>JBAMCD010000040.1:0-292076 GCA_037075365.1 Drosophila emarginata | reverse complement strand
AAAACATTTGCCTTGCTTTGCACATTCAATAAATTTACTGGTGCAGGATCTCTTGTCCTTCGAAAGTGTGAAGGCATTACTACGCACTGTAAAACAAATAGTGACTTATTTCAAAAGTAGCACAATTGAATATGCAAATCTTAAACAGGCTTAAGGACAAGAAAAACAGTATAGCCTAATACAAGAAGTTCCAACTAGATGGAATAGTGCGTTACATATGATGCAACGGATTTTACTTATAAGAGATACTATTGGTCGCGTCCTTCTTAATTGTTCAAAAGCGCCATCACCTTTAAGAAACGAACAATATGATTGCATAACAGATTTATGTGAAATCTTAAAGCCATTCGACGACGTGACAAAGCAGGCTTCAGCTGTGAAGGCGGTGTCAGTATCCCTAATTATACGAAATGTTTATGGCTTGGGATGCACTTTAGATGGACTTAAGAGCAAAATGAGGACTCCAATTGGTTCTGAAGCTTGTTCTTTCATTATGAATCGGCTTAAATCAAGACTATTACATTATGAGACTAGGACAGTTCCGCCCTTGGCCACAATGTTGGACTCTAGATTTAAGAAGGAAGGTTTTGGAAATCCTGTCAATGCTCAACAAGTCTCGGCGGCTCTAGAAAGCGAAGTCACCAGTTTGATTAATGTTGACGAAAATGAGCCACCCATGGAAGAACAGCCAAAGCAGTCTGACAATGTTCTTAAGTTTTTGGCTGATAGGATTCAGCAAAAACACCGAACAGGTTGATCAGATGCGATTATAACTATGAGGCAATACATTGAGCAGCAAAATTCTGAACAGGTTATTGACCCCTTGGAGTACTGGAAGGTAATTTTTTAGTTACACTATTTATAAATATGATTCATTAAAAATTTTAAATTTTGCAGATTAATTCGCAACAATTGAAGCACATCGCACGGTGCGCTTCAAAATACCTTTGCGTACCAGCTAGCTCCACTGAATCGGAGCGTACTTTCAGTAAAACCGGGAAAATAATTGGGAATAGAAGAACAAGGCTAAAACCAAAAAATGGTGACACTCTTCTTTTCTTAAACAAGAACATGTGGCTACTTGATTGAAAGCATCTCAGTTTAAGATATCATATTGAACGTAGAATATTTTGCTGATCTCCCTTACTAATAAGCTGAAAATTGTTTAAGTTTTATACATATATCTTTGCCTTTCTTAACTTTATGTATGAACTTTGAATATTTTGTTGATTTAATTTAAATTGATTTACTTTTGTTTACTTAATTGTAAGCTGTAAATATTGTTTTGTTTTGCTATTTTGAAAATTAAATGCGGACTTAAAACCAAGTTAAGCTTATTATATTTCACATTTTTTATTATTTTCCTTGGGATTCTGAAAATGCAGACTTTGAAACAAAAATTCAAATACTTTGAATAGTACTTTGAGTACTATCGATAGTATCGATTGTTTCCAACAACGATGGTAAAACTATCGATGGCGTGACCATCGATAGATTTGCAACTCTAGCCAGCAGCCTTGGATGGCGGCGGCTCCCCAAACATTCCTATATGCAATGGCAGCAATGACTATCATTCCAGCATACCCCTTCATAGCAGTGGCAGCGGTAGTGGTGGAAGCAGCAACAGCATAACGCACGGTTTCCCAAATGGTTGCCTCAAAGATGTTGCTTCATTCATTGCTTCAATTTGTAAGTGTTATAACAATTTATTATTTATTTAATATAAATTGTTCCTTCTTTTACAGACGCAAGCAAAGCCTAAATGCTATACACGCCATTTTAAATTCAAGCATATGGGAAAACCATTGGACTTAATTTCAAAAAAGGATCTTCTATAACTTGGTAACTTGGCGGATCAATTATTTTAGTAAAAACATTTTTCTACAGAAACTCTCCACTTATACATATAAATAAAACAAAAATACCAAATCATTTTTTTTTTAAATTATTTTTTATTTTTAATTCTTTTTTTTTCAGCAGCATTGGCTGCAGGAGGGGCAACAGCGGCTGCAGGAGAGGCAGCTGCGGGAGGGCCACCATTAGCAGTAGCGGGAGGGGCGGCTGCACCTCGGGCGAGGCTCCTTAGCCTTGCCCGCACTTCCGGGTTAGGACGCCGCTGCTGCTGCGCACGGCGCTTATTGCGCATTGCCACAATGCGACGCCGCCAAACAAATGGATGGGGTTCCCTTGGCCGATTGTCCAAACCGGATATCTGAATTTTCTAAAAAATGAAAAGAATTTGTTAAAAAATTATTTATATTTTTACATACATATAGTATGTATCTGTTATATATGAATGTAAATTTGTACTCACGCAATTTAAAATTCTGCAGTTTTTAAACATGGTGATTGATGAATAAATTGAATGCGAATGATTCGAATTCTAAGCAAGTTTTTGTAATAAAGTGGTAACTTTCTTTAACGGTAAAGTAAACTTTTGCGACGTTACCAGATAAAAACATTCCCGCGAACTGCAAAGGCTTTTTAAAAATGTTTTGAAGGCGTCGATAGGAAATGAATGAATTTTATACATAAAGAATATAACTGCACATTTATATACATATATATATATAGTATGCATAGTACAGGAGATAAATACTTTATGCTCAAGATGTAACATAAATTTTGTTATATATATTTTGATTGTGGGGGTAATGCAAACCCAAGACTCCCTTAGAGTCAGCCCATGGTGTGACGTACAATTTCAAAGGGATGTCAGATAAATTTTTCCCCCAAATCCCATTATGTGGCGATGCCACCATTTGCCGATATCTATATAAAAGTACAAAAATGTGAATTCCTCAAAAACTGGACTAATGATTTGGATGAAATTTTCAGGGAATATAGAGAAAATTATACTTAATCTAATGGGATACCGTGCATGTTGAGCCGCGTTCTTAAAAAGTTAGCGACGATTTAGTGTGACCAAGGCGTGTATCCCATTATGCGGCGATGCCACTATCTGCCGATAGTAGCAAGAGACGTTCAAGCTTACAGAATTGTAGAAGATCTTGGATTTCAGGAGTTCGTGCACTTGCTAGGTCCCAAATACAAGCTGCCAAGTCGTACCACTCTCCAAAATGTTGTACACATCAAAAATATGTATAACGATTTGATTCAAGCTTTGAAAAACGTTCTTAATGACATTGATTATTATTCATTAACTACAGATCTATGGACTTCCCAAAGCAATATAAGTTGCATTACAGTTACATGCCATTTTGTACAAAATTCTTGTCTGAAGTCCGCAGTACTCTTAACAAGACCACTTAATAATTAAACAAACCATGGGAGTCAAAATATAGCAGAAATTATTAAAGAGATTGCTGATGAGTGGCACTTAAAAAATCATTAATATTTCAATTGACAATGCACACTCCATGATCAAGGCATGTGAAATTTTATCAAAAAAACATTTGCCTTGCTTTGCACATTCAATAAATTTACTGGTGCAGGATCTCTTGTCCTTCGAAAGTGTGAAGGCATTACTACGCACTGTAAAACAAATAGTGACTTATTTCAAAAGTAGCACAATTGAATATGCAAATCTTAAAGAGGCTCAAGGACAAGAAAAACAGTATAGCCTAATACAAGAAGTTCCAACTAGATGGAATAGTGCGTTACATATGATGCAACGGATTTTACTTATAAGAGATACTATTGGTCGCGTCCTTCTTAATTGTTCAAAAGCGCCATCACCTTTAAGAAACGAACAATATGATTGCATAACAGATTTATGTGAAATCTTAAAGCCATTCGACGACGTGACAAAGCAGGCTTCAGCTGTGAAGGCGGTGTCAGTATCCCTAATTATACGAAATGTTTATGGCTTGGGATGCACTTTAGATGGACTTAAGAGCAAAATGAGGACTCCAATTGGTTCTGAAGCTTGTTCTTTCATTATGAATCGGCTTAAATCAAGACTATTACATTATGAGACTAGGACAGTTCCGCCCTTGGCCACAATGTTGGACTCTAGATTTAAGAAGGAAGGTTTTGGAAATCCTGTCAATGCTCAACAAGTCTCGGCGGCTCTAGAAAGCGAAGTCACCAGTTTGATTAATGTTGACGAAAATGAGCCACCCATGGAAGAACAGCCAAAGCAGTCTGACAATGTTCTTAAGTTTTTGGCTGATAGGATTCAGCAAAAACACCGAACAGGTTGATCAGATGCGATTATAACTATGAGGCAATACATTGAGCAGCAAAATTCTGAACAGGTTATTGACCCCTTGGAGTACTGGAAGGTAATTTTTTAGTTACACTATTTATAAATATGATTCATTAAAAATTTTAAATTTTGCAGATTAATTCGCAACAATTGAAGCACATCGCACGGTGCGCTTCAAAATACCTTTGCGTACCAGCTAGCTCCACTGAATCGGAGCGTACTTTCAGTAAAACCGGGAAAATAATTGGGAATAGAAGAACAAGGCTAAAACCAAAAAATGGTGACACTCTTCTTTTCTTAAACAAGAACATGTGGCTACTTGATTGAAAGCATCTCAGTTTAAGATATCATATTGAACGTAGAATATTTTGCTGATCTCCCTTACTAATAAGCTGAAAATTGTTTAAGTTTTATACATATATCTTTGCCTTTCTTAACTTTATGTATGAACTTTGAATATTTTGTTGATTTAATTTAATTGATTTACTTTTGTTTACTTAATTGTAAGCTGTAAATATTGTTTTGTTTTGCTATTTTGAAAATTAAATGCGGACTTAAAACCAAGTTAAGCTTATTATATTTCACATTTTTTATTATTTTCCTTGGGATTCTGAAAATGCAGACTTTGAAACAAAAATTCAAATATTTTGAAATTTCCGATAGTACTATCGATAGTATCGATTGTTTCCAACAACGATGGTAAAACTATCGATGGTAAAAACTATCGATGGCGTGACCATCGATAGATTTGCAACTCTAGCCAGCAGCCTTGGATGGCGGCGGCTCCCCAAACATTCCTATATGCAATGGCAGCAATGACTATCATTCCAGCATACCCCTTCATAGCAGTGGCAGCGGTAGTGGTGGAAGCAGCAACAGCATAACGCACGGTTTCCCAAATGGTTGCCTCAAAGATGTTGCTTCATTCATTGCTTCAATTTGTAAGTGTTATAACAATTTATTATTTATTTAATATAAATTGTTCCTTCTTTTACAGACGCAAGCAAAGCCTAAATGCTATACACGCCATTTTAAATTCAAGCATATGGGAAAACCATTGGACTTAATTTCAAAAAAGGATCTTCTATAAACCACATTTATTGGTAACTTGGCGGATCAATTATTTTAGTAAAAACATTTTTCTACAGAAACTCTCCACTTATACATATAAATAAAACAAAAATACCAAATCATTTTTTTTTTAAATTATTTTTTATTTTTAATTCTTTTTTTTTCAGCAGCATTGGCTGCAGGAAGGGCAGCATTGGCTGCAGGAGGGGCAACAGCGGCTGCAGGAGAGGCAGCTGCGGGAGGGCCACCATTAGCAGTAGCGGGAGGGGCGGCTGCACCTCGGGCGAGGCTCCTTAGCCTTGCCCGCACTTCCGGGTTAGGACGCCGCTGCTGCTGCGCACGGCGCTTATTGCGCATTGCCACAATGCGACGCCGCCAAACAAATGGATGGGGTTCCCTTGGCCGATTGTCCAAACCGGATATCTGAATTTTCTAAAAAATGAAAAGAATTTGTTAAAAAATTATTTATATTTTTACATACATATAGTATGTATCTGTTATATATGAATGTAAATTTGTACTCACGCAATTTAAAATTCTGCAGTTTTTAAACATGGTGATTGATGAATAAATTGAATGCGAATGATTCGAATTCTAAGCAAGTTTTTGTAATAAAGTGGTAACTTCTTTAACGGTAAAGTAAACTTTTGCGACGTTACCAGATAAAAACATTCCCGCGAACTGCAAAGGCTTTTTAAAAATGTTTTGAAGGCGTCGATAGGAAATGAATGAATTTTATACATAAAGAATATAACTGCACATTTATATACATATATATATATAGTATGCATAGTACAGGAGATAAATACTTTATGCTCAAGATGTAACATAAATTTTGTTATATATATTTTGATTGTGGGGGTAATGCAAACCCAAGACTCCCTTAGAGTCAGCCCATGGTGTGACGTACAATTTCAAAGGGATGTCAGATAAATTTTTCCCCCAAATCCCATTATGTGGCGATGCCACCATTTGCCGATATCTATATAAAAGTACAAAAATGTGAATTTCTCAAAAACTGGACTAATGATTTGGATGAAATTTTCAGGGAATATAGAGAAAATTATACTTAATCTAATGGGATACCGTGCATGTTGAGCCGCGTTCTTAAAAAGTTAGCGACGATTTAGTGTGACCAAGGCGTGTATCCCATTATGCGGCGATGCCACTATCTGCCGATAGTAGCAAGAGACGTTCAAGCTTACAGAATTGTAGAAGATCTTGGATTTCAGGAGTTCGTGCACTTGCTAGGTCCCAAATACAAGCTGCCAAGTCGTACCACTCTCCAAAATGTTATACACATCAAAAATATGTATAACGATTTGATTCAAGCTTTGAAAAACATTCTTAATGACATTGATTATTGTTCATTAACTACAGATCTATGGACTTCCCAAAGCAATATAAGTTGCATTACAGTTACATGCCATTTTGTACAAAATTCTTGTCTGAAGTCCGCAGTACTCTTAACAAGACCACTTAATAATTAAACAAACCATGGGAGTCAAAATATAGCAGAAATTATTAAAGAGATTGCTGATGAGTGGCACTTAAAAAATCATTAATATTTCAATTGACAATGCACACTCCATGATCAAGGCATGTGAAATTTTATCAAAAAAACATTTGCCTTGCTTTGCACATTCAATAAATTTACTGGTGCAGGATCTCTTGTCCTTCGAAAGTGTGAAGGCATTACTACGCACTGTAAAACAAATAGTGACTTATTTCAAAAGTAGCACAATTGAATATGCAAATCTTAAAAAGGCTCAAGGACAAGAAAAACAGTATAGCCTAATACAAGAAGTTCCAACTAGATGGAATAGTGCGTTACATATGATGCAACGGATTTTACTTATAAGAGATACTATTGGTCGCGTCCTTCTTAATTGTTCAAAAGCGCCATCACCTTTAAGAAACGAACAATATGATTGCATAACAGATTTATGTGAAATCTTAAAGCCATTCGACGACGTGACAAAGCAGGCTTCAGCTGTGAAGGCGGTGTCAGTATCCCTAATTATACGAAATGTTTATGGCTTGGGATGCACTTTAGATGGACTTAAGAGCAAAATGAGGACTCCAATTGGTTCTGAAGCTTGTTCTTTCATTATGAATCGGCTTAAATCAAGACTATTACATTATGAGACTAGGACAGTTCCGCCCTTGGCCACAATGTTGGACTCTAGATTTAAGAAGGAAGGTTTTGGAAATCCTGTCAATGCTCAACAAGTCTCGGCGGCTCTAGAAAGCGAAGTCACCAGTTTGATTAATGTTGACGAAAATGAGCCACCCATGGAAGAACAGCCAAAGCAGTCTGACAATGTTCTTAAGTTTTTG
The DNA here is from genome assembly GCA_037075365.1 of Drosophila emarginata. Taxonomy (NCBI): domain Eukaryota; kingdom Metazoa; phylum Arthropoda; class Insecta; order Diptera; family Drosophilidae; genus Drosophila; species Drosophila emarginata. Next base: position 284,494 of record JBAMCD010000040.1, on the reverse strand, counting down.
GCTGATAGGATTCAGCAAAAACACCGAACAGGTTGATCAGATGCGATTATAACTATGAGGCAATACATTGAGCAGCAAAATTCTGAACAGGTTATTGACCCCTTGGAGTACTGGAAGGTAATTTTTTAGTTACACTATTTATAAATATGATTCATTAAAAATTTTAAATTTTGCAGATTAATTCGCAACAATTGAAGCACATCGCACGGTGCGCTTCAAAATACCTTTGCGTACCAGCTAGCTCCACTGAATCGGAGCGTACTTTCAGTAAAACCGGGAAAATAATTGGGAATAGAAGAACAAGGCTAAAACCAAAAAATGGTGACACTCTTCTTTTCTTAAACAAGAACATGTGGCTACTTGATTGAAAGCATCTCAGTTTAAGATATCATATTGAACGTAGAATATTTTGTTGATCTCCCTTACTAATAAGCTGAAAATTGTTTAAGTTTTATACATATATCTTTGCCTTTCTTAACTTTATGTATGAACTTTGAATATTTTGTTGATTTAATTTAATTGATTTACTTTTGTTTACTTAATTGTAAGCTGTAAATATTGTTTTGTTTTGCTATTTTGAAAATTAAATGCGGACTTAAAACCAAGTTAAGCTTATTATATTTCACATTTTTTATTATTTTCCTTGGGATTCTGAAAATGCAGACTTTGAAACAAAAATTCAAATATTTTGAATAGTACTTTAGTACTATCGATAGTATCGATTGTTTCCAACAACGATGGTAAAACTATCGATGGCTATACGTGACCATCGATAGATTTGCAACTCTAGCCAGCAGCCTTGGATGGCGGCGGCTCCCCAAACATTCCTATATGCAATGGCAGCAATGACTATCATTCCAGCATACCCCTTCATAGCAGTGGCAGCGGTAGTGGTGGAAGCAGCAACAGCATAACGCACGGTTTCCCAAATGGTTGCCTCAAAGATGTTGCTTCATTCATTGCTTCAATTTGTAAGTGTTATAACAATTTATTATTTATTTAATATAAATTGTTCCTTCTTTTACAGACGCAAGCAAAGCCTAAATGCTATACACGCCATTTTAAATTCAAGCATATGGGAAAACCATTGGACTTAATTTCAAAAAAGGATCTTCTATAAACCACATTTATTGGTAACTTGGCGGATCAATTATTTTAGTAAAAACATTTTTCTACAGAAACTCTCCACTTATACATATAAATAAAACAAAAATACCAAATCATTTTTTTTTTAAATTATTTTTTATTTTTAATTCTTTTTTTTTCAGCAGCATTGGCTGCAGGAAGGGCAGCATTGGCTGCAGGAGGGGCAACAGCGGCTGCAGGAGAGGCAGCTGCGGGAGGGCCACCATTAGCAGTAGCGGGAGGGGCGGCTGCACCTCGGGCGAGGCTCCTTAGCCTTGCCCGCACTTCCGGGTTAGGACGCCGCTGCTGCTGCGCACGGCGCTTATTGCGCATTGCCACAATGCGACGCCGCCAAACAAATGGATGGGGTTCCCTTGGCCGATTGTCCAAACCGGATATCTGAATTTTCTAAAAAATGAAAAGAATTTGTTAAAAAATTATTTATATTTTTACATACATATAGTATGTATCTGTTATATATGAATGTAAATTTGTACTCACGCAATTTAAAATTCTGCAGTTTTTAAACATGGTGATTGATGAATAAATTGAATGCGAATGATTCGAATTCTAAGCAAGTTTTTGTAATAAAGTGGTAACTTCTTTAACGGTAAAGTAAACTTTTGCGACGTTACCAGATAAAAACATTCCCGCGAACTGCAAAGGCTTTTTAAAAATGTTTTGAAGGCGTCGATAGGAAATGAATGAATTTTATACATAAAGAATATAACTGCACATTTATATACATATATATATATAGTATGCATAGTACAGGAGATAAATACTTTATGCTCAAGATGTAACATAAATTTTGTTATATATATTTTGATTGTGGGGGTAATGCAAACCCAAGACTCCCTTAGAGTCAGCCCATGGTGTGACGTACAATTTCAAAGGGATGTCAGATAAATTTTTCCCCCAAATCCCATTATGTGGCGATGCCACCATTTGCCGATATCTATATAAAAGTACAAAAATGTGAATTCCTCAAAAACTGGACTAATGATTTGGATGAAATTTTCAGGGAATATAGAGAAAATTATACTTAATCTAATGGGATACCGTGCATGTTGAGCCGCGTTCTTAAAAAGTTAGCGACGATTTAGTGTGACCAAGGCGTGTATCCCATTATGCGGCGATGCCACTATCTGCCGATAGTAGCAAGAGACGTTCAAGCTTACAGAATTGTAGAAGATCTTGGATTTCAGGAGTTCGTGCACTTGCTAGGTCCCAAATACAAGCTGCCAAGTCGTACCACTCTCCAAAATGTTATACACATCAAAAATATGTATAACGATTTGATTCAAGCTTTGAAAAACATTCTTAATGACATTGATTATTGTTCATTAACTACAGATCTATGGACTTCCCAAAGCAATATAAGTTGCATTACAGTTACATGCCATTTTGTACAAAATTCTTGTCTGAAGTCCGCAGTACTCTTAACAAGACCACTTAATAATTAAACAAACCATGGGAGTCAAAATATAGCAGAAATTATTAAAGAGATTGCTGATGAGTGGCACTTAAAAAATCATTAATATTTCAATTGACAATGCACACTCCATGATCAAGGCATGTGAAATTTTATCAAAAAAACATTTGCCTTGCTTTGCACATTCAATAAATTTACTGGTGCAGGATCTCTTGTCCTTCGAAAGTGTGAAGGCATTACTACGCACTGTAAAACAAATAGTGACTTATTTCAAAAGTAGCACAATTGAATATGCAAATCTTAAAGAGGCTCAAGGACAAGAAAAACAGTATAGCCTAATACAAGAAGTTCCAACTAGATGGAATAGTGCGTTACATATGATGCAACGGATTTTACTTATAAGAGATACTATTGGTCGCGTCCTTCTTAATTGTTCAAAAGCGCCATCACCTTTAAGAAACGAACAATATGATTGCATAACAGATTTATGTGAAATCTTAAAGCCATTCGACGACGTGACAAAGCAGGCTTCAGCTGTGAAGGCGGTGTCAGTATCCCTAATTATACGAAATGTTTATGGCTTGGGATGCACTTTAGATGGACTTAAGAGCAAAATGAGGACTCCAATTGGTTCTGAAGCTTGTTCTTTCATTATGAATCGGCTTAAATCAAGACTATTACATTATGAGACTAGGACAGTTCCGCCCTTGGCCACAATGTTGGACTCTAGATTTAAGAAGGAAGGTTTTGGAAATCCTGTCAATGCTCAACAAGTCTCGGCGGCTCTAGAAAGCGAAGTCACCAGTTTGATTAATGTTGACGAAAATGAGCCACCCATGGAAGAACAGCCAAAGCAGTCTGACAATGTTCTTAAGTTTTTGGCTGATAGGATTCAGCAAAAACACCGAACAGGTTGATCAGATGCGATTATAACTATGAGGCAATACATTGAGCAGCAAAATTCTGAACAGGTTATTGACCCCTTGGAGTACTGGAAGGTAATTTTTTAGTTACACTATTTATAAATATGATTCATTAAAAATTTTAAATTTTGCAGATTAATTCGCAACAATTGAAGCACATCGCACGGTGCGCTTCAAAATACCTTTGCGTACCAGCTAGCTCCACTGAATCGGAGCGTACTTTCAGTAAAACCGGGAAAATAATTGGGAATAGAAGAACAAGGCTAAAACCAAAAAATGGTGACACTCTTCTTTTCTTAAACAAGAACATGTGGCTACTTGATTGAAAGCATCTCAGTTTAAGATATCATATTGAACGTAGAATATTTTGTTGATCTCCCTTACTAATAAGCTGAAAATTGTTTAAGTTTTATACATATATCTTTGCCTTTCTTAACTTTATGTATGAACTTTGAATATTTTGTTGATTTAATTTAATTGATTTACTTTTGTTTACTTAATTGTAAGCTGTAAATATTGTTTTGTTTTGCTATTTTGAAAATTAAATGCGGACTTAAAACCAAGTTAAGCTTATTATATTTCACATTTTTTATTATTTTCCTTGGGATTCTGAAAATGCAGACTTTGAAACAAAAATTCAAATATTTTGAATAGTACTTTGAGTACTATCGATAGTATCGATTGTTTCCAACAACGATGGTAAAACTATCGATGGTATACGTGACCATCGATAGATTTGCAACTCTAGCCAGCAGCCTTGGATGGCGGCGGCTCCCCAAACATTCCTATATGCAATGGCAGCAATGACTATCATTCCAGCATACCCCTTCATAGCAGTGGCAGCGGTAGTGGTGGAAGCAGCAACAGCATAACGCACGGTTTCCCAAATGGTTGCCTCAAAGATGTTGCTTCATTCATTGCTTCAATTTGTAAGTGTTATAACAATTTATTATTTATTTAATATAAATTGTTCCTTCTTTTACAGACGCAAGCAAAGCCTAAATGCTATACACGCCATTTTAAATTCAAGCATATGGGAAAACCATTGGACTTAATTTCAAAAAAGGATCTTCTATAAACCACATTTATTGGTAACTTGGCGGATCAATTATTTTAGTAAAAACATTTTTCTACAGAAACTCTCCACTTATACATATAAATAAAACAAAAATACCAAATCATTTTTTTTTTAAATTATTTTTTATTTTTAATTCTTTTTTTTTCAGCAGCATTGGCTGCAGGAAGGGCAGCATTGGCTGCAGGAGGGGCAACAGCGGCTGCAGGAGAGGCAGCTGCGGGAGGGCCACCATTAGCAGTAGCGGGAGGGGCGGCTGCACCTCGGGCGAGGCTCCTTAGCCTTGCCCGCACTTCCGGGTTAGGACGCCGCTGCTGCTGCGCACGGCGCTTATTGCGCATTGCCACAATGCGACGCCGCCAAACAAATGGATGGGGTTCCCTTGGCCGATTGTCCAAACCGGATATCTGAATTTTCTAAAAAATGAAAAGAATTTGTTAAAAAATTATTTATATTTTTACATACATATAGTATGTATCTGTTATATATGAATGTAAATTTGTACTCACGCAATTTAAAATTCTGCAGTTTTTAAACATGGTGATTGATGAATAAATTGAATGCGAATGATTCGAATTCTAAGCAAGTTTTTGTAATAAAGTGGTAACTTCTTTAACGGTAAAGTAAACTTTTGCGACGTTACCAGATAAAAACATTCCCGCGAACTGCAAAGGCTTTTTAAAAATGTTTTGAAGGCGTCGATAGGAAATGAATGAATTTTATACATAAAGAATATAACTGCACATTTATATACATATATATATATAGTATGCATAGTACAGGAGATAAATACTTTATGCTCAAGATGTAACATAAATTTTGTTATATATATTTTGATTGTGGGGGTAATGCAAACCCAAGACTCCCTTAGAGTCAGCCCATGGTGTGACGTACAATTTCAAAGGGATGTCAGATAAATTTTTCCCCCAAATCCCATTATGTGGCGATGCCACCATTTGCCGATATCTATATAAAAGTACAAAAATGTGAATTCCTCAAAAACTGGACTAATGATTTGGATGAAATTTTCAGGGAATATAGAGAAAATTATACTTAATCTAATGGGATACCGTGCATGTTGAGCCGCGTTCTTAAAAAGTTAGCGACGATTTAGTGTGACCAAGGCGTGTATCCCATTATGCGGCGATGCCACTATCTGCCGATAGTAGCAAGAGACGTTCAAGCTTACAGAATTGTAGAAGATCTTGGATTTCAGGAGTTCGTGCACTTGCTAGGTCCCAAATACAAGCTGCCAAGTCGTACCACTCTCCAAAATGTTATACACATCAAAAATATGTATAACGATTTGATTCAAGCTTTGAAAAACATTCTTAATGACATTGATTATTGTTCATTAACTACAGATCTATGGACTTCCCAAAGCAATATAAGTTGCATTACAGTTACATGCCATTTTGTACAAAATTCTTGTCTGAAGTCCGCAGTACTCTTAACAAGACCACTTAATAATTAAACAAACCATGGGAGTCAAAATATAGCAGAAATTATTAAAGAGATTGCTGATGAGTGGCACTTAAAAAATCATTAATATTTCAATTGACAATGCACACTCCATGATCAAGGCATGTGAAATTTTATCAAAAAAACATTTGCCTTGCTTTGCACATTCAATAAATTTACTGGTGCAGGATCTCTTGTCCTTCGAAAGTGTGAAGGCATTACTACGCACTGTAAAACAAATAGTGACTTATTTCAAAAGTAGCACAATTGAATATGCAAATCTTAAACAGGCTTAAGGACAAGAAAAACAGTATAGCCTAATACAAGAAGTTCCAACTAGATGGAATAGTGCGTTACATATGATGCAACGGATTTTACTTATAAGAGATACTATTGGTCGCGTCCTTCTTAATTGTTCAAAAGCGCCATCACCTTTAAGAAACGAACAATATGATTGCATAACAGATTTATGTGAAATCTTAAAGCCATTCGACGACGTGACAAAGCAGGCTTCAGCTGTGAAGGCGGTGTCAGTATCCCTAATTATACGAAATGTTTATGGCTTGGGATGCACTTTAGATGGACTTAAGAGCAAAATGAGGACTCCAATTGGTTCTGAAGCTTGTTCTTTCATTATGAATCGGCTTAAATCAAGACTATTACATTATGAGACTAGGACAGTTCCGCCCTTGGCCACAATGTTGGACTCTAGATTTAAGAAGGAAGGTTTTGGAAATCCTGTCAATGCTCAACAAGTCTCGGCGGCTCTAGAAAGCGAAGTCACCAGTTTGATTAATGTTGACGAAAATGAGCCACCCATGGAAGAACAGCCAAAGCAGTCTGACAATGTTCTTAAGTTTTTGGCTGATAGGATTCAGCAAAAACACCGAACAGGTTGATCAGATGCGATTATAACTATGAGGCAATACATTGAGCAGCAAAATTCTGAACAGGTTATTGACCCCTTGGAGTACTGGAAGGTAATTTTTTAGTTACACTATTTATAAATATGATTCATTAAAAATTTTAAATTTTGCAGATTAATTCGCAACAATTGAAGCACATCGCACGGTGCGCTTCAAAATACCTTTGCGTACCAGCTAGCTCCACTGAATCGGAGCGTACTTTCAGTAAAACCGGGAAAATAATTGGGAATAGAAGAACAAGGCTAAAACCAAAAAATGGTGACACTCTTCTTTTCTTAAACAAGAACATGTGGCTACTTGATTGAAAGCATCTCAGTTTAAGATATCATATTGAACGTAGAATATTTTGTTGATCTCCCTTACTAATAAGCTGAAAATTGTTCAAGTTTTATACATATATCTTTGCCTTTCTTAACTTTATGTATGAACTTTGAATATTTTGTTGATTTAATTTAATTGATTTACTTTTGTTTACTTAATTGTAAGCTGTAAATATTGTTTTGTTTTGCTATTTTGAAAATTAAATGCGGACTTAAAACCAAGTTAAGCTTATTATATTTCACATTTTTTATTATTTTCCTTGGGATTCTGAAAATGCAGACTTTGAAACAAAAATTCAAATATTTCGAATAGTACTTTGAGTACTATCGATAGTATCGATTGTTTCCAACAACGATGGTAAAACTATCGATGGCGTGACCATCGATAGATTTGCAACTCTAGCCAGCAGCCTTGGATGGCGGCGGCTCCCCAAACATTCCTATATGCAATGGCAGCAATGACTATCATTCCAGCATACCCCTTCATAGCAGTGGCAGCGGTAGTGGTGGAAGCAGCAACAGCATAACGCACGGTTTCCCAAATGGTTGCCTCAATTTGTAAGTGTTATAACAATTTATTATTTATTTAATATAAATTGTTCCTTCTTTTACAGACGCAAGCAAAGCCTAAATGCTATACACGCCATTTTAAATTCAAGCATATGGGAAAACCATTGGACTTAATTTCAAAAAAGGATCTTCTATAAACCACATTTATTGGTAACTTGGCGGATCAATTATTTTAGTAAAAACATTTTTCTACAGAAACTCTCCACTTATACATATAAATAAAACAAAAATACCAAATCATTTTTTTTTTAAATTATTTTTTATTTTTAATTCTTTTTTTTCAGCAGCATTGGCTGCAGGAAGGGCAGCATTGGCTGCAGGAGGGGCAACAGCGGCTGCAGGAGAAGCAGCTGCGGGAGGGCCACCATTAGCAGTAGCGGGAGGGGCGGCTGCACCTCGGGCGAGGCTCCTTAGCCTTGCCCGCACTTCCGGGTTAGGACGCCGCTGCTGCTGCGCACGGCGCTTATTGCGCATTGCCACAATGCGACGCCGCCAAACAAATGGATGGGGTTCCCTTGGCCGATTGTCCAAACCGGATATCTGAATTTTCTAAAAAATGAAAAGAATTTGTTAAAAAATTATTTATATTTTTACATACATATAGTATGTATCTGTTATATATGAATGTAAATTTGTACTCACGCAATTTAAAATTCTGCAGTTTTTAAACATGGTGATTGATGAATAAATTGAATGCGAATGATTCGAATTCTAAGCAAGTTTTTGTAATAAAGTGGTAACTTCTTTAACGGTAAAGTAAACTTTTGCGACGTTACCAGATAAAAACATTCCCGCGAACTGCAAAGGCTTTTTAAAAATGTTTTGAAGGCGTCGATAGGAAATGAATGAATTTTATACATAAAGAATATAACTGCACATTTATATACATATATATATATAGTATGCATAGTACAGGAGATAAATACTTTATGCTCAAGATGTAACATAAATTTTGTTATATATATTTTGATTGTGGGGGTAATGCAAACCCAAGACTCCCTTAGAGTCAGCCCATGGTGTGACGTACAATTTCAAAGGGATGTCAGATAAATTTTTCCCCCAAATCCCATTATGTGGCGATGCCACCATTTGCCGATATCTATATAAAAGTACAAAAATGTGAATTCCTCAAAAACTGGACTAATGATTTGGATGAAATTTTCAGGGAATATAGAGAAAATTATACTTAATCTAATGGGATACCGTGCATGTTGAGCCGCGTTCTTAAAAAGTTAGCGACGATTTAGTGTGACCAAGGCGTGTATCCCATTATGCGGCGATGCCACTATCTGCCGATAGTAGCAAGAGACGTTCAAGCTTACAGAATTGTAGAAGATCTTGGATTTCAGGAGTTCGTGCACTTGCTAGGTCCCAAATACAAGCTGCCAAGTCGTACCACTCTCCAAAATGTTATACACATCAAAAATATGTATAACGATTTGATTCAAGCTTTGAAAAACATTCTTAATGACATTGATTATTGTTCATTAACTACAGATCTATGGACTTCCCAAAGCAATATAAGTTGCATTACAGTTACATGCCATTTTGTACAAAATTCTTGTCTGAAGTCCGCAGTACTCTTAACAAGACCACTTAATAATTAAACAAACCATGGGAGTCAAAATATAGCAGAAATTATTAAAGAGATTGCTGATGAGTGGCACTTAAAAAATCATTAATATTTCAATTGACAATGCACACTCCATGATCAAGGCATGTGAAATTTTATCAAAAAAACATTTGCCTTGCTTTGCACATTCAATAAATTTACTGGTGCAGGATCTCTTGTCCTTCGAAAGTGTGAAGGCATTACTACGCACTGTAAAACAAATAGTGACTTATTTCAAAAGTAGCACAATTGAATATGCAAATCTTAAACAGGCTTAAGGACAAGAAAAACAGTATAGCCTAATACAAGAAGTTCCAACTAGATGGAATAGTGCGTTACATATGATGCAACGGATTTTACTTATAAGAGATACTATTGGTCGCGTCCTTCTTAATTGTTCAAAAGCGCCATCACCTTTAAGAAACGAACAATATGATTGCATAACAGATTTATGTGAAATCTTAAAGCCATTCGACGACGTGACAAAGCAGGCTTCAGCTGTGAAGGCGGTGTCAGTATCCCTAATTATACGAAATGTTTATGGCTTGGGATGCACTTTAGATGGACTTAAGAGCAAAATGAGGACTCCAATTGGTTCTGAAGCTTGTTCTTTCATTATGAATCGGCTTAAATCAAGACTATTACATTATGAGACTAGGACAGTTCCGCCCTTGGCCACAATGTTGGACTCTAGATTTAAGAAGGAAGGTTTTGGAAATCCTGTCAATGCTCAACAAGTCTCGGCGGCTCTAGAAAGCGAAGTCACCAGTTTGATTAATGTTGACGAAAATGAGCCACCCATGGAAGAACAGCCAAAGCAGTCTGACAATGTTCTTAAGTTTTTGGCTGATAGGATTCAGCAAAAACACCGAACAGGTTGATCAGATGCGATTATAACTATGAGGCAATACATTGAGCAGCAAAATTCTGAACAGGTTATTGACCCCTTGGAGTACTGGAAGGTAATTTTTTAGTTACACTATTTATAAATATGATTCATTAAAAATTTTAAATTTTGCAGATTAATTCGCAACAATTGAAGCACATCGCACGGTGCGCTTCAAAATACCTTTGCGTACCAGCTAGCTCCACTGAATCGGAGCGTACTTTCAGTAAAACCGGGAAAATAATTGGGAATAGAAGAACAAGGCTAAAACCAAAAAATGGTGACACTCTTCTTTTCTTAAACAAGAACATGTGGCTACTTGATTGAAAGCATCTCAGTTTAAGATATCATATTGAACGTAGAATATTTTGCTGATCTCCCTTACTAATAAGCTGAAAATTGTTTAAGTTTTATACATATATCTTTGCCTTTCTTAACTTTATGTATGAACTTTGAATATTTTGTTGATTTAATTTAAATGATTTACTTTTGTTTACTTAATTGTAAGCTGTAAATATTGTTTTGTTTTGCTATTTTGAAAATTAAATGCGGACTTAAAACCAAGTTAAGCTTATTATATTTCACATTTTTTATTATTTTCCTTGGGATTCTGAAAATGCAGACTTTGAAACAAAAATTCAAATATTTTGAATAGTACTTTGAGTACTATCGATAGTATCGATTGTTTCCAACAACGATGGTAAAACTATCGATGGCGTGACCATCGATAGATTTGCAACTCTAGCCAGCAGCCTTGGATGGCGGCGGCTCCCCAAACATTCCTATATGCAATGGCAGCAATGACTATCATTCCAGCATACCCCTTCATAGCAGTGGCAGCGGTAGTGGTGGAAGCAGCAACAGCATAACGCACGGTTTCCCAAATGGTTGCCTCAAAGATGTTGCTTCATTCATTGCTTCAATTTGTAAGTGTTATAACAATTTATTATTTATTTAATATAAATTGTTCCTTCTTTTACAGACGCAAGCAAAGCCTAAATGCTATACACGCCATTTTAAATTCAAGCATATGGGAAAACCATTGGACTTAATTTCAAAAAAGGATCTTCTATAAACCACATTTATTGGTAACTTGGCGGATCAATTATTTTAGTAAAAACATTTTTCTACAGAAACTCTCCACTTATACATATAAATAAAACAAAAATACCAAATCATTTTTTTTTTTAAATTATTTTTTATTTTTAATTCTTTTTTTTTCAGCAGCATTGGCTGCAGGAGGGGCAACAGCGGCTGCAGGAGAGGCAGCTGCGGGAGGGCCACCATTAGCAGTAGCGGGAGGGGCGGCTGCACCTCGGGCGAGGCTCCTTAGCCTTGCCCGCACTTCCGGGTTAGGACGCCGCTGCTGCTGCGCACGGCGCTTATTGCGCATTGCCACAATGCGACGCCGCCAAACAAATGGATGGGGTTCCCTTGGCCGATTGTCCAAACCGGATATCTGAATTTTCTAAAAAATGAAAAGAATTTGTTAAAAAATTATTTATATTTTTACATACATATAGTATGTATCTGTTATATATGAATGTAAATTTGTACTCACGCAATTTAAAATTCTGCAGTTTTTAAACATGGTGATTGATGAATAAATTGAATGCGAATGATTCGAATTCTAAGCAAGTTTTTGTAATAAAGTGGTAACTTTTTTAACGGTAAAGTAAACTTTTGCGACGTTACCAGATAAAAACATTCCCGCGAACTGCAAAGGCTTTTTAAAAATGTTTTGAAGGCGTCGATAGGAAATGAATGAATTTTATACATAAAGAATATAACTGCACATTTATATACATATATATATATAGTATGCATAGTACAGGAGATAAATACTTTATGCTCAAGATGTAACATAAATTTTGTTATATATATTTTGATTGTGGGGGTAATGCAAACCCAAGACTCCCTTAGAGTCAGCCCATGGTGTGACGTACAATTTCAAAGGGATGTCAGATAAATTTTTCCCCCAAATCCCATTATGTGGCGATGCCACCATTTGCCGATATCTATATAAAAGTACAAAAATGTGAATTCCTCAAAAACTGGACTAATGATTTGGATGAAATTTTCAGGGAATATAGAGAAAATTATACTTAATCTAATGGGATACCGTGCATGTTGAGCCGCGTTCTTAAAAAGTTAGCGACGATTTAGTGTGACCAAGGCGTGTATCCCATTATGCGGCGATGCCACTATCTGCCGATAGTAGCAAGAGACGTTCAAGCTTACAGAATTGTAGAAGATCTTGGATTTCAGGAGTTCGTGCACTTGCTAGGTCCCAAATACAAGCTGCCAAGTCGTACCACTCTCCAAAATGTTGTACACATCAAAAATATGTATAACGATTTGATTCAAGCTTTGAAAAACGTTCTTAATGACATTGATTATTATTCATTAACTACAGATCTATGGACTTCCCAAAGCAATATAAGTTGCATTACAGTTACATGCCATTTTGTACAAAATTCTTGTCTGAAGTCCGCAGTACTCTTAACAAGACCACTTAATAATTAAACAAACCATGGGAGTCAAAATATAGCAGAAATTATTAAAGAGATTGCTGATGAGTGGCACTTAAAAAATCATTAATATTTCAATTGACAATGCACACTCCATGATCAAGGCATGTGAAATTTTATCAAAAAAACATTTGCCTTGCTTTGCACATTCAATAAATTTACTGGTGCAGGATCTCTTGTCCTTCGAAAGTGTGAAGGCATTACTACGCACTGTAAAACAAATAGTGACTTATTTCAAAAGTAGCACAATTGAATATGCAAATCTTAAACAGGCTTAAGGACAAGAAAAACAGTATAGCCTAATACAAGAAGTTCCAACTAGATGGAATAGTGCGTTACATATGATGCAACGGATTTTACTTATAAGAGATACTATTGGTCGCGTCCTTCTTAATTGTTCAAAAGCGCCATCACCTTTAAGAAACGAACAATATGATTGCATAACAGATTTATGTGAAATCTTAAAGCCATTCGACGACGTGACAAAGCAGGCTTCAGCTGTGAAGGCGGTGTCAGTATCCCTAATTATACGAAATGTTTATGGCTTGGGATGCACTTTAGATGGACTTAAGAGCAAAATGAGGACTCCAATTGGTTCTGAAGCTTGTTCTTTCATTATGAATCGGCTTAAATCAAGACTATTACATTATGAGACTAGGACAGTTCCGCCCTTGGCCACAATGTTGGACTCTAGATTTAAGAAGGAAGGTTTTGGAAATCCTGTCAATGCTCAACAAGTCTCGGCGGCTCTAGAAAGCGAAGTCACCAGTTTGATTAATGTTGACGAAAATGAGCCACCCATGGAAGAACAGCCAAAGCAGTCTGACAATGTTCTTAAGTTTTTGGCTGATAGGATTCAGCAAAAACACCGAACAGGTTGATCAGATGCGATTATAACTATGAGGCAATACATTGAGCAGCAAAATTCTGAACAGGTTATTGACCCCTTGGAGTACTGGAAGGTAATTTTTTAGTTACACTATTTATAAATATGATTCATTAAAAATTTTAAATTTTGCAGATTAATTCGCAACAATTGAAGCACATCGCACGGTGCGCTTCAAAATACCTTTGCGTACCAGCTAGCTCCACTGAATCGGAGCGTACTTTCAGTAAAACCGGGAAAATAATTGGGAATAGAAGAACAAGGCTAAAACCAAAAAATGGTGACACTCTTCTTTTCTTAAACAAGAACATGTGGCTACTTGATTGAAAGCATCTCAGTTTAAGATATCATATTGAACGTAGAATATTTTGTTGATCTCCCTTACTAATAAGCTGAAAATTGTTTAAGTTTTATACATATATCTTTGCCTTTCTTAACTTTATGTATGAACTTTGAATATTTTGTTGATTTAATTTAAATGATTTACTTTTGTTTACTTAATTGTAAGCTGTAAATATTGTTTTGTTTTGCTATTTTGAAAATTAAATGCGGACTTAAAACCAAGTTAAGCTTATTATATTTCACATTTTTTATTATTTTCCTTGGGATTCTGAAAATGCAGACTTTGAAACAAAAATTCAAATATTTTGAATAGTACTTTGAGTACTATCGATAGTATCGATTGTTTCCAACAACGATGGTAAAACTATCGATGGCGTGACCATCGATAGATTTGCAACTCTAGCCAGCAGCCTTGGATGGCGGCGGCTCCCCAAACATTCCTATATGCAATGGCAGCAATGACTATCATTCCAGCATACCCCTTCATAGCAGTGGCAGCGGTAGTGGTGGAAGCAGCAACAGCATAACGCACGGTTTCCCAAATGGTTGCCTCAAAGATGTTGCTTCATTCATTGCTTCAATTTGTAAGTGTTATAACAATTTATTATTTATTTAATATAAATTGTTCCTTCTTTTACAGACGCAAGCAAAGCCTAAATGCTATACACGCCATTTTAAATTCAAGCATATGGGAAAACCATTGGACTTAATTTCAAAAAAGGATCTTCTATAAACCACATTTATTGGTAACTTGGCGGATCAATTATTTTAGTAAAAACATTTTTCTACAGAAACTCTCCACTTATACATATAAATAAAACAAAAATACCAAATCATTTTTTTTTTAAATTATTTTTTATTTTTAATTCTTTTTTTTTTCAGCAGCATTGGCTGCAGGAGGGGCAACAGCGGCTGCAGGAGAGGCAGCTGCGGGAGGGCCACCATTAGCAGTAGCGGGAGGGGCGGCTGCACCTCGGGCGAGGCTCCTTAGCCTTGCCCGCACTTCCGGGTTAGGACGCCGCTGCTGCTGCGCACGGCGCTTATTGCGCATTGCCACAATGCGACGCCGCCAAACAAATGGATGGGGTTCCCTTGGCCGATTGTCCAAACCGGATATCTGAATTTTCTAAAAAATGAAAAGAATTTGTTAAAAAATTATTTATATTTTTACATACATATAGTATGTATCTGTTATATATGAATGTAAATTTGTACTCACGCAATTTAAAATTCTGCAGTTTTTAAACATGGTGATTGATGAATAAATTGAATGCGAATGATTCGAATTCTAAGCAAGTTTTTGTAATAAAGTGGTAACTTCTTTAACGGTAAAGTAAACTTTTGCGACGTTACCAGATAAAAACATTCCCGCGAACTGCAAAGGCTTTTTAAAAATGTTTTGAAGGCGTCGATAGGAAATGAATGAATTTTATACATAAAGAATATAACTGCACATTTATATACATATATATATATAGTATGCATAGTACAGGAGATAAATACTTTATGCTCAAGATGTAACATAAATTTTGTTATATATATTTTGATTGTGGGGGTAATGCAAACCCAAGACTCCCTTAGAGTCAGCCCATGGTGTGACGTACAATTTCAAAGGGATGTCAGATAAATTTTTCCCCCAAATCCCATTATGTGGCGATGCCACCATTTGCCGATATCTATATAAAAGTACAAAAATGTGAATTCCTCAAAAACTGGACTAATGATTTGGATGAAATTTTCAGGGAATATAGAGAAAATTATACTTAATCTAATGGGATACCGTGCATGTTGAGCCGCGTTCTTAAAAAGTTAGCGACGATTTAGTGTGACCAAGGCGTGTATCCCATTATGCGGCGATGCCACTATCTGCCGATAGTAGCAAGAGACGTTCAAGCTTACAGAATTGTAGAAGATCTTGGATTTCAGGAGTTCGTGCACTTGCTAGGTCCCAAATACAAGCTGCCAAGTCGTACCACTCTCCAAAATGTTATACACATCAAAAATATGTATAACGATTTGATTCAAGCTTTGAAAAACATTCTTAATGACATTGATTATTGTTCATTAACTACAGATCTATGGACTTCCCAAAGCAATATAAGTTGCATTACAGTTACATGCCATTTTGTACAAAATTCTTGTCTGAAGTCCGCAGTACTCTTAACAAGACCACTTAATAATTAAACAAACCATGGGAGTCAAAATATAGCAGAAATTATTAAAGAGATTGCTGATGAGTGGCACTTAAAAAATCATTAATATTTCAATTGACAATGCACACTCCATGATCAAGGCATGTGAAATTTTATCAAAAAAACATTTGCCTTGCTTTGCACATTCAATAAATTTACTGGTGCAGGATCTCTTGTCCTTCGAAAGTGTGAAGGCATTACTACGCACTGTAAAACAAATAGTGACTTATTTCAAAAGTAGCACAATTGAATATGCAAATCTTAAACAGGCTTAAGGACAAGAAAAACAGTATAGCCTAATACAAGAAGTTCCAACTAGATGGAATAGTGCGTTACATATGATGCAACGGATTTTACTTATAAGAGATACTATTGGTCGCGTCCTTCTTAATTGTTCAAAAGCGCCATCACCTTTAAGAAACGAACAATATGATTGCATAACAGATTTATGTGAAATCTTAAAGCCATTCGACGACGTGACAAAGCAGGCTTCAGCTGTGAAGGCGGTGTCAGTATCCCTAATTATACGAAATGTTTATGGCTTGGGATGCACTTTAGATGGACTTAAGAGCAAAATGAGGACTCCAATTGGTTCTGAAGCTTGTTCTTTCATTATGAATCGGCTTAAATCAAGACTATTACATTATGAGACTAGGACAGTTCCGCCCTTGGCCACAATGTTGGACTCTAGATTTAAGAAGGAAGGTTTTGGAAATCCTGTCAATGCTCAACAAGTCTCGGCGGCTCTAGAAAGCGAAGTCACCAGTTTGATTAATGTTGACGAAAATGAGCCACCCATGGAAGAACAGCCAAAGCAGTCTGACAATGTTCTTAAGTTTTTGGCTGATAGGATTCAGCAAAAACACCGAACAGGTTGATCAGATGCGATTATAACTATGAGGCAATACATTGAGCAGCAAAATTCTGAACAGGTTATTGACCCCTTGGAGTACTGGAAGGTAATTTTTTAGTTACACTATTTATAAATATGATTCATTAAAAATTTTAAATTTTGCAGATTAATTCGCAACAATTGAAGCACATCGCACGGTGCGCTTCAAAATACCTTTGCGTACCAGCTAGCTCCACTGAATCGGAGCGTACTTTCAGTAAAACCGGGAAAATAATTGGGAATAGAAGAACAAGGCTAAAACCAAAAAATGGTGACACTCTTCTTTTCTTAAACAAGAACATGTGGCTACTTGATTGAAAGCATCTCAGTTTAAGATATCATATTGAACGTAGAATATTTTGCTGATCTCCCTTACTAATAAGCTGAAAATTGTTTAAGTTTTATACATATATCTTTGCCTTTCTTAACTTTATGTATGAACTTTGAATATTTTGTTGATTTAATTTAAATGATTTACTTTTGTTTACTTAATTGTAAGCTGTAAATATTGTTTTGTTTTGCTATTTTGAAAATTAAATGCGGACTTAAAACCAAGTTAAGCTTATTATATTTCACATTTTTTATTATTTTCCTTGGGATTCTGAAAATGCAGACTTTGAAACAAAAATTCAAATATTTTGAATAGTACTTTGAGTACTATCGATAGTATCGATTGTTTCCAACAACGATGGTAAAACTATCGATGGCGTGACCATCGATAGATTTGCAACTCTAGCCAGCAGCCTTGGATGGCGGCGGCTCCCCAAACATTCCTATATGCAATGGCAGCAATGACTATCATTCCAGCATACCCCTTCATAGCAGTGGCAGCGGTAGTGGTGGAAGCAGCAACAGCATAACGCACGGTTTCCCAAATGGTTGCCTCAAAGATGTTGCTTCATTCATTGCTTCAATTTGTAAGTGTTATAACAATTTATTATTTATTTAATATAAATTGTTCCTTCTTTTACAGACGCAAGCAAAGCCTAAATGCTATACACGCCATTTTAAATTCAAGCATATGGGAAAACCATTGGACTTAATTTCAAAAAAGGATCTTCTATAAACCACATTTATTGGTAACTTGGCGGATCAATTATTTTAGTAAAAACATTTTTCTACAGAAACTCTCCACTTATACATATAAATAAAACAAAAATACCAAATCATTTTTTTTTTTTAATTATTTTTTATTTTTAATTCTTTTTTTTTTTTAGCAGCATTGGCTGCAGGAGGGGCAACAGCGGCTGCAGGAGAGGCAGCTGCGGGAGGGCCACCATTAGCAGTAGCGGGAGGGGCGGCTGCACCTCGGGCGAGGCTCCTTAGCCTTGCCCGCACTTCCGGGTTAGGACGCCGCTGCTGCTGCGCACGGCGCTTATTGCGCATTGCCACAATGCGACGCCGCCAAACAAATGGATGGGGTTCCCTTGGCCGATTGTCCAAACCGGATATCTGAATTTTCTAAAAAATGAAAAGAATTTGTTAAAAAATTATTTATATTTTTACATACATATAGTATGTATCTGTTATATATGAATGTAAATTTGTACTCACGCAATTTAAAATTCTGCAGTTTTTAAACATGGTGATTGATGAATAAATTGAATGCGAATGATTCGAATTCTAAGCAAGTTTTTGTAATAAAGTGGTAACTTCTTTAACGGTAAAGTAAACTTTTGCGACGTTACCAGATAAAAACATTCCCGCGAACTGCAAAGGCTTTTTAAAAATGTTTTGAAGGCGTCGATAGGAAATGAATGAATTTTATACATAAAGAATATAACTGCACATTTATATACATATATATATATAGTATGCATAGTACAGGAGATAAATACTTTATGCTCAAGATGTAACATAAATTTTGTTATATATATTTTGATTGTGGGGGTAATGCAAACCCAAGACTCCCTTAGAGTCAGCCCATGGTGTGACGTACAATTTCAAAGGGATGTCAGATAAATTTTTCCCCCAAATCCCATTATGTGGCGATGCCACCATTTGCCGATATCTATATAAAAGTACAAAAATGTGAATTCCTCAAAAACTGGACTAATGATTTGGATGAAATTTTCAGGGAATATAGAGAAAATTATACTTAATCTAATGGGATACCGTGCATGTTGAGCCGCGTTCTTAAAAAGTTAGCGACGATTTAGTGTGACCAAGGCGTGTATCCCATTATGCGGCGATGCCACTATCTGCCGATAGTAGCAAGAGACGTTCAAGCTTACAGAATTGTAGAAGATCTTGGATTTCAGGAGTTCGTGCACTTGCTAGGTCCCAAATACAAGCTGCCAAGTCGTACCACTCTCCAAAATGTTATACACATCAAAAATATGTATAACGATTTGATTCAAGCTTTGAAAAACGTTCTTAATGACATTGATTATTATTCATTAACTACAGATCTATGGACTTCCCAAAGCAATATAAGTTGCATTACAGTTACATGCCATTTTGTACAAAATTCTTGTCTGAAGTCCGCAGTACTCTTAACAAGACCACTTAATAATTAAACAAACCATGGGAGTCAAAATATAGCAGAAATTATTAAAGAGATTGCTGATGAGTGGCACTTAAAAAATCATTAATATTTCAATTGACAATGCACACTCCATGATCAAGGCATGTGAAATTTTATCAAAAAAACATTTGCCTTGCTTTGCACATTCAATAAATTTACTGGTGCAGGATCTCTTGTCCTTCGAAAGTGTGAAGGCATTACTACGCACTGTAAAACAAATAGTGACTTATTTCAAAAGTAGCACAATTGAATATGCAAATCTTAAACAGGCTTAAGGACAAGAAAAACAGTATAGCCTAATACAAGAAGTTCCAACTAGATGGAATAGTGCGTTACATATGATGCAACGGATTTTACTTATAAGAGATACTATTGGTCGCGTCCTTCTTAATTGTTCAAAAGCGCCATCACCTTTAAGAAACGAACAATATGATTGCATAACAGATTTATGTGAAATCTTAAAGCCATTCGACGACGTGACAAAGCAGGCTTCAGCTGTGAAGGCGGTGTCAGTATCCCTAATTATACGAAATGTTTATGGCTTGGGATGCACTTTAGATGGACTTAAGAGCAAAATGAGGACTCCAATTGGTTCTGAAGCTTGTTCTTTCATTATGAATCGGCTTAAATCAAGACTATTACATTATGAGACTAGGACAGTTCCGCCCTTGGCCACAATGTTGGACTCTAGATTTAAGAAGGAAGGTTTTGGAAATCCTGTCAATGCTCAACAAGTCTCGGCGGCTCTAGAAAGCGAAGTCACCAGTTTGATTAATGTTGACGAAAATGAGCCACCCATGGAAGAACAGCCAAAGCAGTCTGACAATGTTCTTAAGTTTTTGGCTGATAGGATTCAGCAAAAACACCGAACAGGTTGATCAGATGCGATTATAACTATGAGGCAATACATTGAGCAGCAAAATTCTGAACAGGTTATTGACCCCTTGGAGTACTGGAAGGTAATTTTTTAGTTACACTATTTATAAATATGATTCATTAAAAATTTTAAATTTTGCAGATTAATTCGCAACAATTGAAGCACATCGCACGGTGCGCTTCAAAATACCTTTGCGTACCAGCTAGCTCCACTGAATCGGAGCGTACTTTCAGTAAAACCGGGAAAATAATTGGGAATAGAAGAACAAGGCTAAAACCAAAAAATGGTGACACTCTTCTTTTCTTAAACAAGAACATGTGGCTACTTGATTGAAAGCATCTCAGTTTAAGATATCATATTGAACGTAGAATATTTTGTTGATCTCCCTTACTAATAAGCTGAAAATTGTTTAAGTTTTATACATATATCTTTGCCTTTCTTAACTTTATGTATGAACTTTGAATATTTTGTTGATTTAATTTAATTGATTTACTTTTGTTTACTTAATTGTAAGCTGTAAATATTGTTTTGTTTTGCTATTTTGAAAATTAAATGCGGACTTAAAACCAAGTTAAGCTTATTATATTTCACATTTTTTATTATTTTCCTTGGGATTCTGAAAATGCAGACTTTGAAACAAAAATTCAAATATTTTGAAATTTCCGATAGTACTATCGATAGTATCGATTGTTTCCAACAACGATGGTAAAACTATCGATGGAAAAACTATCGATGCGTGACCATCGATAGATTTGCAACTCTAGCCAGCAGCCTTGGATGGCGGCGGCTCCCCAAACATTCCTATATGCAATGGCAGCAATGACTATCATTCCAGCATACCCCTTCATAGCAGTGGCAGCGGTAGTGGTGGAAGCAGCAACAGCATAACGCACGGTTTCCCAAATGGTTGCCTCAAAGATGTTGCTTCATTCATTGCTTCAATTTGTAAGTGTTATAACAATTTATTATTTATTTAATATAAATTGTTCCTTCTTTTACAGACGCAAGCAAAGCCTAAATGCTATACACGCCATTTTAAATTCAAGCATATGGGAAAACCATTGGACTTAATTTCAAAAAAGGATCTTCTATAAACCACATTTATTGGTAACTTGGCGGATCAATTATTTTAGTAAAAACATTTTTCTACAGAAACTCTCCACTTATACATATAAATAAAACAAAAATACCAAATCATTTTTTTTTTAAATTATTTTTTATTTTTAATTCTTTTTTTTTTCAGCAGCATTGGCTGCAGGAGGGGCAACAGCGGCTGCAGGAGAGGCAGCTGCGGGAGGGCCACCATTAGCAGTAGCGGGAGGGGCGGCTGCACCTCGGGCGAGGCTCCTTAGCCTTGCCCGCACTTCCGGGTTAGGACGCCGCTGCTGCTGCGCACGGCGCTTATTGCGCATTGCCACAATGCGACGCCGCCAAACAAATGGATGGGGTTCCCTTGGCCGATTGTCCAAACCGGATATCTGAATTTTCTAAAAAATGAAAAGAATTTGTTAAAAAATTATTTATATTTTTACATACATATAGTATGTATCTGTTATATATGAATGTAAATTTGTACTCACGCAATTTAAAATTCTGCAGTTTTTAAACATGGTGATTGATGAATAAATTGAATGCGAATGATTCGAGTTCTAAGCAAGTTTTTGTAATAAAGTGGTACCTTCTTTAACGGTAAAGTAAACTTTTGCGACGTTACCAGATAAAAACATTCCCGCGAACTGCAAAGGCTTTTTAAAAATGTTTTGAAGGCGTCGATAGGAAATGAATGAATTTTATACATAAAGAATATAACTGCACATTTATATACATATATATATATAGTATGCATAGTACAGGAGATAAATACTTTATGCTCAAGATGTAACATAAATTTTGTTATATATATTTTGATTGTGGGGGTAATGCAAACCCAAGACTCCCTTAGAGTCAGCCCATGGTGTGACGTACAATTTCAAAGGGATGTCAGATAAATTTTTCCCCCAAATCCCATTATGTGGCGATGCCACCATTTGCCGATATCTATATAAAAGTACAAAAATGTGAATTCCTCAAAAACTGGACTAATGATTTGGATGAAATTTTCAGGGAATATAGAGAAAATTATACTTAATCTAATGGGATACCGTGCATGTTGAGCCGCGTTCTTAAAAAGTTAGCGACGATTTAGTGTGACCAAGGCGTGTATCCCATTATGCGGCGATGCCACTATCTGCCGATAGTAGCAAGAGACGTTCAAGCTTACAGAATTGTAGAAGATCTTGGATTTCAGGAGTTCGTGCACTTGCTAGGTCCCAAATACAAGCTGCCAAGTCGTACCACTCTCCAAAATGTTATACACATCAAAAATATGTATAACGATTTGATTCAAGCTTTGAAAAACATTCTTAATGACATTGATTATTGTTCATTAACTACAGATCTATGGACTTCCCAAAGCAATATAAGTTGCATTACAGTTACATGCCATTTTGTACAAAATTCTTGTCTGAAGTCCGCAGTACTCTTAACAAGACCACTTAATAATTAAACAAACCATGGGAGTCAAAATATAGCAGAAATTATTAAAGAGATTGCTGATGAGTGGCACTTAAAAAATCATTAATATTTCAATTGACAATGCACACTCCATGATCAAGGCATGTGAAATTTTATCAAAAAAACATTTGCCTTGCTTTGCACATTCAATAAATTTACTGGTGCAGGATCTCTTGTCCTTCGAAAGTGTGAAGGCATTACTACGCACTGTAAAACAAATAGTGACTTATTTCAAAAGTAGCACAATTGAATATGCAAATCTTAAACAGGCTTAAGGACAAGAAAAACAGTATAGCCTAATACAAGAAGTTCCAACTAGATGGAATAGTGCGTTACATATGATGCAACGGATTTTACTTATAAGAGATACTATTGGTCGCGTCCTTCTTAATTGTTCAAAAGCGCCATCACCTTTAAGAAACGAACAATATGATTGCATAACAGATTTATGTGAAATCTTAAAGCCATTCGACGACGTGACAAAGCAGGCTTCAGCTGTGAAGGCGGTGTCAGTATCCCTAATTATACGAAATGTTTATGGCTTGGGATGCACTTTAGATGGACTTAAGAGCAAAATGAGGACTCCAATTGGTTCTGAAGCTTGTTCTTTCATTATGAATCGGCTTAAATCAAGACTATTACATTATGAGACTAGGACAGTTCCGCCCTTGGCCACAATGTTGGACTCTAGATTTAAGAAGGAAGGTTTTGGAAATCCTGTCAATGCTCAACAAGTCTCGGCGGCTCTAGAAAGCGAAGTCACCAGTTTGATTAATGTTGACGAAAATGAGCCACCCATGGAAGAACAGCCAAAGCAGTCTGACAATGTTCTTAAGTTTTTGGCTGATAGGATTCAGCAAAAACACCGAACAGGTTGATCAGATGCGATTATAACTATGAGGCAATACATTGAGCAGCAAAATTCTGAACAGGTTATTGACCCCTTGGAGTACTGGAAGGTAATTTTTTAGTTACACTATTTATAAATATGATTCATTAAAAATTTTAAATTTTGCAGATTAATTCGCAACAATTGAAGCACATCGCACGGTGCGCTTCAAAATACCTTTGCGTACCAGCTAGCTCCACTGAATCGGAGCGTACTTTCAGTAAAACCGGGAAAATAATTGGGAATAGAAGAACAAGGCTAAAACCAAAAAATGGTGACACTCTTCTTTTCTTAAACAAGAACATGTGGCTACTTGATTGAAAGCATCTCAGTTTAAGATATCATATTGAACGTAGAATATTTTGTTGATCTCCCTTACTAATAAGCTGAAAATTGTTCAAGTTTTATACATATATCTTTGCCTTTCTTAACTTTATGTATGAACTTTGAATATTTTGTTGATTTAATTTAATTGATTTACTTTTGTTTACTTAATTGTAAGCTGTAAATATTGTTTTGTTTTGCTATTTTGAAAATTAAATGCGGACTTAAAACCAAGTTAAGCTTATTATATTTCACATTTTTTATTATTTTCCTTGGGATTCTGAAAATGCAGACTTTGAAACAAAAATTCAAATATTTTGAAATTTCCGATAGTACTATCGATAGTATCGATTGTTTCCAACAACGATGGTAAAACTATCGATGGTAAAAACTATCGATGCGTGACCATCGATAGATTTGCAACTCTAGCCAGCAGCCTTGGATGGCGGCGGCTCCCCAAACATTCCTATATGCAATGGCAGCAATGACTATCATTCCAGCATACCCCTTCATAGCAGTGGCAGCGGTAGTGGTGGAAGCAGCAACAGCATAACGCACGGTTTCCCAAATGGTTGCCTCAATTTGTAAGTGTTATAACAATTTATTATTTATTTAATATAAATTGTTCCTTCTTTTACAGACGCAAGCAAAGCCTAAATGCTATACACGCCATTTTAAATTCAAGCATATGGGAAAACCATTGGACTTAATTTCAAAAAAGGATCTTCTATAAACCACATTTATTGGTAACTTGGCGGATCAATTATTTTAGTAAAAACATTTTTCTACAGAAACTCTCCACTTATACATATAAATAAAACAAAAATACCAAATCATTTTTTTTTTAAATTATTTTTTATTTTTAATTCTTTTTTTTTCAGCAGCATTGGCTGC
Source organism: Drosophila emarginata (assembly GCA_037075365.1). NCBI lineage: Eukaryota > Metazoa > Arthropoda > Insecta > Diptera > Drosophilidae > Drosophila > Drosophila emarginata. Next base: position 259,254 of record JBAMCD010000040.1, on the reverse strand, counting down.
AGGAAGGGCAGCATTGGCTGCAGGAGGGGCAACAGCGGCTGCAGGAGAGGCAGCTGCGGGAGGGCCACCATTAGCAGTAGCGGGAGGGGCGGCTGCACCTCGGGCGAGGCTCCTTAGCCTTGCCCGCACTTCCGGGTTAGGACGCCGCTGCTGCTGCGCACGGCGCTTATTGCGCATTGCCACAATGCGACGCCGCCACAAAGGAGGGGTCCCGGTGGGGAGGGCCACATAGCAGTAGGGGAGGGGCGGGACCTCGGGCGAGGCTCCTAGCCTTGCCCGCACTCCGGGTTAGGACGCCGCTGCTGCGCACGGCGCTTATTGCGCATTGCCACAATGCGACGCCGCCAAACAAATGGATGGGGTTCCCTTGGCCGATTGTCCAAACCGGATATCTGAATTTTCTAAAAAATGAAAAGAATTTGTTAAAAAATTATTTATATTTTTACATACATATAGTATGTATCTGTTATATATGAATGTAAATTTGTACTCACGCAATTTAAAATTCTGCAGTTTTTAAACATGGTGATTGATGAATAAATTGAATGCGAATGATTCGAGTTCTAAGCAAGTTTTTGTAATAAAGTGGTACCTTCTTTAACGGTAAAGTAAACTTTTGCGACGTTACCAGATAAAAACATTCCCGCGAACTGCAAAGGCTTTTTAAAAATGTTTTGAAGGCGTCGATAGGAAATGAATGAATTTTATACATAAAGAATATAACTGCACATTTATATACATATATATATATAGTATGCATAGTACAGGAGATAAATACTTTATGCTCAAGATGTAACATAAATTTTGTTATATATATTTTGATTGTGGGGGTAATGCAAACCCAAGACTCCCTTAGAGTCAGCCCATGGTGTGACGTACAATTTCAAAGGGATGTCAGATAAATTTTTCCCCCAAATCCCATTATGTGGCGATGCCACCATTTGCCGATATCTATATAAAAGTACAAAAATGTGAATTTCTCAAAAACTGGACTAATGATTTGGATGAAATTTTCAGGGAATATAGAGAAAATTATACTTTATCTAATGGGATACCGTGCATGTTGAGCCGCGTTCTTAAAAAGTTAGCGACGATTTAGTGTGACCAAGGCGTGTATCCCATTATGCGGCGATGCCACTATCTGCCGATAGTAGCAAGAGACGTTCAAGCTTACAGAATTGTAGAAGATCTTGGATTTCAGGAGTTCGTGCACTTGCTAGGTCCCAAATACAAGCTGCCAAGTCGTACCACTCTCCAAAATGTTATACACATCAAAAATATGTATACGCGTTTTGATTCAAGCTTTGAAAAACATTCTTAATGACATTGATTATTGTTCATTAACTACAGATCTATGGACTTCCCAAAGCAATATAAGTTGCATTACAGTTACATGCCATTTTGTACAAAATTCTTGTCTGAAGTCCGCAGTACTCTTAACAAGACCACTTAATAATTAAACAAACCATGGGAGTCAAAATATAGCAGAAATTATTAAAGAGATTGCTGATGAGTGGCACTTAAAAAATCATTAATATTTCAATTGACAATGCACACTCCATGATCAAGGCATGTGAAATTTTATCAAAAAAACATTTGCCTTGCTTTGCACATTCAATAAATTTACTGGTGCAGGATCTCTTGTCCTTCGAAAGTGTGAAGGCATTACTACGCACTGTAAAACAAATAGTGACTTATTTCAAAAGTAGCACAATTGAATATGCAAATCTTAAACAGGCTTAAGGACAAGAAAAACAGTATAGCCTAATACAAGAAGTTCCAACTAGATGGAATAGTGCGTTACATATGATGCAACGGATTTTACTTATAAGAGATACTATTGGTCGCGTCCTTCTTAATTGTTCAAAAGCGCCATCACCTTTAAGAAACGAACAATATGATTGCATAACAGATTTATGTGAAATCTTAAAGCCATTCGACGACGTGACAAAGCAGGCTTCAGCTGTGAAGGCGGTGTCAGTATCCCTAATTATACGAAATGTTTATGGCTTGGGATGCACTTTAGATGGACTTAAGAGCAAAATGAGGACTCCAATTGGTTCTGAAGCTTGTTCTTTCATTATGAATCGGCTTAAATCAAGACTATTACATTATGAGACTAGGACAGTTCCGCCCTTGGCCACAATGTTGGACTCTAGATTTAAGAAGGAAGGTTTTGGAAATCCTGTCAATGCTTAACAAGTCTCGGCGGCTCTAGAAAGCGAAGTCACCAGTTTGATTAATGTTGACGAAAATGAGCCACCCATGGAAGAACAGCCAAAGCAGTCTGACAATGTTCTTAAGTTTTTGGCTGATAGGATTCAGCAAAAACACCGAACAGGTTGATCAGATGCGATTATAACTATGAGGCAATACATTGAGCAGCAAAATTCTGAACAGGTTATTGACCCCTTGGAGTACTGGAAGGTAATTTTTTAGTTACACTATTTATAAATATGATTCATTAAAAATTTTAAATTTTGCAGATTAATTCGCAACAATTGAAGCACATCGCACGGTGCGCTTCAAAATACCTTTGCGTACCAGCTAGCTCCACTGAATCGGAGCGTACTTTCAGTAAAACCGGGAAAATAATTGGGAATAGAAGAACAAGGCTAAAACCAAAAAATGGCGACACTCTTCTTTTCTTAAACAAGAACATGTGGCTACTTGATTGAAAGCATCTCAGTTTAAGATATCATATTGAACGTAGAATATTTTGCTGATCTCCCTTACTAATAAGCTGAAAATTGTTTAAGTTTTATACATATATCTTTGCCTTTCTTAACTTTATGTATGAACTTTGAATATTTTGTTGATTTAATTTAATTGATTTACTTTTGTTTACTTAATTGTAAGCTGTAAATATTGTTTTGTTTTGCTATTTTGAAAATTAAATGCGGACTTAAAACCAAGTTAAGCTTATTATATTTCACATTTTTTATTATTTTCCTTGGGATTCTGAAAATGCAGACTTTGAAACAAAAATTCAAATATTTTGAAATTTCCGATAGTACTATCGATAGTATCGATTGTTTCCAACAACGATGGTAAAACTATCGATGGTAAAAACTATCGATGGCGTGACCATCGATAGATTTGCAACTCTAGCCAGCAGCCTTGGATGGCGGCGGCTCCCCAAACATTCCTATATGCAATGGCAGCAATGACTATCATTCCAGCATACCCCTTCATAGCAGTGGCAGCGGTAGTGGTGGAAGCAGCAACAGCATAACGCACGGTTTCCCAAATGGTTGCCTCAAAGATGTTGCTTCATTCATTGCTTCAATTTGTAAGTGTTATAACAATTTATTATTTATTTAATATAAATTGTTCCTTCTTTTACAGACGCAAGCAAAGCCTAAATGCTATACACGCCATTTTAAATTCAAGCATATGGGAAAACCATTGGACTTAATTTCAAAAAAGGATCTTCTATAAACCACATTTATTGGTAACTTGGCGGATCAATTATTTTAGTAAAAACATTTTTCTACAGAAACTCTCCACTTATACATATAAATAAAACAAAAATACCAAATCATTTTTTTTTTTAAATTATTTTTTATTTTTAATTCTTTTTTTTCAGCAGCATTGGCTGCAGGAAGGGCAGCATTGGCTGCAGGAGGGGCAACAGCGGCTGCAGGAGAAGCAGCTGCGGGAGGGCCACCATTAGCAGTAGCGGGAGGGGCGGCTGCACCTCGGGCGAGGCTCCTTAGCCTTGCCCGCACTTCCGGGTTAGGACGCCGCTGCTGCTGCGCACGGCGCTTATTGCGCATTGCCACAATGCGACGCCGCCAAACAAATGGATGGGGTTCCCTTGGCCGATTGTCCAAACCGGATATCTGAATTTTCTAAAAAATGAAAAGAATTTGTTAAAAAATTATTTATATTTTTACATACATATAGTATGTATCTGTTATATATGAATGTAAATTTGTACTCACGCAATTTAAAATTCTGCAGTTTTTAAACATGGTGATTGATGAATAAATTGAATGCGAATGATTCGAGTTCTAAGCAAGTTTTTGTAATAAAGTGGTACCTTCTTTAACGGTAAAGTAAACTTTTGCGACGTTACCAGATAAAAACATTCCCGCGAACTGCAAAGGCTTTTTAAAAATGTTTTGAAGGCGTCGATAGGAAATGAATGAATTTTATACATAAAGAATATAACTGCACATTTATATACATATATATATATAGTATGCATAGTACAGGAGATAAATACTTTATGCTCAAGATGTAACATAAATTTTGTTATATATATTTTGATTGTGGGGGTAATGCAAACCCAAGACTCCCTTAGAGTCAGCCCATGGTGTGACGTACAATTTCAAAGGGATGTCAGATAAATTTTTCCCCCAAATCCCATTATGTGGCGATGCCACCATTTGCCGATATCTATATAAAAGTACAAAAATGTGAATTTCTCAAAAACTGGACTAATGATTTGGATGAAATTTTCAGGGAATATAGAGAAAATTATGCTTAATCTAATGGGATACCGTGCATATTGAGCCGCGTTCTTAAAAAGTTAGCGACGATTTGGTGTGAGCAAGGCTTGTTCATTGCTTTAATTTTTCCCTACTTTATTTGTATGCAATTGCTATCCAACACTGCTTGCGCGCGTTTTTGCACCCTTCAGTTTAATTATTTTTTCACCCAAGACGTCCACACATTTTTCCAGTTTTCTCAAAAACTGGACTAACGAAATTGATGAAACTTTGTGGAGACATTAATAATTGAATGGAGCTTAATCTAGTATACTGTGCATTGCGAGCCGCGTCCTTATAATCTCGTTATTTAGCTATGAATATGATAGTGACTTTTTTTGCCCATTTTGTGTAGGGGAAAAACGTAGGTTGGTTCACTGATAAGCAATTTTCTCAAAAACTGGTCTAAGGATTTTCATTAAACTTTGTGGAGTTACTAATAAATATGTGGAGCATAATCTGAAATACCGTGCATTGCGAGCCGCGACCTGTAAGTGGAGCTGTTCCCCAAAAAGTGGGGAGCCAATATTTTCATGGTGAAAATTGTAATACTTGCACCGTTTAAAACCGCCCAAAAGTAAATAATATATATAGGTAATGATATTTTTAATAAGTTTCATCTTTATTTTGATCAAAATAATTAGTTATTAACAAAATAATTGAATTTTAAAAAATGAAAAATTTTAACAGAGACTTAACAGCGACCGTCGCTAACTCGACATTAACAGACTGTCGCTATCTTTACGGACATATTTTTCTTACCTTTTTATCTCGTGTTTTCCGCCAATTTAAGTGATTTGAAAAATTCTCCGATAGCGGAAAAAAACAATCGATGGTGGCGCAAAAAAGTAAATATTTGATACCTCGATAGTGCCATCGATAGTTTCCCAGCTCTACTGAGCAGTTGTTCACTGTAGAGGTGGTAAACAATCGATGGCTTAATATCGATGGGGCCGCACTCCCGATAATGGTCGATAGTGCCATAGATCAGTTGTGTATACATGTCACTGAAATTGCGCCTTTTTCATTTGTGACGCCGCTTAATTTGTTGATTTGCTAAACAAATAATATTCCCACTACTTTAAACGATTAAATTTAAAAAAATTGATCGCTTTATTCAAAAAGGTAATAAACATAACACACAGTTGAAGCAGTTTTAATGCAGTTAATTAAAATTTGATTTCTTTAAAAGGAAACATGCGATTGCAGTTCTTCAGAGTCTGAAAAAAATTTTTCGTCGAAAAAGCCAAACTCGAAATTGAAAAAGAAAAGTAAAATTTCGGATGTTTGGAATTATTTCCAACGATCGGACGACAAAAAAGTGTTTGAATTGCGGAAAAATATATAAAACTAGCAGGAAGACTTCGAATTTGAGAGATCACCTCTCTCTCAGCAGGTGCTTCTCTTGGAGGCGACAACATACCCTCTACAAGCAGCAGTGTTCGGTCAAGCATGCGATCAATGGATTCCTATGTTAATGAAGCAAGCAAGTCGTCCCTGCCGACATTGAGTATACCCTGTACCAAGTAAAATTACTTTATAAAGTCAAAAACAATCAAAATCGCCATCAATTTACAAAAAAAATTCTCTTAGCATGCACTGCTTGCCATGCAACAACAGCGAACGCATGCTATCTCGCTCACACTTAGCAGCCCATTTTGCATGGGGCGTTTCAGTACAAAATGGAAATACGTATATCTCCGATAATTATTGTCCGATTTTGGTAAAATTTGGTCAGGTGGTGCATTTTGGCTATATTAATGTGCTTGCCAAATAAGAATTGCGGGGGCGGAAGTGGGCGTGGCAAACATTTAAAATAAACTTGATCTGCTTACACAATAGACGGATGTTGACACCAAATTTGGTTGCTCTAAATCTTATAGTCTCTGAGATCTCGGTGTTCATACGGACGGACGGACAGACGGACATGTCTCAATTGACTTCGCTATTGATACTGATCAAGAATATATATACTTTATGGGGTCGGAAAATTTTCCTTCTGCCTGTTACATACATTTTAACGACTTGTACTATATGACTATATGATTCCAACTCAGAAAGGAAAAAATTGAATGATAAATCTTTAGCGAAGATGATTGCTATAGATGTCCAACCCTATAGCATTGTTGAGAATGCGGGATTTATACAATACTGCAAAATTTTGGATTGCAGATACAAGCTGCCCAGTCGCGGGCGTTTAAAAGATGTGTTGGTGAAGGAATTGTTTCCTGAAACTTCCGAAAAACGTTTAGCAATTTTGGAAAGTGTTTCGTATATCGCGTGCAAATACAAGTTTCCTAACAGTGACTGCTCACTTTGCTCACGACAATAACCTGAAAACAGCATCCTTAGCAACAAGAAAGTTATTGGATGTATCTAACCATTCGGCTCAGAATGTTGCAAACACTTTACAGGATGTACTATTAGCATTTGAAATTTGCTGGAAAAAACGGTCTGTGTAGTCACGGATAATGCTAGTTCGATGGTCAAAGCTTGCGAATTGTTGAAGATACGAAACGATCGGAAGGTTTTTTAAAAAAAATTCGATTGCCAACGAAAAGTTTAAATTGGCCCAAGAAAACTTTGCATATTCGTTGCTGCAGGAAACGCCAACTCGATGGAATAGTTTATATGATTGAGCGAATATTGACAACACATGAGGAAATCGCAGTAGTATTATTGGCTACAACAAATGCACCGCAACCCTTTAATGCAGACGAAATAAATGTCTTTAAAGGTATGGAAAAACTACTTGCGTTATTTTTGCAAGTCTGAGAGAAAGTTTCCGGAAGAAAATACGTTACGATTTCTCTAATAATTCCTTTAACATTTGCACTTTTTAGAAAATTGAACAATATTTTTACTCAGTTGAAAACTCCTGTGGGGGAAAACATGGTTTCTGTTTTGCTAGTCGGTTGTAAGGCGTTTGACACCATACGAAAAACGAACAGTTATGAGAATGGCGACCATTTTGGACCCACGATTCAAAAAGATTAGGTTCCAACAAAATACAAATGCGGAACAAACTGCAATTTCCTTTGAAGACATGTTGGTGGCTATAAGCAATATGGAAAATCGAGATAGCAATAGTGAGGGAGTCACCCAAACTGATGGAGACTCATTCTTCGACTTTTTGGACCATCAAGCAGCCAATTATTGCGAAAAGGCAATATTTGGAGAGGGCCATAGTATCTCAGGATATAGACCCTTTGTAAATAAAAACATTTAACTATCGATATTTAAAAATTAATTTATTTTAACATTAAATTTAAATTCAGGTTAACCAGGCGGATTTTCCTTCCATTAAAACAATAATGTTCAAATACCTCTGTTTACCGGCCACATCTGTGGAGTCTGAGCGCGTATTTAGCATGGCAGGGCAAATCGTCTTAGACCGCAGAATAAGATTAAAAGAGGAAAATGTCAATGTTCTCCTATTTTTACACCAAAATCTTTGAATTACTCAATTAAAGTCTAGCAAAACTAAGCAACATTTTGAACATCAGCGCCAATAAAAATTAATTTTTAAATACTAATTACAGTTGTTTCATATTGGGCACTATCGTTCACTATCGATGGTTGTGAAAAAACTATCGTCCACTATCGATGGGGCCCACTATCGATGGTTTCCCACCTCTAGTTCACTGCCCAAAGGGATCTAAAAATGAAAATTCAAATTTCGCTTTATTTATAATGAGAATATTGATAATGATGAGGAATAATAATAAAACTTCTTGTGCTTTCCAAAAAATTATCAATTATTATTTTATTGTAAAATGCAGCGATGTCATTTTGAAATGGAACATTTTTAAACCTATCATTATGCTGATCAAGAATGATCGCATCAGCAATGAAGGTTGATAGCCACTGGTTATTTAGTAAAGTTACAATGTCTTCTAATTCTTCAACGCAATCATTTAGTTTAGAATGATTTATAATTAACTGCTTATACTCTTCCTCTATTCCAAACATTTCATAACTGCATGCATATGAATGATCAGTTTTCACTGTTAAGTTCAAAATATCACTTCCATTTTCTGGAACTATTACCATTCTCAGTTTTTGATTCGCCAACTTTTTTTTGGCACAGTGAACTCACTCTTGAATAACCCTACTTTTAATTTTTTGAAGCCCTTTTTACACCAACTTTCTTTGTATTTCGAAAGTTTACATTACAGTTGATGTAGTTTTCCGATTTGAAGCACGTTTATTAGGTCTAGCCTTTATTATAGAACCGTGGACTATCGTTGAATGTATACATTCTGACTTTCAACTTGTCAGAACTTACAGAATTCGACAACTTATTCACTTTCCGAAGAAACCTTATAAATCTTATGGTTTGCTTACATTTTATGACACTGTGGTTTAGTGTTAAAAAAAAAGCATTCTTTTCGATTCGCAAAATTATTGATATTATTTCACCTTTTTTTCCTTTCATCTGCTATTTTCGGGTGATAACATTCATTTTCTTCAACTTTGTCTTAAAATGCTTTTGATAGCTACTGTTCGAAGGCTATTATTGTATTTTTCTATTCTGTCTGCAAAACGCAGACACCCAGAATAAGAACAGAATGCGTGTGGTCGACATACAGTCAGCGCAACATTTATTCGGACACCCCTAAGTTTCATCTTCTTTTTTAGTAATTACTTGAAAAATAATAAGCTTAAAAAAATTATTTTATTGCATTATGAAGATCCATGTTACTAAAACTAATTTTAAGCATAAAAACGAAAAAAAAACATTCTTGGGCACAAGAGAAAAATTTAAAGAAATCAAAAGAGGCACTTTTTTACGTACAAAAATTATTCGGACACTTTTTAGTTATTCGTTTTTCTTAGAAAATGCAACGATAATCGGAGTTTCTTTTCGCGTATTTCATACATGTTACTGCTTCTTGTGCTTTGTAATTTGATATTTCTATGTTTTGAAGTTAGTTTTAAACGTGGTTTGGTTCAGCGTGGACAAAATGGGTCGTGGCCAAGATTTAAAATCGGTAAAATAATTGGTAAAGCTCACTCCACAGTACATAGCGTAATTCAAAATTACATAAACACTGGAGGTTTGCTGCGAAACACAAGTCAGCTGGAAGATCAACAATTGTATACCCTTTGGGAAGAGCGAAAAGTCGTGTCAACCGTCAAAAAAATCCTAGGTTTTCGTTGACAACACTTTGCCAAGCCATTGAGGAAAGCACGCAAAAGAAAGTTTCTGCCCAAACCGTACGTAACTGCCTATATAGTGCTGGATTACATGGTAGAGTTGCACGCCGAAAACCACTCATTTCAGCTGTGGACAAAAAGAAAAGGCTGGAGTTTGCCAAACTTCACTTAAACAAACCGGATTCTTTTTGGGAGACCGTTATATTTAGCGATGAGTCTAAATATAATATCTTCGGCCATGATGGACCTTCCAAAGTATGGAGAAAGGAGCTTTAAAAGAGAAAAACCTCATCCCAATAGTGAAACATGGCGGTGGAAACGTAATGGTTTGGGGGTGTATAGCAGCATCTGGGCCTGGACAAATGGTGTTTATAGATACCAAGATGCACAAACACTGCTACAAAGATATTTTGAGTGAAAACTTAACGCCAAGAGTTTTTGTTTCAACGGCAACGGTCCCAAACATTCATCGTATTTGGTGCAAGATTGCCTGTAACATTGCAAGCAGTTAGAAACGCCGCCGTAGTCACCTGATCTGAACCCAATAGAGCATGTTTGGGATTTGCTGGAAAGGAGAATCAGAAATCATACAATTTCCGGACGGAATGGGAGAAAATTAACCCCAACGAAACCAATAAATTGGTAAAAAGCATGCGTCAACGTCTACAAGCCGTCATTGATGCTAGGGGCGGGTTTTCTTTTCCTACAAACTAAAAAGTGTCCAAATAATTATTGTGCGTAGGAAAGTGCTTTTTTTTATTTTAACATTTTTTTTTCATATGCCTAAGAAGGGTTTGTTTTTATGTTTTAAATTAGTATTAGTAAGATGAATCTTCAAAATGAAATAAAAATTTTTGGTTAAACTCAAATATTTGTCAAGTTATTTAGAAAGAAAATTGAAATGTATGACTGTCCGAATAAATATTGTGCTGACTGTATGTATGAATGTATGTAATTTTTTATGTGTGTGTATGATTATGCGTGCATTGATTTGTCTTTCTCAATAGCTATCATCCTCATTATTTTTATTTTAACGGCTACTTATACTTTTATTCAAGATTAAAATCAGCTGAACGACCACCTGTAAAATATGAGATAGAGTTACAAACCATACTTAAAGTAAAGGACGGAAGAATGGATACTAGATACTTAAACCAATCTTCAAAATCCTCAACAGTAAATATGTTATAAGCCAAATCCAAAGCATTCCTTATCTACATATATCAGCAGTCTTACAACACCTCCTGCTGCATCTATGTATGTGTATATATAGCAATTTTTGAAACAAACGTAAATGTTCAATGTTCCATAAATAAACTTCCAGTTTGGGAGACAATTGCTGAATGTAATGTGAATATCCATTACATAACATGTCATATGCATCTTTGCCTCCGATTTTATTTTTCTATATTTATCACGTGACTACATACTAAAACTCTTTTATTGTTTGTTTGGAGAGCCAAGTCACCTCTATATTGAAAAGCTAGACTGGCTTTTAATTCTCGCATTTCAAGAAAGCGATTTATGGCTCTGCATTGATTATTTTTTTCAAAATTTATTGTATGACACAATTCACGAGGAAATTAAATTATTATTATTCGAGGAAAAATAATTTTCTTTAAGAATATGTTCTTTGCTCTTCTTTTTAGTAAATAAAGTGCAGCAATTATTAAAAATATCTTGAAAATGCTTTACTTCAATTTCTGAAACGAGATGATTGCAAACCTTCTTTCGTGACCGTAAGCGATTGGGGTTGTCAACCATTTTTACATCGACATTTAGAGAAGTGTTTCCAAATCTACATTCCTTACGAACACACTTCCATTTGTTTTCAATGTGACTTACGTCGATAGAATTGGATTGATTTCCATTATTGTAGTATTTAACTGATCAACACAATTGACTTCAGTTTCATTCACTACAATTTCAGATTGCGCTAAAATCCGTTTAAGGCTTGCGTTAACAGAATAACGCCTCTTTAAACATTGAAGAGTTTTCGCTTACTAGCTAGTCTCTTATTTATAATATTAGCTATTTCTAAATATTGCCTTTCTTCCAAGGATCTATCTTTAATAAGGCCATTAGATATTGCTTCTTCTAATGCAATTCTAATGCCCATACTGTTAATATACCTGTATAAAACAAAAAAAAAAAACTTTATTAGATTTAAAATAGATAATAAAACCGAAAAATTAGGACCTGTTGTACTGAACTTTAACCTAACCTTAAGTAAAATTTTCCGACTATTTATTATTTAAAATCAATTAATATAGACAAAATTACTTAAAAAATGTTTTTATTCGACTACCGAGAAATTTTTTAAATAAATGTGCCAAATGCACATGTTGACATAAACACAACTTATTTTTGTATGATATTCTCGATAAAAACTATCCAGTAGAGTAATCATATTTATAAAATTTTGAGAACTAACATTAATGTTCTAGTATCTATCAAAAGTACAATTAAATAAAAAAAAGTACGGGAAACCATTTGAAACTTTATATTGCATTTTAAATTTACGAAAAAGTTCTATTATGGCTAATATAACTGAACACCATCCATTTGTGATTTATTCGGGAATCGTGAAATGTCTTGCTATTTCTGTTTCCTTAAAGATAACTTTAGAGATTAAAAATCATTGTGAAATGTTGTACTAACAAGGTGTTAACTAAACATTAGATACATACGAGGTTTGCAATTCCATTCTGCTTGAAACAACAACAATAGGTAAAAAAGTGCTGTCAAAAGTCTTATATTGAAAAATATAAAAAAATATATATTTTTAACCAAATTGTCGAGAATTCGATACCATAAGTATAATTTGACAAAATGCAATAGAAATTTGGAACGATTTAAGAAGAACACCCACTTTGAAAAGGGGCGTGTTTTAAATTTATGATATACAACCAGCTTTTGGCCATACCTCCGAAACAGATAATTCAACACCTCATTTGCTACATGCTGCTTTGGTTTAATCAAAGAAATCAAACGAAATCGATAATAGTTTTGTGTTGCAAAAAGCTATGCGCAATGAAAATTTAATTGAAATAAAAAAGAAGTCATGCAATGACTTGATACCCATAACAGTTGAGGAGGAATCATTAGCATTTTTAATATAAAATTGACCAAGCAGCAATACATATGTACATAGATATAAAAGCATTAAATTAATTAGCATGGATGTGACATTTAGAAGTCAAAGAATTAGAATCGAAATTTAAACCAAAGGAAATATGCTGAGTCAAAAATTAAGCCCATTAACTTTTTTTCTTTAGATTCAAGAAGCACAGTTCTTTACCATTAACAGGTATTACAAAAATTATATTAATAGTAATATCATATTTTTGAATATAAAATTGGTTTCATTGGGGTTAATTTTGTCCCATTCCGTCCGGAAATTGTATGATTTCTGATTCTCCTTTCCAGCAAATCCCAAACATGCTCTATTGGGTTCAGATCAGGTGACTGCGGCTGCGTTTTTAACTGCTTGCAATGATACAGCCATTCTTGCACCAAATACGATGAATGCTTGGGTCGTTGCCGTTGAAACAAAAACTCTTGGCGTTAAGTTTTCACTCAAAATATCTTTGTAGCATTGTTTGTCCATCTTGGTATCTATAAACACCATTTGTCCAGGCCCAGGTGCTGCTATACACCCCCAAACCATTACGTTTCCACCGCCATGTTTCACTATTGGGATGAGGTTTTTCTCTTTTAAAGCTCCTTTCTCCATACTTTGGAAGGTCCATCATGGCCGAAGATATTATATTTAGACTCATCGCTAAATATAACGGTCTTTTGTTTGTTTAAGTGAAGTTTGGCAAACTCCAGCCTTTTCTTTTTGTCCACAGCTGAAATGAGTGGTTTTCGGCGTGCAACTCTACCATGTAATCCAGCACTATATAGGCAGTTACGTACGGTTTGGGCAGAAACTTTCTTTTGCGTGCTTTCCTCAATGGCTTGGCAAAGTGTTGTCAACGAAAACCTAGGATTTTTTTTGACGGTTGACACGACTTTTCGCTCTTCCCAAAGGATATACAATTGTTGTCGCAGCAAACCTCCAGTGTTTATGTAATTTTGATTTACGCTATGTACTGTTGAATGAGCTTTAGTTTTAGTAACATAGATCTTCATAATGCAATAAAATAATTTTTTTAAGCTTTTTATTTTTCAAGTAATTGATAAAATAAGAGGGAACTTAGGGGTGTCCGAATAAATGTAGAATAAATGTATCGTATAATTACTTAACTAATTATTATTATTGTCAGTCTCGATCTAGCTTCCGAAAAGAACAGACGTGCCTACTCATCAACAGAGCGAACAACAATTCAAAACAACAAAAAATCAAACGCATCAAGCAAAGTGAAACTTCAATACCCCCTATCCACCGCTATCTACGAGCAATTGCCTCCCACGCACTTTCCTACCAAGTGCAATAAAATTCTCTAAAAAGTAAAACAAGTTTAAAAAGCAACAACAACCATGGGGCAACCGCCCGACAAGTGCACAACAACAAACCAAAACAATTTATTTACCGTTGACAAAACCAAAAAACTTAACAATTGTTCTATCGGACCTAAATACTTAATAATGTCCAGAAGAAACAGCAACGAATCTCTATCAAATGTGTCACCATTCTTAATTAAGAAAGTCAAAGACAATATCTGTAACGGAGAAGTAAACGAATGCAAAACCTTACGAAATGGTACCATTCTAATCAACGCAAAATCTCTCACACAAGCATCGAAATTGATTACACTATGCTCACTCAACCTCATTGAAGTCGAAGTAGTTGAACATGCCACCCTAAACTGCTCCAAGGGAGTCATCTACTCCAATACCTTGCGAGGCGTAAACGAGGAAGATATAACCAGTGAACTCCGCTCCCAAAATGTTTCTGAAGTAAAAAAAATAATGAAAAAAGAAAACGGCAACCTAGTGGAAACTGGACTTATCATATTAACCTTTGCAACACCAAATCTACCGAACGAAATAAACATTGGTTACCAAAAAACCTCAATAAGACCATACATTCCTCAACCAATGAGATGCCGCAACTGTGGAAGATTTGGCCACCCAACAAAAGCATGCAAAAGTAAACAGCTCTGCCTCAATTGTAGCTACCCGTACACTGACCACATTGATCCAGAAGAACCAACAAAATGCAAGAACATAAACTGCTGCATAAACTGCAAAGAAGGTGGCATTACAAATTACCACCACTCAATCTTTGACCGTAAATGTCCAACACACATTAAACAAAAAGAAATTCAAGCCATACGTGTGCTAGAAAAAATCGCCACAAAATCGGCCTACAGATTGTACGACGAACGTCACCGCACAGGGAACTCATCCTACGCATCAATCATATCCCCAACAGAACTTCCAACACAAAATCCGGATCCTCCCATCCACCAACGAAAGACTGTCAACTATGAAGATATGGATACCCTCCCCCCACCACTCCAGACGGCAAATCAACAAGCAGAAGTAACCTCCGACCTAGAGTCCACTGAAAGCAAAAAAATCAAGGTACTATCAAAAAACACAAACACATTGAAAACCTCTTTCAAACCAGCTCCAAAAAAAATAAAAACAACTGAATTAAATTAGACCTACAAGAAGACATCACTCAAATCATGTTCCTAATACTGCACTACAACTAATCCGTATGGAGTTGTAGCAATACTTATACATAAGTCTATACACTACCAACAATTAACCTTTAACAACGACTTCGACACAGTCGAAGCAACCATCCACACCAAAATGAAAATTAACATCCTATCCTCATATATACCACCAAACAAGAACTTTGATAACCAGAATATAATAAACATTTTCGGTAACCTTAAAGATCATACCATAATAACTGGTGATTTTAACAGTTGGCATAGACACTGGGGCTCACCTTCCAATAACGTCAAAGGAAATACCCTATCAAAATTCATATCCCAATCCAATCTTAACCTCCTAAATGACGAATCCCACACCCACTTCTCCACACACAATTCTCTCACCCATGTAGATCTCAGCATCAGCACAATCAACATCTCACCCTATATAAAATGGAAAACTGACAATGATTTATTTGGTAGTGACCACTTCCCCATTCACATATCACTTTTCGAAAATACATTAGTAACAAACCACTTTCAACCAAAATTTAAAACTGATCGAGCTGACTGGGAATTATTTACCAAATTAACAAATAGATTCCACTCTGAAAGAGTGGACAAAACTAACCAGGAAGCTGCTAACATAATAATGAAGCAAGCAAGTCGTCCCTGCCGACATTGAGTATACCCTGTACCAAGTAAAAGTACCCCATAAAGTCAAAAATAATCAAAATCGCTATCAATTTACAAAAAAAAATTCTCTTAGCATGCACTGCTTGCCATGCAGCAACACTGCACTGCTTGCCATGCAGCAACAGCGAACGCATGCTATCTCGCTCACACTTAACAGCCCATTTTGCATGGGGGCGTTTCAGTACAAAACGGAAATACGTATATCTCCGATAATTATTGTCCGATTTCGGTCAAATTCGGTCAACTGGTGCATTTTGGCTATATTAATGTGCATGTCAAATAAGAATACGATATGTTTAATATTGCCCTAGTTATAGGTTTTTCCCAAATTGCGGGGGCGGAAGTGGGCGTGGCAAAAATTTGAAACAAACTTAATCTGTCTACACAACAGACGGATGTTGACACCAAATTTGGTTGCTCTAGCTCTTTTAGTCTCTGAGATCTAGGTGTTCATACGGACGGACGGACAGACGGACGGACAGACGGACAGACGGACATGGCTCAATCGACTCGGCTATTGATACTGATCAAGAATATATATACTTTATGGGGTCGGAAAATTCTCCTTCTGCCTGTTACATACATTTTAGCGACTTTAATATACCCTTTTACCCTATGGGTACAGGGTATAAAAATAATCAGACAAAGCGCAAACATTGCCATTCCACAGACACACCCCAACTCAAAAGCAAAAAGATACGTTCCCTGGTGGAACAAAACATTAGAGACACTTAAAAAAAACAAAAACAAAACTTGGTACCAACTTAAGAGGTGTATAAATAATAAAAATATAATTCAGTTCAAAAAAGCAAAAGCATTATTGAAACGCGAGATCAAACAGTCAAAACGAGCCTCCTTATATACTGAGGGTAATTCAGAAATTCAGAAATTAACACAAACTCCTCCTCCTCCAAAATCTGGTCTAAGATCAATACATATTGCGGCAGACATCTACGACACGAAATTCACTGCATCTCCTCACATGACAATACAAACGTCAACATAACAGAAAAACAAGAGATAGCAAACGCATTTTCAAAACACTGGTCAATAGCATCATCCGACACAAATTTCAACACAGAATTCCAACTTAATAAAAACAGCAATAAGCACAAACATAAATTACCAGCGATCCAACAATGCCCTTTTACTCGAAGCACCCATTTCAATGATTGAAATAAAGAGTGCGCTAAACAGCTTAAAGGGAAAAACTCCAGGGTTAGACCGCATTTCCTACCCCATGCTAAAAAATATGGAAAATACCGTCACCAAACGACTCCTAGATCTATTCAACAATATCCTCAACAGCCATATCCCTCAACAGTTTAAAACTAGCAAAGTAATACCCATCCTCAAAACTCAATCGCTAAAGACATCTACAACCTCTTACCGTCCGATATCATTAAACTCTTGCATTTCAAAAGTACTTGACAAAATAGTCTCAAGTCGGTTAAGGTGGCTTGCTAATAATAACAAGCTTATTGATAGCCGTCAACTTGGCTTCAGAAGAGGCAAGTCGACAACGGAATGTCTAGCCGTGCTAGACTATCAGGTTACCTCCGCCTTGTCCAAAAAAAAAACACATATCAATAATAGGTCTTGACTTCGAAAAATCGTATGACATAATAGGTATACACACAATAATAGATGAACTACACAAATGGAAAATTGGTCCTACGATCTTAAGATTTATTATAAACTTCCTAACAAATAGAACAATAAAAATCCAGATCAACACTACAACCTCTAGTAGTAACCCACTACATAACGGCATTCCGCAAGGCTCTCCATTATCAGTTATACTTTTCCTTATAGGTTACAACAGTTTATGCCACACCATAGCCACACACAAAGAGTTAAACTTCTTCGCATATGCAGATGATTTTACAATTATAAAACAACCAAGAAAGAATCACATATCATTAAATATAAATCGCATTTTCAATGACATCCAAAAGTGGTGCAACTACTCAGGTGCAATACTCTCTATTAGAAAATGCAACCATCTACATATTTGCCGAAAACGGAATTGTAATTTTCACACGGGATCACTAAACTTCCTTCTTAACCAAACCGACACACTTAAAATATTGGGCCTAGCTATAACAAATGAAGCAAGCAAGTCGTCCCTGCCGACATTGAGTATACCCTGTACCAAGTAAAAGTACTCTATTAAGTCAAAAACAATCAAAATCGCTATCAATTTACAAAAAAAATTCTCTTAGCATGCACTGCTTGCCATGCAGCAACAGCGAACGCATGCTATCTCGCTCACACTTAACAGCCCATTTTGCATGGGGCGTTTCAGTACAAAACGGAAATACGTATATCTCCGATAATTATTGTCCGATTTTGACAAAATTTAGTCAAGAGGTGCATTTTGGCCATATAAATGGCCATATAAGTGCATGCCAAATAAGAATACGATATCTTTAATATTGCTTTAGTTATAGGTTTTTCCCGAATTGCGGGGGCGGAAGTGGGCGTGGCAAAAATTAAAAATAAACTTGACCCGCTTATACAATAGACGGATGTTGACACCAAATTTGGTTGCTCTAGCTCTTATAGTCTCTGAGATCTCGGTGTTCATACGGACGGACGGACAGACGGACAGACGGACGGACGGACGGACGGACAGACGGACAGACGGACATGTCTCAATTGACTTCGCTATTGATACTGATCAAGAATATATATACTTTATGGGGTCGGAAAATTTTCCTTCTGCCTGTTACATACATTTTAGCGACTTTAATATACCCTTTTACCCTATGGGTACAGGGTATAAAAACTACAGATGTAACAAACATATCGAAACCCTAGCAACACAATTAAATAATAGACTCAACATCATAAAATGGCTAGCAAATCAAAGATACAATTGTGAACCGAAAGCATTAATCTATGTAATAAATGCTCTAATAATGTCAAAAATAGACTACTGCTTACCATTGTACGGAAACAGCTCACCAACAACAATAAGAAAACTAAAGTCAATATACCACACATCAATTAGCCTCGCATTCGGAGCCTTCCGCACAACTCCCATCAACAACTTACTATTCGAAGCCAACCTAATGCCTATTGAAAATAGAACAGAATATTTGATAACAAAAGGAAGTAAATTAATATCTCTGGCCACAAACTCCCCAATTCACCACATCCTGAAACGAATCAATATAAAAAAACGGAAGCCAAAAATACCATCCTTACTACATAAGATTAGTCAATCCTGCATCCAAAATAGTCTAAACAACCAACCGTTTTCGTGGAAAAAACTTCAAACCCCACCGTGGCTATTCAATAGAAAGTCAATTAACCTCTCCCTACATACATCAACTAAGCATAAAGAACGATCTAAAACAATACAAATTTATATACACCGACGGATCAAAATCCTTATCTGCTACAGCCTACAGTGTTACCACCGAGACAGAGACAATCAAGTCATCGTTACTCCCCAACCATAGCTCCATATACACGGCAGAAATAGCTGCAATCCTTGAAGCTTGCACGATTGCAAACCAATCAAAACAACACTGCGCAATATGCACAGACTCCCTCTCGTCACTACAATCCATCAGCAACATAAACAACCGTAATTTTTACACCACAACTATCCGTGATATACTCACCCAAAAATTCCCAAAAATAATACTGATATGGGTACCACGACACAGCAATATAAAGGGAAATGACACCGCAGACACAGCAGCTCGACTTGCACACAACTCTCCACTAATATACGAAAACAACTACAACACACAAGACACACAAAATTATATAACAGACCACTTTAAACTCCACAGAGAATCGACATGGAACCAAACATCTCAACATTACAAAAAAATTAACAACAATAAACTATCTATAGTAGACTATTCCACTCACACAATAAGCAGAACAGACATAGTAAAATTCACAACAATCCGCCTCGGACACTCAAACCTTACCCACTCCTACATCCTAAACAGGGAACACATACCATTTTGCCAATACTGTAATGTAAAATTAAGCATACTCCATATACTCATAGAATGCTCACAATACAACTCCTCCAGAAAGAAACACCTACATAGAAACCCATTAGAAAATATATCCTCCCCCAACACTGAAAACATTACCTCAATTATAAAATTTCTGAAATGTATAAATATTTATGACAAACTATAAACATAAGAAAAACTGTATACCAGAAAAAAAAAGAAGATTGAAAAAAGAAAAACACCTCTAAATAATATCAAAATAAGAAAAATATCATTTTTGTAAATATCATTTAATATTAAACTGTACATAGTTTTATAATATGTATTTAGCTTAAGGCCAAGTAGCTATAGCTAACTCATGGGTTGAGTGCAATTTGTAATTGCTTCCCAACCTTAATATAAATAAATAAACAAATATTATTGTGCTTGACTAAATTCATTGCGCTTAACTATCTTTATACATGTTTTGAATACATCTGATACATTTCATTTCACTTAGTTCATTATATCATCTTCTATAGAAGGTGTGTTAGTTTGTTACATTAAGATATTTAATGATTTCTTTAAGATTCTCCTGAGTTGGGTTAGATAGGAGGGGAGCAAAGTTTTGATTTGGAGCATTTCTTCGAAGCTTTTGGAAAGAGGTACATTCATTAAGAATATAAGATAAGTTCATTTCCATGTTGTTGCAGAATTTGGAGTTGTTTTGGGAATTTTGTAGGAATCGGTGCTCATGTGTCAATTTTGTGTGTCCAAGTCGGAGTCTACTCATTTTTACTTGAGATTTCCTAGGAATTTCTTTGTGATCTAGGGTCTCTAAGTAGTTGTCGACGTTAAACTGTTTGTTTTGAGTAATCATTTGGTACCAAATGTGAAGTTCCATTGGATATGTTGTTGATGATATGTCTGTTTATGTCTGTTCTATTTAAGTTGGCGTAGCTATCTTTGCTTTTTTATCCGCGTATTCGTTGCCCATTATCCCTACGAGACTGGGGACCCATAGAATTTTCACTTTATTCTGGTATTTTGTGAGTATCCCGCGAATTACGCATGGGTAGTAAGCGGAATTGTTAATGTTGCTGATTGCGTCTAGTGCTGACAATGAGTCAGTGCATATGCATACCTTGCCTTTCAGTTTAATTGCTATTTTTAGAACTTCTCAAATCGCCATGATTTCTGCTGTAAAGACGGATGAGTAGCTCGGAAGTATACCTGTCTTTAGGGTTTTCACTTCAGTTGTGATTGCGAAACATGTTAACAAATTATTTAGCGACCCGTCGGTGTATAGAAAAGTAAAGTTTTTTAATTTGCTTTTTGTACATGGTGATATTTTTTTGTATTGATATTGTACCATTATCTGTTCTAGATACCACCAGAAATTTGTCGTCAATAGGGGGCGGTTGATTTCTCCAAATATCCGGAGGGTCCATCATAGTGATGGTTTTACTGTACCGAAAGTTAGTTCGCACTGAGTTGTTACAAGATTGTACTTAGGAAGAAAGTGGGTGTGAGGCAACTGCTCGCAATTAGCTGTATTGTGGGGGCATCGAACTCTCACTGCACTAGTTTTCGCCACTTGTGGGCTTGTGTTTGCTGTTTTTATACCCTGTACCCATAGGGTAAAAGGGTATATTAAAGTCGCTAAAATGTATGTAACAGGCAGAAGGAAAATTTTCCGACCCCATAAAGTATATATATTCTTGATCAGTATCAATAGCGAAGTCGAATGAGACATGTCCGTCTGTCCGTCCGTCCGTATGAACACCGAGATCTCAGAGACTATAAGAGTTAGAGCAACCAAATTTGGTGTCAACATCCGTCTATTGTATAAGCAGATCAAGTTTATTTCAAATTTTTGCCACGCCCACTTCCGCCCCCATAATTTAGAAAAAACTATAACTAGAGCTATAATGAAGATATCGTATTCTTGGCACACTTAATAATATAGCCAATATGCACCAGCTGACCAAATTTTGTCGAAATCGGACAATAATTATCGGAGATATACGTATTTCCGTTTTTTACGGAAACGCGCCATGCAAAATGGGCTGTTAAGTGTGAGCGAGATAGCATGAGTTCGCTGATGCAGCATTGCAAGCAGTGCATGCTAAGAGAATTTTTTTGTAAATTGATGGCGATTTTGATCGTTTTTGACTTTATGGAGTACTTTTACTTGGTACAGGGTATACTCAATGTCGACAGGGACGACTTGCTTGCTTCATTTATTTATACATATATTATTATCTACCCCAAAATTTTCCAAAAACAAAAGGAAAAAATCATAATATTATATTATTATGTATGTATGTATATTATTCATTATTTTTGTTTTTACGATATTGGTTGCTTTTGACTGCTTAACTAGTGCCCGATGAGGGACAGCCTCTTCTGATGGGGTGCTGGGGGCAGAGCGATTTTGCTCAGCATAGCCTTTGCGGATTTTTGCTGCAGCCGCACGCAACTTCACCTGGGGAGTGAGGGTTTTTTTTTAGTATCGGCTTTTTTAATTCCGTCTCCGCAGGTTTTTCGGCGAAAGCGTAAACCGCCTGAAAAATAATAAAATTTATATATGTATATATATTAAAAAATATCGATGTGTGTCTATATATATATTTATTGTATATATACTTATTTACTTCTGTACATATACTTATTTACTTATGCTTTTTTCTACATTGCGCTATGGGCGATTTCTCGATTTTTGCGGCATAAAGTCTAAAAATAAAGCTAGAGACCTAATTTTTTTTTTTAAATGTTCGTTATATTTTACTCTAATTTCGTATTTTTGGACAATTGGTCCTTTATTTTCCGCTTATGTGCAGGCTGATAAGAACATTTATTTTAGAAGAAAATATAAATGTTCAACTAAAATAGAAACAAAATAAAAAGCTTTTTTTTTATTAAAGTTTGACATAATATTTAATAAAAAAAAAACAAAAAATGTTTATTCAAATAGTTCCAATATTGGAAAATTATCAAATAAACAATTAAAAATCTTCCTCATCTAAGACGAACGTATATTCATTGTTGTTATCGTGATCTTCTTCGTCATCTGATTCACTTTCCATGGTAATATTATAATTTAAATTATAATTTTCATTATTATTTTCATAAGATGAACTTATATTTAAGGTTGGAGCTTCTAAAAACCAAATAACTTCTGTAGGAAGTGATTTTTTTCCAAGCAGTTTTGGTCTATTATGTATGTTCAAGCTTGATAATAGAGGGTCAGATGAGTCCATAGCTCTATAAAAAACGTCAGTAATATTATTAAGCCTGCAATTTTTCCTAGCATGGGAACGTCGGTCCATTTTATAGAGTTTGTTGCGTGCCTCTGAGGCATTTTCGCCCAGACATCCAACAGGAACTAAAAACTGATCCATAATATCTGATCCGTGAACAATAATATTGTGAACTGTTGGGGACATTGGGTACCATGGATACGCCTGCATATACAATGAAAATGTGTCTTTGCAAAAACATCGAAATTTGTCTGTGTTGATGGCAAATTCACACGAAATTGCTATTAATATGTGGTGAAATTTATTTAATATAACCTCGTCAAACAATGTGATTTCTGCAAAAAGTTTGGTATTTGCAAAGATTCGCCTAGCCGTATTTCCATCGTTGCTGTTACCAGATCCATTCTGTTTTGGTATGCTAATATGTAAGCCCATTTCCTTCCATATTCTTTGCTGAATTTCCTTCTTCCGCGATAACATTTTATTTTTATTCTCGCTTTTTACGTGCCAAGTTTTAAAATCGATTCGATATGATATGTTTAAAACAAATTCCATATCCCTAATCCAGGCGTGCAACGGACTAACGCCGTATTTCAAAGAATCAGGTTTAGGTTTAAAAATTTCTGAATTGAAGTCATTGATGTGCATAAGAGTTTTTGGATTTATACCACATATTGGACAACATTGCGTAGACTTTGTATTTGTTAAAACATTAAGTACCTTGCCGTCAATCAATGTCATATATGTTTTGAAATTGATAGAAATGTTTGAGCTTTGTGATATAAAAGTTTCTAATTTTGCAACTTGCATATCCAAAATATGCTTTTCTGCTAGGATTTTTGCAAAGCTTTCTTTATCGTATTCAATTTTTATCGGTCTGCAGAAGCGTACAGACTGGGGGCTTCTGTTCACCCAAATTAAACGATTTAAAGAATCTACTAATCTTATTGGAATCATAGTTGCCACGAATAGAGAACTGTCGGAAGAATCGGGTTTATCCAAATGAAATTTCTGCTTATAGGAACTTTGACCGGTCGACCCATCAAATCCATAGCATGCAATAAGTGTGCACTCTGTAACATTTTCCATTTGTTGCAAAACTTCCTTTTGTAAAATTAATATTTGTTCAGCCGTATGGCTTAACAAATCCTGCAAAGAAACCTTTGCCACAGTTTCTGTCATTTGCATTCATGGGGTCTACACTGCATTTTCGTTTTTCGTATTGCATCATAACCAGGATATATGTCGTTACCGTACGCCTTATTTAGTTGCTTAGTATTAATATATTGTTGTTTTGTTAGACCATTTTCCAATATATAGGCAAAGGCTACATTATTAGATATTTTTACCGGCTCTTTGTTTGACACATTCTTTACTTTTTCCTGTATATTGACTTCTTGCAGCACGCCGACTGCTTCATTATTGTTCCTTTTTTTCGCAGATGTTGAGGCTGCATGCAGAGGTAAAGGAGTAGACATTTCATTTTCTATGGCAACTTCTAAAGCCAATTGCCTTCTTAGTCTTGGACCGGCCTCTTTATACCCTAATTTTGGGCGGCCTGTTTTGGAAAGTGATAAATTTTTGGTACCCTCCATATGGATTCGTATTTCAAAACTTTTTGAAAACCATTCTGAGTGAATTGACTTAATTTTATTCAGATCTGTGTGATATTTGCGAAAATACAATATGTTTTACAAAAATGGATACTTTGGCTTCTATTGTATTAATGTGGGATATACATAGTCAGATCGTCTTTATTAATTTCTGCCAATATAAACGACGTTACAGCGGTAGCGTTGCGATTGTTGTTGTTCCAAATATCGGCAAGCGTGCTGTTGGTAATCGCAACGAGAACTACAAGTGCATTTTTTGTATAAACGGGGGAAATAAGATTGTTACTACATGAAACTAGACATTTAAGTTAGTAACTTGCCATTTTTAGTTGCCTGCTCTGGCCTGCTCTTCCTATAGAAATACTTCACGGAACACGATTAAAATTGTTAGGATTTTAGTACAAATACAACTAACAACAACACTGGACAATAACAACAACACAAATATTTATGTATTTTTGCCATAAAATATATATTATACATACCTTCATCTTTGTTTTCCATACTTAATATATTTAACTGGGTACAAACATACGGACACTGATTGATTGCAAAAGAAGTAAAGTTTTCGCAGTGATTTTTACAATCAATAGTTGGTTGCCATCAGCTGACTTTAAGAGGTTGCCACATAAAGAGAGTTACTACCCAGTGAAAAAAATTTTTTTTTTTAAGCTCACTGAAGTGTTTACTATTAATAAATAAAAATATTTCTTAATATTCTACCGTAAATTTTTTGACTTTATGCCACTTTTTTTTTGAAAATCGCCCAATGTGCATTGTTGGTAATTGACAGCTTGACAGCTTGTTTCAATTGATCGGAAGCAATTCCCAGTTGTACCTGCTGAGGCTATTACTATTCACAAAGCCAAGGCGCAACCTACAGCAAAGTCGTAGTGCATCTGCAAAGAAACATTACTCGAGCTTTGCTTTATGTGGGTTGTAGCAGGGCAACTTGCGCATCATTCCTTTTCCTTATAGGCGACTTCCATGTTCCAACTAGATTTGGAAAAAGTTCGAACACTGCGAGTAAATAATAAAATAGTGGTAATAGGAGACTTCAACAAATACGGATCAGCTGGAGGTCCAACTAAATAGAAGGGGTCTAAGACCATTGTTGAATGAACACACAACAAAACATTCAACTCAAATTGATTGGATTTGGTGTGATCATAATTAACCAGAGACTGCGGCTATCTTATAGGCATCATGACGGAATCTTTTTATACCCTGTACCCATAGGGTAAAAGGGTATATTAAAGCCGCTAAAATGTATGTAACAGGCAGAAGGAGAATTTTCCGACCCTATAAAGTATATATATTCTTGATCAGCATCAATAGCCGAATCGATTGAGACATGTCCGTCTGTCCGTCCGTCTGTATGAACACCGAGATCTCGGAGACTATAAGAGCTAGAGCAACCAAATTTGGTGTCAACATCCGTCTATTGTGTATGCAGGTCAAGTTTATTTCAAACCTATAACTAGAGCTGTAATAAAGATTTCGCATTCTTATTTGGCACACTTAATAATATAGCCTATACTCACCAGCTGAACAAATTTTGAAATCGGGTAATAATTATCAGAGATATACGTATTTCCGTTTTGTACTGAAACGCCTCATGCAAAATGGCCTGTTAAGAGTGAGCGAGATAGCAGGCGTTCGCTGTTGCAGCGTGCTTAGAGAATTTTTTCTCCCTGTACAAATAGGAAATTTTACAGTAGCTAAATTGTATATAAAGTATATATATTTTTGATCAGCAGCCGAGTCCATTGAGAAATGTCCGTCCTTCAAGCTCTTGCAGCTAGAGCCATCAATTTTAATTTGAAAATCTGTCTAATGCGTATATACATCATTTTGTCTTAAATTTTTGTCACGCCCACGCGAAAAATTAAATAAAATAAGGTGAAATGTAAGGGGATATATAAAAATCTATAAATCAACATATGTACATATGTGTTATTTATCGTCAGCGGAGTCGATAACGCCGTCGAATTGAATTTAATACAAAGTGTTTTTATGAATATTCATATAACTTCACTTATATCAACTTCTAGAAATATAATATCTAAGCTTCTAGTTATGGAGGAAATCGAAATATAGAAAATATATACTCGGTTATACTATTTGTTGTTGTTATTTTCGAAGCTTCACATTTATCGACAGATTATGGCGCTGTTTTTTTATTTTACCCGAAGAACCCGTTAAAAAGTTTGCGGAAATCTGTTCTAGGGTTTTTTGATATCTTAATACTTGTACGTCTAGGTAGAAACGGTTATCACCTTACCCATTGCGTAATTTTTTCAAAAATTACATTTGTCTCACAACATATGCACCTGCATAGAAAGATATGTATTAAGTACCTGTCAAAAAATGCTAAAAATGTTCGCGGAAGTCCCTATTTTGGTTTTTTGCATTTTAATATTCGTACGTTTAGGTAGAAATGGTGGTACCTGGTTCGTAAGGTTTTTTCGGAAATACCGAAACATGTTCCTCAGTGGGAATTGATGATAATTTTGCCCTATTGTAATGTTCTGTGTCCCTATTACTAAGAAACAGATGAATTGCTTCATCCGGAACTTGCCTAGCGTCGAAAATTCTGTTCCTAAATAACTCAATATCGGCTGACGACATTTGGCCGGATGCCATATTGTTTAATGCGATTGCAAATGGTTGGTCGCCTAAAACGTTCCCACAGAGAAGGGCCAACAAGAATGCTGTAAAGGTTATGCGACGATGATGTGGATTGAAATATCCAGCGATCACCTACAGGGCGTAGTTGTCTGAGATCGCCGAACATGATAACAGAAATGCCCCCAAAGGAAGTTTCCCGATTACGAAAAATTTGTTTAAGGCGAGAGTCCAAATAGGAAAACATTTTGGCACCGACCATTGAAATTTCGTCTATTATTAAAAGTTTGAGATCTATGAACCTTGTTCGAAGAGTATTTAGCAAGTCAGAACTCAAATCTTTAAAAGAAGACTCAGACTGGTTAATGGGAAGGGAGAACATGGAATGGAGGGTGGAACCGCCAATTCCGAAAGCAGCTTTTCCTGTGGGAGCGCACAAGAGGATCTTAACAGTCGTTGGGTCGTTTCCTATCCTACGGTTATAGTCCATAGAGAGGGACTCAAAAATAGCAGAAATAAGCCTACTTTTGCCGACACCTGCCCCACCACCTACAAATTCATTAAATATTTCATTATTCTTCACATTGTGAAGAACATGGATGAGAACAGTTTTTTGTTTTAAATTCAGGAACCTAACAATATTTTCCAAATTTTCTGGCGAAATTATTGGGGGAAGCTTAATAATGCGGATATCATTATTAGAATCTGTAGGTTGGTCATTGGTATTTAAATTTAATGGGTTGAGTTGGGAACTAATTTCGGGGAAGGCTAGAACCCTAAATTCTTCATCTACTACTACCTGACCATCTGGTTCATTTTCGATATCCCTATTGTCATGCTCCATCGCCCTTCTAAAAGCATCTTCTAACTCATCAAAAATGTTGTACCTATTAAAACCTGTCCTAATAATTTGCTCATTCCCATTATAGAACTCCTCATAGTTTCTCTGAACTAACTCTACCTGTTCGTCTCTCCAAGGAAAATACAACTCCCTAACTCCCTAAAGTAGTTCTGTCTATCTGTGTTAATATTAAATTTCCTAAATCTAATTGAACAAGGCCACCTTCTATGCGTAATATAGCCACTTCCATCACGAAAAGGAAGACTGCTTCCTGAAACCTCATTTCCTGCCTCATTCCTATTATTTCGGCGCGACCTAATACTAATCTCATAATTGGCAGCGAAATGAGCTAAACACAAATCTTCAAGAATATTTCTTTCTACATAATGGTCAAGTAGCCCTTTTACAAAGATGTCAGTTGAATCCTGAGGCATACTTTGTAATTGCTGTCTAGATTTGAGCATTTTAACTCGACATTCTGGTAAACTTGTGTTTATAAACCTATCTTTGTGGCTAATATTGGACATAGACATCCCTAGACAGCAATACGCAGCTTCCTGAGCAGATATCTTAGTGCCGCAAATGAATTTATGAACAATGTATTGCAGCTTTTGCCTGATGCTCAACACTAGCAACGGCTTCTCGCATAAGCTTTGAAATACCTCTTTGGGATTTATTTATATATTTAATTATATAGCTCCAACTAGCATACGGATCCAATATGAGCTGAATGTCCATATTGGCACGTTGCATAGAAAGAATATGCTTATTATATGCGTTGACCCTAATTTCTGCAAAACTTCTTTTAAGAAAAATTTGGGGGTTTTTCAAGCTAGACCTAACTGCAAGAATATAGTCCTCGTAGCTGAGGTTCACATTTTCATGTGAAAGAAAATTGTCGAAATTGCTTAAGTGTGAAACAATATTTGAAGGAAAACTACTATTGAGAAAACCTTGAATTAGCTGAAAATTTTGTGTATAGGGAGATATTTTCGGAGGCAAGTATAACTGTTTGTATGTGTTTGGTACACTAAAAAGGGCGCTAAGTTCGAATTAGTTACATCTGTGGTAACAAACTGGTCAATAAAAGCTATTACGGGTGAAAAAGAATCTTCATTGTTAAGTTCTACCTGAGGGGCATCTTTCAGCCAAAACATCCCGTGAATATGAGGAGAGCCTCTCTGCTGAAACTTAACGCGCCAATAATGTCTAACTACAAAATTCTCACCGAAAATTCCTCCCTGGCTCTTCATAACTTTTAACAATTCCCTATACCTATGTTGAAAATACCTTGCACAAGTGACTGGATCTGGCCTAATAAGACGAGCCTTTTTACTGAACTGTAAATTGGAAGCTTCTTGTTCTGTAATTTCTACACTATCTACTGTTTTCCTAAGAATAACTAAAAGCTCTGTCCACTTTGTCTCGGCAGCTGACAAAGTTATAAAAAAAGTAGGAAGCCCAAATTGCCGAATCATCGCCATAACTTTTTTTTTTTCATCCTCCCAATGAGCTGGAGACGTGCGAATACCCTTCAGAACCCTATAACCTTCATCGTGACGAATTAAATTATTAACAAAATTCTCACAAAGTACGTTAGAAGCTGTAGTTGTGCGGGGAGCACTATGTTTGCGTAAACATATAGAAGTATTATTGCGTATTGTTATCAACTCTAACTTTTTGTAATTGAAAAATAATTTATCTGTTCTGCAACCTCTTCTATCTACATTCCTAAGCTCAGATCTGACTATGGTTGCAAAACTAGCAGAAGTATTTCTTTTAATGCCGGCATATATAGTGGGAAACGCTAATTCTTCACAATCGGAATCTAATATCATATCTAAAGGCCTTTGCCCTTCGCCTGGAGCTATAGTTACTCTCTGTATGCCGGCATCATCTATCTGAATATTTTCGAGCATTGTCTCTTGCCCACCGGGATTGAGTTCCTGTGATATGACAAATTTTGGCTTTGTATCCCTCGAAATGTGTGCAAAACATGTTGAGCAAAAAGTAAGATTGATATCTGTGGGAGAGAATTGAGTGGCGATATCTAAAATCGCACGACTAAATTGATAATTATTTTCTATAAGAGTTCGGGACTTTGACTTGAGCTTGTGGGGAAACCAAAGGCCTTTGCACGAATAACAAATCTGATTAGGACCTAACTTTACAAGTCTATTAAACTTTTCAATTAAAGCTACTAAATTTATTTGAGGATTTGAGTTTCTAACATCCTGAAGGGTATTCGCACGTTCCTGTCTGTTACGGTCTGCATTTCGCCTATTCTCTGGTACTCTATTTTCACTAATGCTCCTATACTGACTAACTCGCTGACCAAGGTTTCTAACAGCGTCGCGGTTCGCTTGATGGACTGCTATCCTAGCACTTCGACGTGCCAATGTATTCCGCGCCCTTTCAATAAATCTATGTTCTAAATTTCTCCTATCTTGGGATCTTCCCTTTCTACAATACTTCGCTCACTATTTCTTTGCCTATTTAACGATCTACGTGAAGTATTTTGAGCTTGTTCTAATACCCTATAGTATAAATTTCTACTACGGTTCGACCGACGTCGAGTATCGGCTGCCTGTTCTTCCTGCCTAATCACTGGATCTGCTCGACGTACCCTTTGCTCTACTGTAGTTATCTCTTGCTCGTTGGCCCTATATAATGAATTTCTCCTACGACTCGACCGACGTCGGGTATTGGCCGCCTGTTCTTCCTGCCTAATCATTGGATCCGCTCAACGTTCCCTGTGCTCTATTTTGTGCTTGTTCATTGGCCCTATAATCTGAATCTTCCCTTCTATGCGATCTATGGTGAGTGTTAACTGACTGCTCTTCCAATCTAATGTTCATGTTTTGCCTACGAATTAAACGACGTAAAGTATTAAGGGCCTGTTCCTCTTGTCTATTTTCTATACTGGCATTAGCCCTACGCGCCCTTTGATATTCTAAATTTCTCTCCCTTTCTATTTCTGCATACTCATCATTATTCCTATTATTCATATTTCCTAATCTCCTGCGTTGAGACTGCTGACAAGCTGCAGGTCTACTTAAACGGGGCATACTGTTGATTCTGACGATATTTTTATCTACTAATCGAAATTGAGAAAAAATTTCCAAAAAAGACACAAAATGAAAAATTATACAAAAATGGAATTCAAGAAATAGTTCAGAAATTATAAATATGTTCAAAATTATTAAAAAAAGTGAATAAAAAAATATATATGTGTACACGGTAAAATATATAAAATGAAATAAAATGTTGTAAGGCCGATTAATAATAAAAAAAAAACTAGAAGGATGGGCTAACTTCGGCCGTGCCGAAGTTCGTATACCCTTGCAAACTGTCTTTTTGGTTTATATATAATTTGCCAGAATCATAAGGAAGTATATAAAACCCATCAAATATAAATTTGATGTCTGTGGCATAAAAAAAAATTAAAACAAATTTTTTTCCCCGATTGTTCCTATGACAGCTATAGCATATAGTCGACTGATTCTGATAAATCTTAAAAGATATATTTCTTTTTATATAAAACTGTCAAATAACAAATTTTGTGACGATTGCTTCAAAAACACCGAAGTTATTGATTAAAAACTATATTTTTGACTGATCGTTCCTATGGGAGCTATATGATATAGTCGACCGATTCTGATAAAATTTGGTATATGTATTGAGGATTATATAAAACTCATAAACACCAAATTTATTGACATTCGGTTGAAAAACAACAGAGTTATTGATGTTAAACCCTATTCTTGTCCGATCGTTCCTATGGGAGCTATATGATATAGTGGACCGATTCTGATGAAACTTGGTATATGTGTTGATGATTATATAGAACTCATAAACATTAAATTTGGTGACATTCGATTGAAAAACAACTGAGTTATTGATGTTAAACCTTATTCCTGACCGATCATTCCTATGGCAGCTATATGATATAGTCATCCGATCGGGATGATTCCGAGATATACAATGCCTGCAGCAAAAAGAAGCCTAGGTGCAAAATTTCAGCTCTGTAGCTCCAAAGGTCTCGGAGGAGATTGCGTTGATCCAGACAGACGGACAGACGGACGGACGGACAGACGGACATGGCTATATCAACTCAGCTCATCATGCTGATCAAGAATATATATACTTTATATAGTCGGAGATGCTTCCTTCTATGCGTTGCAAACTTCTGACCAAAATTAATATACACTTTTGCAAGTGTATAAAAAATTGTGTAGTTACATACATACATACATATGTAATAAAAAAAATAAATGGAAATATGATTAGGTAAATAAATATTTTCAAAAATTTAAATTTAATGAAGCAAGCAAGTCGTCCCTGCCGACATTGAGTATACCCTGTACCAAGTAAAAGTACTCCATAAAGTCAAAAACGATCAAAATCGCCATCAATTTACAAAAAAACTTCTCTTAGCATGCACTGCTTGCCATGCAGCAACACTGCACTGCTTGCCATGCAGCAACACTGCACTGCTTGCCATGCAGCAACAGCGAACGCATGCTATCTCGCTCACACTTAACAGGCCATTTTGCATGGGGCGTTTCAGTACAAAACGGAAATACGTATAAACTTGAGTTGCTTATACAATAGACGGATGTTGACACCAAATTTGGTTGCTCTAGCTCTTATAGTCTCTGAGATCTCGGTGTTCATACGGACGGACGGACATACGGACATGTCTCAATCGACTTCGCTATTGATACTGATCAAGAATATATATACTTTATGGGGTCGGAAAAATTTCCTTCTGCCTGTTACATACATTTTAGCGACTTTAATATACCCTTTTACCCTATGGGTACAGGGTATAAAAAGAAGAAATGCAGTTTTGAAAACATATTTTGTAAATAGCTGAGATGGAAAAAATATAAAGTTTTAATAAGGCAATAAAAATTGATGACGAATTAGCTGGATTGACGGAATGCCAAAATTTGGAAATATTATGAAAACGGTATATGTATGTATGTTACTGAAAGTAACGTAAATTGTTCGTATGTAAAAATGCATAAAAAATTAAAATAGTTTAAAATTTTTAAACTATGTAGTTAATGAAAAAGTAATTCAGGAATGTCTTGAGAAAGACAATTTCTTGAAATAATGAGGTGGAAAAATAAAAAAATAAAAGAATGACTCACAGTTTTCCAATAAATGTAGCGTCAGCATAAACTATACAGTGGAGTCCCGATAATTCGAAATCGCAAGGGAACAGAATTTTTTACGATTTACAGAGGTTTACGATTTACCGAGTTTTCTATTTAACAGGGTTCAAAAAAATCAAAATTACGAATTCAAGAATTTAGATGTCGAATTTAGATGTCCAGGTGGCTTTTGACGCTTTATTTTGATTTTGCGTGCGGATGTTTCCATAATACATTTTTTTCTGTTAAGAATTGAAGTTCATGTTGATGGAGCAATTCCGAATTGTTTTGCCACATCAATTTTTTTTGCTCCATTATCAATAGCTGAAATTATGTCTTGTTTTTGTAAAATTGATAGTGTTTTATGAGAACGATTGCTTGACATTTTTATAATATTTATGCTTCAAAAGTAATGAGCAAACTAATGTAAAACCCATGAACGAATAACGAAATTTCGCATATGAAGCGACATACAGGCGACACGCATAACAGTTTGCGAGACCTAACGGTTGTTTCACTCGCAACAAAATCAAGTAATACGAATAACAAGAGGTTTCGAAACGAAATTACGATTTATAAGAGGCAAAAACTTCGCTGAGTAGGCAGAAAAATTGCGAATTAACGAGGGGTCCAAAATACATGGAATTTATACGAATTAACGAAGTTTTTTCAAGGGACCAACAGTTTATTACGAAATATTGAGGTTTTCGATTTAGCGGGGTGCGAATTATCGGGATTCTACTGTATAAGTTATTCATCACTAAAATACTCGCGGCGCGATAGTACTAAATAGCGAGCGCACTTTAAACAACACAATTGACTGAAACTATGGAAAATCTGAATTCTCTTTTAAAAGAACTTTTATTTATTCACAACACAATTCACAAAAAAACGATGTCTACACTTGGAGTATAAATTTTAAAATGAATCGCGGGCGGAACGCAAATCCGCGCGGAAGCCTGGGTATTAGGTAATCAATGGGACACTGTGTTTTCCCTGGCCATTGCGAAGAATCCTCGAAATCAGGTGAACGGGTTGTGGGATAAACGGTCTCGGTATTTCCGAAAAAACCTTACGAACCAGGTACCACCATTTCTACCTAAACGTACGAATATTAAAATGCAAAAAACCAAAATAGGGACTTCCGCGAACATTTTTAGCATTTTTTGACAGGTACTTAATACATATCTTTCTATGCAGGTGCATATGTTGTGAGACAAATGTAATTTTTTCAAAAAAAAATGCGTTCCGCCCGCGATTCATTTTAAAATTTATACTCCAAGTGTAAACATCGTTTTTTTGTGAATTGTGTTGTGAATAAATAAAAGTTCTTTTAAAAGAGAATTCAGATTTTCCATAGTTTCAGTCAATTGTGTTGTTTCGTAATAAACTGTTGGTCCCTTGAAAAAACTTCGTTAATTCGTATAAATTCCATGTATTTTGGACCCCTCGTTAATTCGCAATTTTTCTGCCTACTCAGCGAAGTTTTTGCCTCTTATAAATCGTAATTTCGTTTCGAAACCTCTTGTTATTCGTATTACTTGATTTTGTTGCGAGTGAAACAACCGTTAGGTCTCGCAAACTGTTATGCGTGTCGCCTGTATGTCGCTTCATATGCGAAATTTCGTTATTCGTTCATGGGTTTTACATTAGTTTGCTCATTACTTTTGAAGCATAAATATTATAAAAATGTCAAGCAATCGTTCTCATAAAACACTATCAATTTTACAAAAACAAGACATAATTTCAGCTATTGATAATGGAGCAAAAAAAATTGATGTGGCAAAACAATTCGGAATTGCTCCATCAACATTAACTTCAATTCTTAACAGAAAAAAATGTATTATGGAAACATCCGCACGCAAAATCAAAATAAAGCGTCAAAAGCCACCTGGACATCTAAATTCGACATCTAAATTCTTGAATTCGTAATTTTGATTTTTTTGAACCCTGTTAAATAGAAAACTCGGTAAATCGTAAACCTCTGTAAATCGTAAAAAATTCTGTTCCCTTGCGATTTCGAATTATCGGGACTCCACTGTATAGTTTATGCTGACGCTACATTTATTGGAAAACTGTGAGTCATTCTTTTATTTTTTTATTTTTCCACCTCATTATTTCAAGAAATTGTCTTTCTCAAGACATTCCTGAATTACTTTTTCATTAACTACATAGTTTAAAAATTTTAAACTATTTTAATTTTTTATGCATTTTTACATACGAACAATTTACGTTACTTTCAGTAACATACATACATATACCGTTTTCATAATATTTCCAAATTTTGGCATTCCGTCAATCCAGCTAATTCGTCATCAATTTTTATTGCCTTATTAAAACTTTATATTTTTTCCATCTCAGCTATTTACAAAATATGTTTTCAAAACTGCATTTCTTCTTTTTATACCCTGTACCCATAGGGTAAAAGGGTATATTAAAGTCGCTAAAATGTATGTAACAGGCAGAAGGAAATTTTTCCGACCCCATAAAGTATATATATTCTTGATCAGTATCAATAGCGAAGTCGATTGAGACATGTCCGTATGTCCGTCCGTCCGTATGAACACCGAGATCTCAGAGACTATAAGAGCTAGAGCAACCAAATTTGGTGTCAACATCCGTCTATTGTATAAGCAACTCAAGTTTATACGTATTTCCGTTTTGTACTGAAACGCCCCATGCAAAATGGCCTGTTAAGTGTGAGCGAGATAGCATGCGTTCGCTGTTGCTGCATGGCAAGCAGTGCAGTGTTGCTGCATGGCAAGCAGTGCAGTGTTGCTGCATGGCAAGCAGTGCATGCTAAGAGAAGTTTTTTTGTAAATTGATGGCGATTTTGATCGTTTTTGACTTTATGGAGTACTTTTACTTGGTACAGGGTATACTCAATGTCGGCAGGGACGACTTGCTTGCTTCATTAAATTTAAATTTTTGAAAATATTTATTTACCTAATCATATTTCCATTTATTTTTTTTATTACATATGTATGTATGTATGTAACTACACAATTTTTTATACACTTGCAAAAGTGTATATTAATTTTGGTCAGAAGTTTGCAACGCATAGAAGGAAGCATCTCCGACTATATAAAGTATATATATTCTTGATCAGCATGATGAGCTGAGTTGATATAGCCATGTCCGTCTGTCCGTCCGTCCGTCTGTCCGTCTGTCTGGATCAACGCAATCTCCTCCGAGACCTTTGGAGCTACAGAGCTGAAATTTTGCACCTAGGCTTCTTTTTGCTGCAGGCATTGTATATCTCGGAATCATCCCGATCGGATAACTACATCATATAGCTCCCATAGGAACGATCAGTCAAAAATATAGTTTTTGATCAATAACTTCGGTGTTTTTGAAGCAATCGTCACAAAATTTGTTATTTGACAGTTTTATATAAAAAGAAATATATCTTTTAAGATTTATCAGAATCAGTCGACTATATGCTATAGCTGTCATAGGAACAATCGGGGAAAAAAATTTGTTTTAATTTTTTTTTATGCCACAGACATCAAATTTATATTTGATGGGTTTTATATACTTCCTTATGATTCTGGCAAATTATATATAAACCAAAAAGACAGTTTGCAAGGGTATACGAACTTCGGCACGGCCGAAGTTAGCCCATCCTTCTAGTTTTTTTTTTATTATTAATCGGCCTTACAACATTTTATTTCATTTTATATATTTTACCGTGTACACATATATATTTTTTTATTCACTTTTTTTAATAATTTTGAACATATTTATAATTTCTGAACTATTTCTTGAATTCCATTTTTGTATAATTTTTCATTTTGTGTCTTTTTTGGAAATTTTTTCTCAATTTCGATTAGTAGATAAAAATATCGTCAGAATCAACAGTATGCCCCGTTTAAGTAGACCTGCAGCTTGTCAGCAGTCTCAACGCAGGAGATTAGGAAATATGAATAATAGGAATAATGATGAGTATGCAGAAATAGAAAGGGAGAGAAATTTAGAATATCAAAGGGCGCGTAGGGCTAATGCCAGTATAGAAAATAGACAAGAGGAACAGGCCCTTAATACTTTACGTCGTTTAATTCGTAGGCAAAACATGAACATTAGATTGGAAGAGCAGTCAGTTAACACTCACCATAGATCGCATAGAAGGGAAGATTCAGATTATAGGGCCAATGAACAAGCACAAAATAGAGCACAGGGAACGTTGAGCGGATCCAATGATTAGGCAGGAAGAACAGGCGGCCAATACCCGACGTCGGTCGAGTCGTAGGAGAAATTCATTATATAGGGCCAACGAGCAAGAGATAACTACAGTAGAGCAAAGGGTACGTCGAGCAGATCCAGTGATTAGGCAGGAAGAACAGGCAGCCGATACTCGACGTCGGTCGAACCGTAGTAGAAATTTATACTATAGGGTATTAGAACAAGCTCAAAATACTTCACGTAGATCGTTAAATAGGCAAAGAAATAGTGAGCGAAGTATTGTAGAAAGGGAAGATCCCAAGATAGGAGAAATTTAGAACATAGATTTATTGAAAGGGCGCGGAATACATTGGCACGTCGAAGTGCTAGGATAGCAGTCCATCAAGCGAACCGCGACGCTGTTAGAAACCTTGGTCAGCGAGTTAGTCAGTATAGGAGCATTAGTGAAAATAGAGTACCAGAGAATAGGCGAAATGCAGACCGTAACAGACAGGAACGTGCGAATACCCTTCAGGATGTTAGAAACTCAAATCCTCAAATAAATTTAGTAGCTTTAATTGAAAAGTTTAATAGACTTGTAAAGTTAGGTCCTAATCAGATTTGTTATTCGTGCAAAGGCCTTTGGTTTCCCCACAAGCTCAAGTCAAAGTCCCGAACTCTTATAGAAAATAATTATCAATTTAGTCGTGCGATTTTAGATATCGCCACTCAATTCTCTCCCACAGATATCAATCTTACTTTTTGCTCAACATGTTTTGCACACATTTCGAGGGATACAAAGCCAAAATTTGTCATATCACAGGAACTCAATCCCGGTGGGCAAGAGACAATGCTCGAAAATATTCAGATAGATGATGCCGGCATACAGAGAGTAACTATAGCTCCAGGCGAAGGGCAAAGGCCTTTAGATATGATATTAGATTCCGATTGTGAAGAATTAGCGTTTCCCACTATATATGCCGACATTAAAAGAAATACTTCAGCTAGTTTTGCAACCATAGTCAGATCTGAGCTTAGGAATTTAGATAGAAGAGGTTGCAGAACAGATAAATTATTTTTCAATTACAAAAAGTTAGAGTTGATAACAATACGCAATAATACTTCCATTTGTTTACGCAAACATAGTGCTCCCCGAGACAAAGTGGACAGAGCTTTTAGTTATTCTTAGGAAAACAGTAGATAGTGTAGAAATTACAGAACAAGAAGCTTCCAATTTACAGTTCAGTAAAAAGGCTCGTCTTATTAGGCCAGATCCAGTCACTTGTGCAAGGTATTTTCAACATAGGTATAGGGAATTGTTAAAAGTTATGAAGAGCCAGGGAGGAATTTTCGGTGAGAATTTTGTAGTTAGACATTATTGGCGCGTTAAGTTTCAGCAGAGAGGCTCTCCTCATATTCACGGGATGTTTTGGCTGAAAGATGCCCCTCAGGTAGAACTTAACAATGAAGATTCTTTTTCACCCGTAATAGCTTTTATTGACCAGTTTGTTACCACAGATGTAACTAATTCGAACTTAGCGCCCTTTTTAGTGTACCAAACACATACAAACAGTTATACTTGCCTCCGAAAATATCTCCCTATACACAAAATTTTCAGCTAATTCAAGGTTTTCTCAATAGTAGTTTTCCTTCAAATATTGTTTCACACTTAAGCAATTTCGACAATTTTCTTTCACATGAAAATGTGAACCTCAGCTACGAGGACTATATTCTTGCAGTTAGGTCTAGCTTGAAAAACCCCCAAATTTTTCTTAAAAGAAGTTTTGCAGAAATTAGGGTCAACGCATATAATAAGCATATTCTTTCTATGCAACGTGCCAATATGGACATTCAGCTCATATTGGATCCGTATGCTAGTTGGAGCTATATAATTAAATATATAAATAAATCCCAAAGAGGTATTTCAAAGCTTATGCGAGAAGCCGTTGCTAGTGTTGAGCATCAGGCAAAAGCTGCAATACATTGTTCATAAATTCATTTGCGGCACTAAGATATCTGCTCAGGAAGCTGCGTATTGCTGTCTAGGGATGTCTATGTCCAATATTAGCCACAAAGATAGGTTTATAAACACAAGTTTACCAGAATGTCGAGTTAAAATGCTCAAATCTAGACAGCAATTACAAAGTATGCCTCAGGATTCAACTGACATCTTTGTAAAAGGGCTACTTGACCATTATGTAGAAAGAAATATTCTTGAAGATTTGTGTTTAGCTCATTTCGCTGCCAATTATGAGATTAGTATTAGGTCGCGCCGAAATAATAGGAATGAGGCAGGAAATGAGGTTTCAGGAAGCAGTCTTCCTTTTCGTGATGGAAGTGGCTATATTACGCATAGAAGGTGGCCTTGTTCAATTAGATTTAGGAAATTTAATATTAACACAGATAGACAGAACTACTTTAGGGAGTTAGGGAGTTGTATTTTCCTTGGAGAGACGAACAGGTAGAGTTAGTTCAGA
Source organism: Drosophila emarginata (assembly GCA_037075365.1). Classification (NCBI taxonomy): domain Eukaryota; kingdom Metazoa; phylum Arthropoda; class Insecta; order Diptera; family Drosophilidae; genus Drosophila; species Drosophila emarginata. The sequence goes on along the minus strand of JBAMCD010000040.1, from coordinate 219,174 downwards.
GAAACTATGAGGAGTTCTATAATGGGAATGAGCAAATTATTAGGACAGGTTTTAATAGGTACAACATTTTTGATGAGTTAGAAGATGCTTTTAGAAGGGCGATGGAGCATGACAATAGGGATATCGAAAATGAACCAGATGGTCAGGTAGTAGTAGATGAAGAATTTAGGGTTCTAGCCTTCCCCGAAATTAGTTCCCAACTCAACCCATTAAATTTAAATACCAATGACCAACCTACAGATTCTAATAATGATATCCGCATTATTAAGCTTCCCCCAATAATTTCGCCAGAAAATTTGGAAAATATTGTTAGGTTCCTGAATTTAAAACAAAAAACTGTTCTCATCCATGTTCTTCACAATGTGAAGAATAATGAAATATTTAATGAATTTGTAGGTGGTGGGGCAGGTGTCGGCAAAAGTAGGCTTATTTCTGCTATTTTTGAGTCCCTCTCTATGGACTATAACCGTAGGATAGGAAACGACCCAACGACTGTTAAGATCCTCTTGTGCGCTCCCACAGGAAAAGCTGCTTTCGGAATTGGCGGTTCCACCCTCCATTCCATGTTCTCCCTTCCCATTAACCAGTCTGAGTCTTCTTTTAAAGATTTGAGTTCTGACTTGCTAAATACTCTTCGAACAAGGTTCATAGATCTCAAACTTTTAATAATAGACGAAATTTCAATGGTCGGTGCCAAAATGTTTTCCTATTTGGACTCTCGCCTTAAACAAATTTTTCGTAATCGGGAAACTTCCTTTGGGGGCATTTCTGTTATCATGTTCGGCGATCTCAGACAACTACGCCCTGTAGGTGATCGCTGGATATTTCAATCCACATCATCGTCGCATAACCTTTACAGCATTCTTGTTGGCCCTTCTCTGTGGGAACGTTTTAGGCGACCAACCATTTGCAATCGCATTAAACAATATGGCATCCGGCCAAATGTCGTCAGCCGATATTGAGTTATTTAGGAACAGAATTTTCGACGCTAGGCAAGTTCCGGATGAAGCAATTCATCTGTTTCTTAGTAATAGGGACACAGAACATTACAATAGGGCAAAATTATCATCAATTCCCACTGAGGAACATGTTTCGGTTGCTTTAGATTTTATTAAAGCTGCTCATTTAAGTGATGCAGCCAAAACAAATTATTTAGAAGATGTCAAAGGTTTAAAAACTTCTGATACTCAAGGTTTGTGTTGTCATTTTATTTTGAAAACCACTGCCAAGTATATGATGACAGTAAATGTAGATGCGGCAGATGGTCTCGTGAATGGAGCCACGGGCACCTTAATGGACATAGAATTGAATTCATCCAACATCCCCACAATTCTTTGGATAAAGGTCTTAGATGATAGTGTAGGAGAAAATGCTCGCTCTAAATTTCGCCGCAGTGCACAAAATTCCTGGACCCCAATTCAGAAAACGGTGAAAAGTTTTTAATTTATATCCAACGAGCAAGTTACCATCGATAGGAAACAGTTTCCTGTTAAAGCTGCAGAGGCTATAACTATTCATAATAGTCAGGGTGCTACATATGAAAGGGTCGTGGTCCACACTAGTTCAGGAATGCAACGTGAAGCACTATATGTAGCATGTAGTAGGGCAACAAGTGCAGCAGGGCTTTATATTGTTGGACAATTTGTCCCCCCAAGATCTGGCCAAGACTCAGCAGCTGAGCAAGAGTTGCAAAAACTACGCAACGAAAAAGCTCTTCAAACAAATTTCGACCCACTATTTGACAGCTCCAATTTTAATGTTTTCTTCCATAATACGGAAAGTCTCCACTGTCATATTAGTGGTTGTTGATGAACGATCTGCACACCGATATAAGTGTCATCCCGAAGCTCATCTTTCCATCACTGACATACATATAATATTCATCTAATTATCTTTATCTTTTCCTCTTTACTTTATATGTAAGCTACACACATACACACACATACAAATATATTTTCTAAGTTGCCGCTGCGTCGGCTCATATTCATAAAAATTGTGAAATCAAATATTTAGTAACATAAAGGCAAGCAACTGACCAAGAACTCGCGTATTCTCATCATTTTAATATACAGTCCACTGTTCTTGTGCTACATTCACCAACATATTGTTTGGTCATTCGAACCGGATTTTTGGAAAGTTCGTCTTGTGCTGTGTTATTCGGAAGTAATTGTTTGCAATGGAACAATTAAAGGCATTGGTAAAGAGTCGCGGCAGACTCAAGGCCAACATCACACGTATTTTGGATTGGGCTGAACAATTTGAGCCAACAACAACATCGGAGATCACCTCACGGATGGAACTACTCCAGTCCGTATGGAAGGAGTTCAACAGATTGGGAGATTCCATAGCTGTGCTCGACAATGTGGATGGATATGTGGATCCAGAAAGTGACAACGCTACATACGAAGAAAAATATTTAAAGGCATACTCATTACTTTTGGAGAAAAATGGGTATCTTCAACCAAGTACATCATCAGGCATTGGGAATGGCGCCAACGGGCTGCATTCAACCAACGACGCAATAATTACTTTGCTACAACAACAACAACAACTATTTGAGACATTAGCTGCAAATCAACAACACACTCCAGACATGTCGATGCTCGCTAGTAGCATGGCGGCAAATTCCAATTCGGCAGTTAATTCCAATTCGGCGGTTAATTCTAATTCGGCGATTCCAATTCAGAGCGAATTGCCAAAAATTCAAATTAAAAGGTTTTCTGGCAACTACACAGAGTGGCCAGCTTTTCAGGATATTTATGAAAGCACTATTCATAACAAGCAGTACTTATCCAACACTCAGAAATTTCATCACTTAAAAACACTACTCGTTGACGAAGCTGCAAATTTAGTGCGTCACTTGGCGATCACTGAAACGGCTTACAACACTGCATGGGAGCGTCTTAAAGAAAGATATAATCGACCACGGCACATCGTGAATTCGTTTTTGGAACAATTTATGAAATTACCAACGACAACCAAAATTGATGTATCAATTCTACGTAAGGTGTCAGACGGTACAAACGAGATTGTTCGCGGTTTGGATGCGATCAATCAATCAGGACGTGACTGCTGGATTATATACTTGGTGCTGGAGAAACTTGACGCTGACACGCGGCGCAGGTGGATAGAGCGCAGTATAAGCAATGAGACGCCCACACTCGAGGTATTTTTCAAATTTTTAGATGAACGTTGCGAGGAATTAGAACTCAGTAAACGTGAAACGGCGGCTGGAGGGAGATTACCACCGCCAGGCAATGCAGTCAAAAGGGCTACACAATCGATGGTTGCAGTTGAAGGGATCAATTGCACCAAATGCCATTCTCCAGAACATACTCTGGGTGGCTGTCAACAATTCCTGAATATGTCTTGTGCGCAAAGGCGTACCTTTGTGAAGGAGAAATCGTTATGTTTCAATTGCTTGAAACAAGGTCATATGGTCAGCAAGTGTAAATCCAAATACACATGTAAACAATGCCAAGGTCATCATCATTCACTCATACATAGTCAAGTTTATTCACAGGCTTCAAGAAATGCTACTCCAACAGAAGGAAACGATCAGCGTAACTCCATAGCTCACTTTTCTATGCCAAAGTCGAGTCACATTATACAAGAGGATGGAACATCAACAACCGTTTGCCAGCAATCCACAGCGCAATCTTTTCAGCGTGAAGGAATCATCAAAAGCACTTTGCCCACTGCAGTGGTTTATGTAAAAAATGCAAAGGGAGACTACGTATTATGCCGTCTCTTATTGGACACTGGGTCAGAAATTTCATATATTTCGGAAAATTGCATTCACGCTCTTGGATTGGTACGTTCACCAGCACGCATTCTGGTTACAGGAATATCGTCAGTCAAGGCTGATACCACAAGAGGAGTCAGTAAGCTTCATATAAAGTCACGTGTTTCGGATCATCATTTGACTGTCTATGCTCATGTGCTTGGCAGAATCACATCGTCGTTGGAAAGGCAAAACATTGACACATCTGCATTAGAGAATTTTGCTGGTCTTCAATTGGCTGACTCTCACTTCACAGATAATACACCAATCGACATTCTGTTAGGAAGCGATCATGTTTGGTCTGCACTCACAGGCAACAAGATGAATGACAACAAGGGCAATCTTATTGCCATTTCCTCAATTTTCGGATGGGTTATAACGTCAATTAGGACACCCCATACAACCAACTTATTGGCACTCACCACAACAATCGACATTAACACTTCACTCCAGAAGTTTTGGGAGTTGGAAAACATTAATTGCATTATCAAACCTGACGAACAAGTAGAAAAGCACTTTCTCACTACTCACACTCGAGATGACAATGGGAAGTATATCGTGGAACTTCCATTCAACACTACAAATCTGGATTTTGGAGATACTCTACAAGGAGCTCTCAAACGTTTCAAATCAGTAGAACGACGTTTACAACAAAACGAGAATTTGCGGGAACAATACATCAACTTTATGAAGGAATACTCTGATTTGGGGCATATGCGAGAATTGCCACCAGACGAAATTAATACGGGGCAGTGCTTCTATCTGCCACATCATCCTGTGTTGGGTCGGAAACTTAGAGTAGTTTTTGATGGGTCGTGTGGCGACGCTAATGGTAAGGCTCTTAACGACACTCTATTTGCAGGCCCTAGCATTCAACGCGATCTATTTGCCGTATGCCTACGCTTCAGGATGTACAAATATGTATTCTCAGCGGACATAGTCAAAATGTTCCGCCAAATATGGGTCAACGAGAAACACCGCAATTTTCAAAGAATCGTTTGGAGAGAAGATCCATCCGATCAAATCAAACACTATCAGTTGTGCACCGTCACTTACGGAACTTCAAGCGCACCATTTCTGGCTGTTCGCGTACTCGAGCAATTGGCAGCAGATCATCAACAGGAATTTCCGAACGCTGCAAAAATCTTATTGGAAGATTTTTATGTCGACGACGTCCTCACTGGGTCAAACAATGAAGATGAATTACTGCATAATCGAAACGAACTCATACAACTAATGGCCTGTGCTAATTTAGAGCTCGGAAAATGGGTATCAAATGCTACTTGCATACCAACTGATGATCCATCTGCACAATCATTACCAGTAAAGGTTCTTGGAATTTACTGGCACCCTGGAAACGATACGCTATCATACAATGTGGGTCTATCAGCAAATCCTAGCTGTACGAAGAGACAAGTCTTATCCGATGTGTCACGAATTTTTGATCCTCTTGGACTTCTATCACCCATTGTGGTTCAATTCAAAATTCTGTTTCAACAACTTTGGCTTCTCAACTCGGATTGGGATGATCAACTACCTGATAAACTGGCGAATAATTGGCTAAAATGGCGAAAAGATTTGGAAAACCTTCAACAATTCCAAATTTCACGTTTGGTTGTCAACGACGCGGACAACATTGAACTACATGGATTCTCTGATGCATCTACCAAGGCATACGCTGCTGTGGTGTACAGCAGAGTAACAAAAGAAGATGGTTCGATTTCTACATCGATCGTGGCTGCTAAGACAAGGGTGGCACCACTTAAACAGCAATCTTTACCACGTCTGGAACTCTGCGGAGCACTTCTTCTAAGTAAACTACTTGGAAAAATAAAAGCTGGCTTACGACACAACACCGTTACTGCGTTTGCATGGTGCGATTCAACAATCGTACTCTCCTGGTTATCATATGCACCAACCCAACTGAAGACGTTCGTTGGGAACCGAACTTCAGAGATACTGGATACAATACCAAGGGATGCTTGGCGTCATGTGGACTCCAAGTCGAACCCAGCTGACTGTGCAACTAGAGGTCTGATGGCAGCGGAGCTTATGCATTTTCATCTTTGGTGGAATGGTCCATCATGGCTACGAGACAAGGATCAACTTATGGTAAAGTTGAACAGCTCACCAATTTGTTCATCTCTTTCAGAAGGTCGCATACAGAATGAAGTAAGAACCAGCTGTCTCTCTACATTGGTTAAATCAATTCCGGTAAATCCACTGGATGACATCATAAACCGGGTCTCATCTTGGCAGAAACTCGTACACACCGTGGGATACGTTTTGCGCTTCATAAATCGCATTAAGTCTTCAGTTAGAGACAAAACCTCGAAGTCCCTTACATTTGAGGAAATCCAAGCGGGACGCATTTTGTGTTTGCGGCGCGCGCAAACATGCTTTGAAGATGACTACAAATTGCTTCAATCAAATAAACCCCTAAAGAGCCGATCTCAACTCGCTAAACTATCTCCCATAATCGATAAGGATGGCCTACTCAGGGTTGGTGGTCGATTGCAACATTCGCAATTGCCAGCAGGGGCAAAACACCCAATTTTGCTGCCAAAATCTCATCGCATAACAACACTCATTTTGAAATATGAGCACCGAATCAATCTACATCCTGGTGTTTCATCACTTTTTGTCATTGTTCGCCAAAAATTCTGGATATTTGGGGCACGAAATATCATACGAAAAATCACACATGACTGTCTGCCTTGCTTTCGACAGCGGCAGCATGTAACTCATCAAAGGATGGCTGATTTGCCAAGTGTTCGTATCACTCAAGCACTCCCATTTGTCCATACAGGATGCGACTATGCTGGTCCAATACTTCTTAAGGATGGCAAGGGTCGCAAGCCACGCATTAGCAAAGGCTACATATGCCTATTCGTTTGCCTTGTCACATCGGCAATACATTTGGAACTTGTCACAGATCTCACTACCGAAACGTTTCTGTCTGCGCTGCGTTGCTTCATATCTATACGTGGGAAGTCTAAGAAAATATACAGCGATAACGGCACAAACTTCATCGGTGCAAAACGCTCGCTCGATGAGATGCAAAGGCTACTTGCATCACAACAACATATGGAACTAGTTACACACACCATGGCAGATGATGGAATTGAATGGATATTTATTCCACCTCGTGCTCCCCATTGGGGAGGGAAATGGGAATCGGCGGTTCGATGCGTAAAACTGCACCTCCGCAGAGTCATCGGAAACTCCACGGTCACATTTGAGCAGATGCGAACCCTTCTTGCTCAAGTTAGCGCAGTCGTCAACTCCCGACCACTGTGCTATACTTCGGATACTGAAGTGAATTATTTATCACCAGCACATTTCCTAATTGGTCGACCTTTCACAACTATTCCAGATGCTGATCTAGGTCACATTCCCGTGGGTCGATTGGGGTACTGGCAGAGCATCCAGTCTATGTATCAAGGCTTCTGGAAAAAATGGCACCAGGAGTACCTAACCACACTACAACAGCGTCCAAAGTGGACCACCTCAACTCCTAACATTACAATCGGAGATGTTGTTCTTGTAAAGGAATCTAATACACCACCAGCCTCGTGGCATTTAGCACGAGTTTTGGAAGTCTATCAAGGAAAGGACAAGTTAGTTCGAGCGATCAGACTTAAGACTTCATCAGGAGAAATGACCAGACCGATCACCAAGGTTGTGGTATTGCCTAGTTCAGAAACTGTGTTTCAGGGCGGGCCGGGATGTTGATGAACGATCTGCACACCGATATAAGTGTCATCCCGAAGCTCATCTTTCCATCACTGACATACATATAATATTCATCTAATTATCTTTATCTTTTCCTCTTTACTTTATATGTAAGCTACACACATACACACACATACAAATATATTTTCTAAGTTGCCGCTGCGTCGGCTCATATTCATAAAAATTGTGAAATCAAATATTTAGTAACATAAAGGCAAGCAACTGACCAAGAACTCGCGTATTCTCATCATTTTAATATACAGTCCACTGTTCTTGTGCTACATTCACCAACAGTGGTGTTTCCTCTAATAAGCTAATGCTGCAGTCCTCCATATTGTGTTTTGTTGAGGCTTCTACATATGCTAACGATAATTACGAAATTCCTGGTTACACTATTGCAGTGCGACTAGATTGCCCTTCATTGGCAAGTGGTGTACAACCTAACAGAGGTATTCTTATATTTATTAGAAATGATATTGTGGAGAATACTAGTCTTTGTTCCAGTGGTCGTCAATATGCCAGATCCAGCAGCCTTACTTCCCCAGTTTTTGAATTTGCCCTTTTGAAATACAAGTCCCTAGGAGTTTTAATAATTTATCGTAGTCCGACATACCCATTGTCAAAGTTTAAGGTTGAGTTTGAGAGAATAGTTCAGGATTCTTCAAATGTGTTAGATAGCAGTTCAATAATTTTAGGAGATTTCAATATAAACCTTCAGTCCCTTTCAGGTTGTGGTAGAAATGTTTATGAGTTTTTGAGTAGCAAGAACTTCAATTCTCTTCTTGATTTGAGTGCGTCCACCACTAATGGTAATACCAACATTGATTGGGCGTTTTCAAATATTTCTAGCAATACGGCCAGTGCACGCATATTTGAAACCATATATATGTAGTTATCATAGTGGAATTTCAGTTAACATTAAAGATTTTGAATAGTAATAGTAAAGTAAGGAAAAGCTATGTATATTATTGTATATAATAAATGAAAAAAAAAAAAATAACAAGGGGAATAAGGAATTGCCTATATTAAATATGGTGCTTCAAGTTGACTCGAAGGTTTCCAATATTTTGCTATACTGGTAACCCAATTGATTTTTTCAAAAGCCTCCACGTGGTGTTCCTTGGGTACCGACGAAATTATTTAGTCGGTAGCAAATCCGAGCGGCGTTTTAAAATTATTAAATAATTTTTTTAATTTATCAAAAATTATGTATTATTTTTGTTATTGTTTTATAACATAGAATAATTTGTTAAAATTTTGCATAAAAAACTTTAGGATGCGTAAAAAAACAGGGTCCGTATGAACAACCAACCAAATTTGGTGTCAACATCCCCCTGCAATTTGAAACAAAAATATGACTTAAGCTATATAAAAGATATTGCATTCTTATTAGGCACACTCAATAATATAGCCAGCTGACCAAATTTTGTCGAAAACGGAAAATAATTATCTAAGAGAATTTGTTTGTTAATTGATGGCGACTTTCAGAGTTTTTGATTTCATGAAGTACCTGTACTTGGTACAGGATATACTCAATGTCGACAGGGACGACTTGCTTGCTTCATTTTAATTTGAAAATTTTTAATTTATATATTGACAACGGTAGAGAATACCTGTCAAATGAAACGCGTGAGTTTTGCGTGAAAAATGGAATAAGCTATCATCTGACCGTGCCACATACACCTCAGTTAAATGGTGTTTCGGAAAGAATGATTAGAACCATTACAGAAAAAGCTCGCACCATGGTAAATGGTGCAAAGTTACATAAATGCTTCAGGGGAGAAGCTGTACTCACCGCAACATATTTAATAAATAGAATTCCAAGCAGAGCTCTAACTGAAAACAAATTGACCCCATACGAAATGTGGCACAATAGGAAGCCACACTTTAAAAGTTTTTGGTTCAAGTTTTTGTCTATGTAAATAATAAACTTAAAAAAGGCAAATTTGATGAGAGATCATATAAAGCTATTCTTATAGGATACAAACCAAATGGTTATAAATTATGGGATGTCATGAAAGAAAAGTTTTTAGTTGCTAGAGACATTGTTGTCGATGAGACAAATATGGTTCATTCTAGAGCATCAAAATCTGAAGAATAAATCCCGAATGAGAGTAGGGAAAGAAATAATGAAAATTTCCTGAAAGAGAGTAAGGAAAAGAAAAGAAAAAAATCTAGAATTCCCGAATGACAGTAAGGAATGTGATTAGCCTAATTTTTCGAATGAAAGTAGAAAAAGGAAACAAACTGATATCCTGAATGAAAGTAAGGAAAGTATCCAGAATGAGAATACGGATAGTAAGAAAGATGATCAAACCGACACTAAGATAACACAAAGAAAAAGTGAAAGACTTAGTGCCAAACCTAAAATATCTCACAATGAAGATGATAATAGCTTGAACAAGTGTATTTTAAATGCCCATTTGGAGGATGCAATAAAGTTGGAGTTAAAGGCCCATGAAATTAATAACACCTGGACGATTATAAAACTGCCAAAAGACAAAAACATTGTAGATAGTAGATGGGTATTTAAAATAATGAATTAGGAACACCAATTAAGTATAAAGCTAAATCAGAATTGAGTTGAATCAAGGTAAAATATATTTAAGCCAAGCTGCTTATATAAAGAGAATTTTGAATAAATTCAACATGGACAACTGCAATTCTGTTAGTACTCCTTTGCCGAGCAAACTTAATTATGGTTTGCTGAACTCAGATGAGGATTGCAATGCCCCATGTCGTAACCTTATTGGTTGCCTGTATGTATATAATGCTATGTACGCATCCAGATTTAACTAGAGCTGTTAATATCTTGAGTAGATATAGTAGTTAAAATAATTCAGAGTTATGGCAGTGCTTAAAAAGAGTAATTAGATATTTAAAAGGCACTATTGATATGAAACTTCATTTTAAGCAGAATACATCGTTTGAGAATACACTAGTTGGTTTTGTCGACTCTGATTGGGGTGGAAATGAAATTAATAGGAAAAGTACAACGGGCTATTTATTTAAATTGTTTGATTCTAATATGATTTGTTGGAATACGAAAAGGCAAAACCCAGTAGCAGACTTGTCAACTGAAGCTGAGTATTTGTCCCTCTTTGAAGCTGCGAGAGAAGCTTTATGGTTGAAATCTCTTCTAAGTAGTGTAAATATAAAACTGGAAAGGCCCATTAAGATATACGAAGACAATCAAGGCTGCATAAGCATAGCAAATAACCCCTCATGTCATAAAAGAGCTAAACATATAGATAGGTATAAAATATCATTTCTCTAGAGAACAGATAGAGAATAATGAAATTTGCATTGAGTATGTATTCACAGATAATCAACTGGCGGACACTTTCACAAAGCCGCTACCTGCTGGACGATTTGCAGAATTGCGTGAAATGTCGGGATTGCATATGGACTAAAACCAACAATTAATACTTTAATTGTTACCACATTTAATTTTTATACACTTGCAAAAGTGTATATTAATTTTGCTCAGAAGTTTGCAACGCATAGAAGGAAGCATCTCCGACTATATAAAGTATATATATTCTTGATCAGCACGATGAGCTGAGTTGATATAGCCTTGTCCGTCTGTCTGGATCAACGCAATCTCCTCCGAGAGCTAAAATTTTGCACCTAGGATTATTTTCGCTGCAGGCATTGTATATCTCGGAATCATCCCGATCGGATAACTACATCATATAGCTCCCATAGGAACGATCAGTCAAAAATATAGTTTTTGATCAATAACTTCGGTGTTTTTGAAGCAATCGTCACGAAATTTGTTATTTGACAATTTTATATAAAAAGAAATATATCTTTTAAGTTTTATCAGAATCGGTCGACTATATGCTATAGCTGTCATAGGAACAATCGGGGGAAAAAATTTGTTTAAATTTTTTTTTATGCCACGGACATCAAATTTATGTTTGATGGGTTTTATATACTTCCTTATGATTCTGGCAAATTATATATAAATCAAAAAGACAGTTTGCAAGGGTATACGAACTTCGGCACGGCCGAAGTTAGCCCATCCTTCTAATTTTTATACCCTGTACCCATAGGGTATTCTTGATCAGTATCAATAGCGAAGTCGATTGAGACATGTCCGTATGTCCGTCCGTCCGTCTGTCCGTCTGTCCGTCTGTCCGTCCGTCCGTCCGTATGAACACCGAGATCTCAGAGACTATAAGAGCTAGAGCAACCAAATTTGGTGTCAACATCCGTCTATTGTATAAGCAGATTAAGTTTATTTTAAATTTTTGCCACGCCCACTTCCGCCCCCGTAATTTAGAAAAAACTATAACTTGAGCTATAATGAAGATATCGCATTCTTATTTGGCACACTTAATAATATAGCCAATATGCACCAGCTGACCAAATTTTGTCGAAATCGGACAAAAATTATCGGAGATATAAGTACTTCCGTTTTGTACTGAAACGCCCCATGCAAAATGGCCTGTTAAGTGTGAGCGAGATAGCATGCGTTCGCTGTTGCTGCATGGCAAGCAGTGCAAGCTAAGAGAATTTTTTTTGTAAATTGATGGCGATTTTGATCGTTTTTGACTTTATGGAGTTCTTTTACTTGGTACAGGGTATACTCAATGTCGGCAGGGACGACTTGCTTGCTTCATTTATTATACACTTGCAAAAGTGTATATTAATTTTGGTCAGAAGTTTGCAACGCATAGAAGGAAGCATCTCCGACTATATAAAGTATATATATTCTTGATCAGCATGATGAGCTCAGTTAAATGGAAAGAATGATTAGAACCATTACAGAAAAAGCTCGCACCATGGTAAATGGTGCAAAGTTACATAAATGCTTCAGGGGAGAAGCTGTACTCACCGCAACATATTTAATAAATAGAATTCCAAGCAGAGCTCTAACTGAAAACAAATTGACCCCATACGAAATGTGGCACAATAGGAAGCCACACTTTAAAAGTTTTTGGTTCAAGTTTTTGTCTATGTAAATAATAAACTTAAAAAAGGCAAATTTGATGAGAGATCATATAAAGCTATTCTTATAGGATACAAACCAAATGGTTATAAATTATGGGATGTCGTGAAAGAAAAGTTTTTAGTTGCTAGAGACATTGTTGTCGATGAGACAAATATGGTTCATTCTAGAGCATCAAAATCTGAAGAATAAATCCCGAATGAGAGTAGGGAAAGAAATAATGAAAATTTCCTGAAAGAGAGTAAGGAAAAGAAAAGAAAAAAATCTAGAATTCCCGAATGACAGTAAGGAATGTGATTAACCTAATTTTTCGAATGAAAGTAGAAAAAGGAAACAAACTGATATCCTGAATGAAAGTAAGGAAAGTATCCAGAATGAGAGTACGGATAGTAAGAAAGATGATCAAACCGACACTAAGATAACACAAAGAAAAAGTGAAAGACTTAGTGCCAAACCTAAAATATCTCACAATGAAGATGATAATAGCTTGAACAAGTGTATTTTAAATGCCCATTTGGAGGATGCAATAAAGTTGGAGTTAAAGGCCCATGAAATTAATAACACCTGGACGATTATAAAACTGCCAAAAGACAAAAACATTGTAGATAGTAGATGGGTATTTAAAATAATGAATTAGAAACACCAATTAAGTATAAAGCTAAATCAGAATTGAGTTGAATCAAGGTAAAATATATTTAAGCCAAGCTGCTTATATAAAGAGAATTTTGAATAAATTCAACATGGACAACTGCAATTATGTTAGTACTCCTTTGCCGAGCAAACTTAATTATGGTTTGCTGAACTCAGATGAGGATTGCAATGCCCCATGTCGTAACCTTATTGGTTGCCTGTATGTATATAATGCTATGTACGCATCCAGATTTAACTAGAGCTGTTAATATCTTGAGTAGATATAGTAGTAAAAATAATTCAGAGTTATGGCAGTGCTTAAAAAGAGTAATTAGATATTTAAAAGGCACTATTGATATGAAACTTCATTTTAAGCAGAATACATCGTTTGAGAATACACTAGTTGGTTTTGTCGACTCTGATTGGGATGGAAATGAAATTAATAGGAAAAGTACAACGGGCTATTTATTTAAATTGTTTGATTCTAATATGATTTGTTGGAATACGAAAAGGCAAAACCCAGTAGCAGACTTGTCAACTGAAGCTGAGTATTTGTCCCTCTTTGAAGCTGCGAGAGAAGCTTTATGGTTGAAATCTCTTCTAAGTAGTGTAAATATAAAACTGGAAAGGCCCATTAAGATATACGAAGACAATCAAGGCTGCATAAGCATAGCAAATAACCCCTCATGTCATAAAAGAGCTAAACATATAAGTTATCATATAAAGCTTTAGACCTTTAAAGCTTGCGCAGCACACAGGTGATATCAAGCTTTAAAGTTATCACTCGAGGCTTTGGTCCCACAAAGCTGGAATTTCGCAGCTGATAGCAGCATGAGCTTAATAGGCTTGAAGCCCGCACCCACGTGTCCCGATCTGCAGTATCAAATAGAACTCAAAGAGGCACTACGCACAAATATAAGCTGTTGATGTCAAAAATTATATCTATATTAAAATAATTGGAACTCATACAATAAACCAAAAGAGAATTAACTAACTGGCGCCCAACGGAAAAACCTGTAACAACAGAAAACTGGAAACTACGGAAAAATCTTCGCAAAGTTGGATAAATAAGTTGAAATTCATCTAAAATTTTTGTAAGTATTCTGCTCACTGTGTACGAATTTTCTCAAACACGTGCGTTGAAAAATACAAAGAAAAAAACATTATTTTTTCTAACAAATATTTCAATTTTCATTTCATTTCCTTTTGAAAAAACAACATGAACTATAATTCTTGATGTGCGACTCTTCCTTGGTTGAACTAGAATATTTTTTCGAACAATTAACTTTGAACGAGATTAGCTTGAAAATGAAGCAAGCAAGTCGTCCCTGCCGACATTGAGTATACCCTGTACCAAGTAAAAGTACTTAATAAAGTCAAAAACAATCAAAATCGCCATCAATTTACAAAAAAATTCTCTTAGCATGCACTGCTTGCCATGCAACAACAGCGAACGCATGCTATCTCGCTCACACTTAGCAGCCCATTTTGCATGGGGCGTTTCAGTACAAAATGGAAATACGTATATCTCCGATAATTATTTTCGACAAAATTTGATTAGCTGGCTATATTATTGAGCGTACTACACAAGAATGCGATAACTTTAATATAGCTTTAGTTATACTTTTTTTCAAATTTCATTGGCGGAAGTGGGCGTGGTAAAAATTTGAAACAAACTTGATCTGCCTAGATAATAAATGGATGTTGACACCAAATTTGGTTGCTCTAGCTCTTTTCATCTCTGGGAGCTAGGTGTTCATACAAACACTTTTTTTGCACACCCTTAATTTATCTTACGTAAAACTTTAACAATTTATTTTATTGTGCTATAAAAACAATAACAAAAAATCCCACATCATTTTTGATAAATTAAAAAATTATTTAATAATTTTAAAACGCCGCTCGGATTTGCTACCGACCAAATAATTTCGTCGGTACCCAGGGAACACCACGTGGAGGCTTTTGAAAAAATCAATTGGGTTTCCAGTATAGCAAAATATTGGAATCCTTCGAGTCGACTTGAAGCACCATATTCAATATATAGGCAATTCCTTATTCCCCTTGTTTTTTTTTCATTAATTATATACAATAATATACAAAACTTTTTCTTACTTTACTATTACTAATCAAAATCTTTAATGTTAACTGAAATTCCACTATGATAACTATGTATGGTTTCAAATGTGCGTGCACTGACCGTATGGCTAGAAATATTTGAAAACGCCCAATCAATGTTGGTATTACCATTAGTGGTGGACGCACTCAAATCAAGAAGAGAATTGAAGTTCTTGCTACTCAAAAACTCATAAACATTTCTACCACAACCTGAAAGGGACTGAAGGTTTATATTGAAATCTCCTAAAATTATTGAACTGCTATCTAACACATTTGAAGAATCCTGAACTATTCTCTCAAACTCAACCTTAAACTTTGACAATGGGTATGTCGGACTACGATAAATTATTAAAACTCCTAGGGACTTGTATTTCAAAAGGGCAAATTCAAAAACTGGGGAAGTAAGGCTGCTGGATCTGGCATATTGACGACCACTGGAACAAAGACTAGTATTCTCCACAATATCATTTCTAATAAATATAAGAATACCTCTGTTAGGTTGTACACCACTTGCCAATGAAGGGCAATCTAGTCGCACTGCAATAGTGTAACCAGGAATTTCGTAATTATCGTTAGCATATGTAGAAGCCTCAACAAAACACAATATGGAGGACTGCAGCATTAGCTTATTAGAGGAAACACCACTAATATGACAGTGGAGACTTTCCGTATTATGGAAGAAAACATTAAAATTGGAGCTGTCAAATAGTGGGTCGAAATTTGTTTGAAGAGCTTTTTCGTTGCGTAGTTTTTGCAACTCTTGCTCAGCTGCTGAGTCTTGGCCAGATCTTGGGGGGACAAATTGTCCAACAATATAAAGCCCTGCTGCACTTGTTGCCCTACTACATGCTACATATAGTGCTTCACGTTGCATTCCTGAACTAGTGTGGACCACGACCCTTTCATATGTAGCACCCTGACTATTATGAATAGTTATAGCCTCTGCAGCTTTAACAGGAAACTGTTTCCTATCGATGGTAACTTGCTCGTTGGATATAAATTAAAAACTTTTCACCGTTTTCTGAATTGGGGTCCAGGAATTTTGTGCACTGCGGCGAAATTTAGAGCGAGCATTTTCTCCTACACTATCATCTAAGACCTTTATCCAAAGAATTGTGGGGATGTTGGATGAATTCAATTCTATGTCCATTAAGGTGCCCGTGGCTCCATTCACGAGACCATCTGCCGCATCTACATTTACTGTCATCATATACTTGGCAGTGGTTTTCAAAATAAAATGACAACACAAACCTTGAGTATCAGAAGTTTTTAAACCTTTGACATCTTCTAAATAATTTGTTTTGGCTGCATCACTTAAATGAGCAGCTTTAATAAAATCTAAAGCAACCGAAACATGTTCCTCAGTGGGAATTGATGATAATTTTGCCCTATTGTAATGTTCTGTGTCCCTATTACTAAGAAACAGATGAATTGCTTCATCCGGAACTTGCCTAGCGTCGAAAATTCTGTTCCTAAATAACTCAATATCGGCTGACGACATTTGGCCGGATGCCATATTGTTTAATGCGATTGCAAATGGTTGGTCGCCTAAAACGTTCCCACAGAGAAGGGCCAACAAGAATGCTGTAAAGGTTATGCGACGATGATGTGGATTGAAATATCCAGCGATCACCTACAGGGCGTAGTTGTCTGAGATCGCCGAACATGATAACAGAAATGCCCCCAAAGGAAGTTTCCCGATTACGAAAAATTTGTTTAAGGCGAGAGTCCAAATAGGAAAACATTTTTGCACCGACCATTGAAATTTCGTCTATTATTAAGAGTTTGAGATCTATGAATCTTGTTCGAAGAGTATTTAGTAAGTCGGAACTTAAATCTCTAAAAGCAGACCCAGACTGGTTAATGGGAAGGGAGAACATGGAATGGAGAGTGGAACCTCCTATTCCGAAAGCTGCTTTTCCTGTGGGAGCACACAAGAGAATCTTAACAGTCGTTGGGTCGTTTCCTATCCTACGATTATACTCCATAGAGAGGGACTGGAAAATTGCAGAAATAAGCCTACTTTTGCCGACACCTGCCCCACCACCTACGAATTCATGAAATAGTTGATTATTCTTCACATTGTGAAGAACATGGGTAAGAAAAGTTTTTTGTTTCAAATTGAGAGACCTAACAATGCTTGTCAAATTTTCTGGGGAAATTATTGGGGGAAGCTTAATTATGCGGATATCATTATCCGAATCTGTAGGTTGGTCATTGCCATTTAAATTTAATAGGTTGAGTTGTGAACTTATCTCGGGAAAGGCTAAAACCCTAAACTCCTCATCTAATACAACCTGACCTTCTAATTCATTTTCGATATCCCTATTATCATTCTCCATCGCCCTTCTAAGAGCGTCTTCTAAATCGTCTAAAATATTGTACCTATTAAAACCTGCCCTAATAATTTGCTCATTCTCATTATAGAACTCTTCACAGTTTCTCTGAACTAACTCTACCTGTTCGTCTCTCCAAGGAAAACACAACTCCCTAACTCCCTAAAGTAGTTCTGTCTATCTGTGTTAATATTAAATTTCCTAAATCTAATTGAACAAGGCCACCTCCTATGCGTAATATAGCCACTTCCATCACGCAATGGAATACTGCTTCCTGAAACCTTATTTTCTTCCTCATTCCTATTATTTCGGCGAGATCTAATACTAAACTCGTAATTGGCAGCGAAATCAGCTAAACACAAATTCTCAAGAATATTTGGTCTTTCTACATAATGGTCAAGTAGCCCTTTTACAAAGATGTCTGTTGAATCCTGAGGCATACTTTGTAATTGCTGTCTAGATTTCAGCATTTTCACTCGAAATTCTGGTAAATTTGTGTTTATAAACCTATCTTTGTGGCTAATGTTGGACATAGACATCCCTAGACAGCAATAGGCAGCTTCCTGAGCAGATATCTCAGTGCCGCAAATGAATTTATGACCAATGTATTGCAGCTTTTGCCTGATGCTTAAGTTGCCCCTCTCAACACTAGCAACGGCTTCCCGCATCAGCTTCGAAATACCTCTTTGGGATTTATTTATATAATTAATTATATAGCTGCAACAAACATACGGATCCAATATGAACTGAATGTCCATATTGGCACGTTGCATAGAAAGGATATGCTTATTGTACGCATTGACCCTAATTTCTGCGAAACTTCTTTTAAGGAAAATTTGGGGCTTTTTCAAGCTAGACCTAACTGCAAGTATATAGTCCTCGTAGCTGAGGTTCACATTTTCATGTAAAAGAAAATTGTCGAAACTGCTCAAGTGAGAAACAATATCGGAGGGAAAACTACTATTGAGAAAACTTTGAATTAGCTGAAAATTTTGTCTATGGCGAGATATATTTTGAAGATCATCAGAAAGGGGCTTTAAAATAACTGTTTGGGGCATTGGAGGATTAGGTATCCCAAATCTACAAATTTCTTGTCCCCTAACTTTTCGGCGACAAGTAAAACTATGGGTGTGTGTTTGGTACACTAAAAAGGGCGCTAAATCGGAATTTGTTACATCTGTTGTAACGAACTGGTCTATAAAAGCAATTATGGCTGAAAAAGAATCTTCATTGTTAAGATCTACTTGAGGGGCATCGTTCAGCCAAAACATCCCGTGAATATGAGGAGAGCCTCTCTGCTGAAACTCAACTCGCCAATAATGTCTAACTACAAAATTCTCACCGAAAATTCCTCCCTGGCTCTTCATAACTTTTAACAATTCCCTATATCTATGTTCAAAATACCTTGCACAAGTGACTGGATCTGACCTAATAAGACGAGCCTTTTCACTGAACTGTAAATTGGAAGCTTCTTGTTCTGTAATTTCTACCCTATCTACTGTTTTCCTAAGAATAACTAAAAGCTCTGTCCACTTTGTCTCGGCAGCTGACAAAGTTATAAAAAAAGTAGGAAGCCCAAATTGCCGAATCATCGCCATAACTTTTTTTTTTTCATCCTCCCAATGAGCTGGAGACGTGCGAATACCCTTCAGAACCCTATAACCTTCATCGTGACGAATTAAATTATTAACAAAATTCTCACAAAGTACGTTAGAAGCTGTAGTTGTGCGGGGAGCACTATGTTTGCGTAAACATATAGAAGTATTATTGCGTATTGTTATCAACTCTAACTTTTTGTAATTGAAAAATAATTTATCTGTTCTGCAACCTCTTCTATCTACATTCCTAAGCTCAGATCTGACTATGGTTGCAAAACTAGCAGAAGTATTTCTTTTAATGCCGGCATATATAGTGGGAAACGCTAATTCTTCACAATCGGAATCTAAAATCATATCTAAAGGCCTTGGCCCTTCGCCTGGAGCTATAGTTATTCTTTGTATGCCGGCATCATCTACCTGAATATTTTCGAGCATTGTCTCTTGCCCACCGGGATTGAGTTCCTCGGCTTCCTCTTCAGCATTGGGGTGATCTTCAGAAAGAGTAGCCTCCTCATTTCTGTGTAGAATTTCTTCTACGAATTCCCTATCTTCCTCACTAGCATAAAATGGAACGTTTTCGGATTCAAAAGAATCAAGCCTTTGCTCATTAATTGAAATATTATGCTTCCTATATAATTCGCTATTGACTAAAAACCTAAGTGCGCTTTCCACTCTAGCGGGCCTAATGGTTTCAGCCATGAAATCATGACCATATTCCATTCTACGTTTGAGGTGGAGTTCAATAACCTCGGTCTCATTAAATGCTCTTGGAAGTGAAGTCACTATACAGCTAACTGGAATCGGGACATTAACTACAGCTCCTTTAATTGCGCTTTGACGCTCATGTCCTGTTGCCTTAATAACCATAAATGGAAGACGAGGAGAAATTAGGCGTTCTTCTAAAGGGCTTAGACCCTTAAGGCAATCTGGTAAAATAGGAAAATCTAAACCATGTGATATGGCAAATTTTGGCTTTGTATCCCTCGAAATGTGTGTAAAACATGTTGAGCAAAAAGTAAGATTGATATCTGTGGGAGGGAATTGAGTGGCGATATCTAAAATCGGACGACTAAATTGATAATTATTTTCTATAAGAGTTCGGGACTTTGACTTGAGCTTGTGGGGAAACCAAAGGCCTTTGCACGAATAACAAATCTGATTAGGACCTAACTTTACAAGTCTATTAAACTTTTCAATTAAAGCTACTAAATTTATTTGAGGATTTGAGTTTCTAACATCCTGAAGGGTATTCGCACGTTCCTGTCTGTTACGGTCTGCATTTCGCCTATTCTCTGATACTCTATTTTCACTAATGCTCCTATACTGACTAACTCGCTGACCAATGTTTCTAACAGCTTCGCGGTTCGCTTGATGGACTGCTATCCTAGCACTTTGGCGTGCCAATGTATTCCGCGCCCTTTCAATAAATCTACGTTCTAAATTTCTCCTATCCTGGGATCTACGAATCCTGTCTTGTTCCCTTTCTACAATACGTCGGTCACTATTTCTTTGCCTATTTAACGTTCTACGTGAGGTAATTTGAGCTTGTTCTAATACCCTATAGTATAAATTTCCTCTACGGTTCGACCGACGTCGAGTATCGGCCGCCTGTTCTTCCTGCCTAATCACTGGATCCTCTCGACGTTCCCTATGCTCTACTGTATTTACCTGTTGCTCGTTGGCTCTATATAAAGAATTTCTTCTACGGCTCGACCGACGTCGAGTATCGGCCGCCTGTTCTTTCTGCCTAATCACTGGATCCTCTCGACGTTCCCTATGCTCTACTGTATTTAGCTGTTGCTCGTTGGCCCTATAAAAAGAATTTCTTCTACGGCTCGACCGACGTCGAGTATTGGCTGCCTGTTCTGCCTGCCTTATCACTGGATCCATTCGCCGTTCCCTGTGCTCTACTGTATTTTGTATTTGTTCTGCCTGCCTATGGGTTGGATCCATTCGCCGTTCCCTGTGCTGTACTCTATTTTGTGCTTGTTCATTGGCCCTATAATCTGAATCTTCCCTTCTATGCGATCTATGCTGAGTGTTAACTGACTGCTCTTCCAATCTAATGTTCATGTTTTGCCTACGTATTGAACGACGTAAAGTATTAAGGGCCTGTTCCTCTTGTCTATTTTCTATACTGGCATTAGCCCTACGCGCCCGTTGATATTCTAAATTTCTCTGCCTTTCTATTTCTGCGTACTCATCATTATTCCTATTAATCATATTTCTTAATCTCCTGCGTTGAGACTGCTGAGAAGCTGAAGGTCTACTTAAACGGGGCATACTGTTGATTCTGACGATATTTTTATCTACTAATCGAATTGAGAAAAAATTGCCAAAAAAAGACACAAAATGAAAAATTGTACACAAATGGATTTAAAGAAACAGTTCGGAAATTATAAATATGGTCAAAATTATTGAAAAAGTGAATAAAAAAAGAATATATATGTGTTCACGGTAAAATATATAAAATGAAATGAAATGTTGTAAGTCCGATTGATAATAAAAAAAATAAAAAAATATGTGCAGTTACATACATACATACATATGTATAAAATAAAAAAATAAATGAAAATATGGTTAAATAAATAAATATTTTTAAAAGTGAATAGGAGTAGCACAAAATTTAAAAAGAAGAAATGCAGTTTTGAAACGTATTTTGTAAATAGCTCAGATGGAAAAAATATAAAGTTTTAATAATTCAATTAAAATTGATGACGGATTAACCGGATTGACGGAATGCCAAAATTAGGAAATATTATGAAAACGGTATATGTATGTATGTATGTTACTGAAGATAATGTAAATTGTTCGTATGTAAAATATGCATAAAAAATTGAAATAGTTTAAAATTTTTATACTATGTAGTTAATGAAAAAAAATTCAGGAATGTCTTGAGAAAGACAATTTCTTGAAATAATGAGGTGGAAAAATAAAAAAAATAAAAGAATGACTCACTATTTTCCAATAAACGTAGCGTCAGCATAAACTACATAAGTTATTCAACACTAAAATACTCGCGGCGCGATAGTACTAGATAGCGAACGCACTTTAAACAACACAATTGACTGACTCTATGGAAAATCTGAATTCTCTTTTTTAAGAACTTTTATTTATTCACAACACAATTCACAAAAAACGATGTTTACACTTGGAGTAAAAATTTTAAAATGAATCGCGGGCGGAACGCAAATCCGCGAGGAAGCCTGGGTATTAGGTAATCAATGGGACAATGTGTTTTCCCTGGCCATTGAGAAGAATCCTCAAAATCAGGTGCACGGGTTGTGGGATGAACGGTCTCGGTATTTCCGAAAAAAAACTTACGCACCAGGTACCACCCTTTCTACCTAAACGTACGAATATTAAAATGTCAAAAAACCAAAAAAGGCATTTTTAGTATTTCCTGACAGGTACTTAATACATATCTTTCTAAGCAGGTGCATATGTTGTGAGACAAATGTAATTTATGAAAAAATTACGTAATGGGTAAGGTGATAACCTTTTCTACCTATACGTACAAATATTAAGATATCAAAAAACTCAAGAACGGATTTCCGCAAACCTTTTTAACAGCTATAAACTAAACTAAAATAAAAGAACAGAGCCATAATTTGTCGATAAATGTTAACATATGGAAATAACAACTACAAATAGTATAACCGAGTATATATTTTCTATATTTCGATTTCCTCTAAAACTAAAACTCTAAAACTGATATACTGATTTTCTATCTCTACAATAAGGACAAAGCATTACAGAAATTCAATGGATAGTTAAAATATTAGTTAATATGTATTAGTATTCTATAACATAGGCAGAAGGAAAACTATATCTTCTAGCTAAGTGAAATTATAAGAATATTCATAAAAACACTTTGCATTAAATTCACAAAAACACTTTGCACTAAATTCAATTCGACGGCGTTATCCACTCTGCTGACGATCATATGTACATATGTTGATTTATAGATTTTTAATGTATCCCCTTACATTTCACCTTAGTTTGTCAAATAAGAGTACGATACGTTTAATTTTTCGCATGGGCGTGACAAAAATTTAAGACAAAATAATCTATATATGTACGTATGTATTAGACGGATTTTCAAATCAAATTTGATGGCTTTAGCTGCAACAGCTCGACGGACGGACATTTCTTAATTGACTCGGCTGCTGATCAAGAATATATATACTTTATATACAGCTTAGCTACTGTAAAATTTCCTATTTGTACAGGTTGAAAAAATTCTCTTAGCACGCAGCAACAGCGACCGCATGCTATCTCGCTCACTCTTAATTGGCCATGTTACACTGGGCGTTGCAGTACAAGATGGAAATACGTATATCTCCGATAATTATTGTCCGATTTCGACAAAATTTGGTCAGCTAATGCATATTGGCTATATTATTAAGTGTACCAAATAAGAATACGATATCTTTATTACAGCTCTAGTTATAGTTTTTTCTAAATTACGGGGGCGGAAGTGGGCGTGGCAAAAATTTAAAATAAACTTGATCAGCTTATACAATAGACGGATGTTGACACCAAATTTGGTTGCTCTAGCTCTTAAAGTCTCTGAGATCTCGGTGTTCATACGGACGGACGGACGGACGGACGGACAGACGGACATGTCTCAATCGACTTCGCTATTGATACTGATCAAGAATATATATACTTTATGGGGTCGGAAAATTCTCCTTCTGCCTGTTACATACATTTTAGCGACTTTAATATACCCTTTTACCCTATGGGTACAGGGTATAATGAATGCAGATCAAGTTAGATTGTTAGTAGGGGAAGCTGTTGAAAATACACGAAAGGAGTTTGAAATCGAATTGAACAATATAAAAAATCAAATAAACGGCATTGCTAACAAACCGACAGCAAAAAGGTGGGAAAAAGTAAAAATTGTTACTGGAATAAAATGTGAGGAAACGCTCGATGCTGTGAAAACTCTTCCCGAATTTTCTGGCCAACCTGGGTCATATGTGTCTTGGCGAGAGGCCGCACATAATGTGTACGAAATTTTCAAAGAATTTGATGGAAGCTCACGCCATTTTCAGGCGGTAACAATAATTAGAAATAAAATTAGAGATGCTGCTGACGGTGTATTATCATCTTTTAGTACAGTGCTCAATTTTGATGCCATAATTGCTAGGCTGGACTTTACTTACTCGGATAAGCGTCCTGCTTATCTAATTGAACAGGAACTGTCTACTTTAAGACAGGGAACACTGACAATTCTCGAATTTTATGACGAGATAGAAAAGAAATTGACTCTGTTAACTAACAAGACCATTATGACCTATGAAACAGAAATTGCTGATGCAATAAACGAAAAATATAGAGGTGACGCTTTAAGAGTATTCATATCAGGATTAAAAAAAACCCCTATGCGATATAGTGTTTGCATCAAGACCTACTGATTTACCATGTGCATTGGCACTAGCACAAGAAGTCGGAGCAAATCATGAGCGTTACACTTTTGCTTCGCATTTTGCAAAAGGTAGTGCTGAAGCACCTGTAAGGAACAGGCAACCAACACAAAAAATAATTAACTCAGATTCAGCTCCAGGTCATCGCAATCCTTATTTTTCTAGACAACCAAATTTAGGTTGTGATGCCAATGCTGTAGCACAGACCAATAGGACCGTCACTGACAACCGGGTATTGCAAAAAGGTAACAGCACGCCGGGTGTCATACAATATTTGAGCGAACCAATGGATGTTGACCTTTCCACGTCACGTTTCAGACAAAATACAGCGTACTTAGGCCGAGGCCAATCAGGCAAACAAAACCTTGAATCTCAGCAGTGGGTTAATAACCCGCCTGGTCGTCAAAGCTCTAGGACTAATCGAATTAATCATCTTAATGAAGAGGGGCCTGACTCTGACGCAGCATACAACGAGCGTGGAGAACAAGAGGTTGCAGGGATAGAAGATGACGAGATTAATTTTTTAGGGGTAGTTCCCTCCTGCCTTGGATACCCAGATATGTAGGGGGGAAAGAAATAAAGTTGCTGATCGACACGGGAGCATCGAGAAGCTATATCAAACCATTACCTACGCTAA
Source organism: Drosophila emarginata (assembly GCA_037075365.1). Lineage (NCBI taxonomy): Eukaryota > Metazoa > Arthropoda > Insecta > Diptera > Drosophilidae > Drosophila > Drosophila emarginata. The sequence continues at coordinate 193,950 of JBAMCD010000040.1, read as the reverse complement.
AGGGTATACGGCAAGTTGATAAAGTATTTTCTGTGAAATCCATTCATGGTACTACCCCTGTAACTCATAAATGTAAAATTAACTTGTTCGGTGTAACTTCAGACTTTTTTATTCTCCCAAACCTCGCATCTTTCGATGGTGTTATAGGGCTTGATCTATTAAAAAATGTAAACGCGACTCTGAATTTCAAAACTAAAGTAATTACTCATGATTCTGGCAGTGAACTTATTCAGTTTTTGGTAGGCCAAGATGTGAGTCATTTACAGTTACAAGCTGGGGCAGTGCCGTCTGCCATAAAGGAACCTTTTCATAAAATGATAAAGCGAAAACACGGGGTCTTCGCCGATCCTAATGAGAAGCTTCCTTACAATACTAATATTGTTGCAACAATCCGAACACGAGATGAAGAACCAACACATTCTAAATTATACCCGTACCCTATGAGTGTTAGGTCGTTTGTCAATAATGAAATACAATTGCTGCTCGACGATGGAATTATTAGACCATCGAGATCCCCATACAACAATCCTATATGGGTTGTCGATAAAAAAGGATATGATGAAAACGGAGTTAGAAAGAAACGGATGCTTATAGATTTTAGAAAATTAAATGCAAAAACAATTGAGGACTCGTATCCTATTCCAAACATCGAAGTCATTGTATCCAACCTGGGCGGTTCTAATTTTTTTACAACACTCGATCTGAAATCTGGATTTCACCAAATCGAGCTAGCAGAGCGGGATCGAGAAAAAACTGCTTTTTCTGTTAGCGGTGGAAAATTTGAATTTTGTCGCCTTCCTTTCGGACTCAAAAACGCTCCCAGTGTGTTTCAAAGGGCCATCGATGATGTCCTGCGGGAACACATCGGGAAATATTGCTTTATTTATATAGATGACGTTATCATTTTTTCAAAAACAATGGAGGAACACCTTAAACATGTAGAATTAATTTTATCAAGCCTTTTTGCTTCAAATATGAGAGTATCCCTTGAAAAATCTAAATTTTTTGAAGAAGAAGTCGAGTATTTGGGATTTATAGTCAGTCGCAGTGGGATTAAAACCTGTTCTAAGAAAGTGGAAGCAATCAAAGCTTTTCCGGAACCACGCACTCTAAAATCGCTTCGCTCCTTCTTGGGCTTGTCTGGATACTACAGACGATTTATAAAGGATTACTCAAAAATAGCTAAGCCCTTAACAGATATTCTAAGAGGCGAAAATGGCAGTGTTCCAGCGTCGCAGTCAAAAAAATAGTAATTTCATTAGACGAGAATCAGCGCGAGGCGTTCAGTAAATTAAAACAGATTTTGATCTCAGAGGAGGTAACGCTCTAATATCCAAATTTTCGAAAGCCATTCGATCTTACGACCGACGCTTCCTCAAATGCCTTGGGAGCAGTTTTATCTCAAGATGGACGTCCCATCACGATGATCCCGAGAATCCTACAAAAAGCAGAAGAACATTATGCGACCAACGAGAGAGAGTTGCTCGCAATTGTTTGGGCTCTCAGATCATTAAGAAATTACCTTTACGGTGTAAAAGGCCTTAAGATTTATACGGATCATAAGCCTCTTACTTATGCCATATCAGATCGAAATCCAAATTCCAAAATCCAAAGATGGAACGCGATTATTGAAGAATACGATAACTAACACTTCTCTATAAACCCGGCAAGGATAATTTAGTTGCAGACGCCTTATCTCGCCAGTATTTAAATTATACTGAGGCAGATCAAAATTCGGACGCTGCAACAATTCATAGTGAGGAGTCGTATTCAAATACTATAGAATCCGTTACTAGACCGGTCAACAGTTACGCCAACCAAATAATTCTCGAACATGGAAAAGCTCACTTTAAGAAAACCACTATTTTGTTTGGCAAGAAATTAAGACATCTGATAGTATTTACTGATTTTCAAAACTTAATTAACACTGTGCAGGACTGCGTGAAGTTAGGTGTAGTTAATGCAATTAAGTGTGAATTGTCTGTGCTTGGTAAAATTCAGCATCGTTTGGTAGAGCTTTTCCCTAAGACAGTTTTCCGACGCACTGAAGTAATGGTAACCGATATTGTTAACCCAAACGAACAACTAGAAATTATTAATCAAGAACATAATAGAGCTCATAGATCTTCTCAAGAAAACATAAAACAAATTCTTCGCGATTATTTTTTTCCTAGAATGGAAAAAAAGGCAAAAGAAGTTGCGTTAAATTGCAAGATTTGTTCGAAGGGCAAGTATGCTAGACATCCAGCCAGACACCCGGTATGCGAGACTCCTATTCCAACTTATGTCGGGGAACTTTTGCATGTTGATATCTACTCTACGGACTCAACTTATTTTCTGACATGTGTGGATAAGTTATCTAAATTCGCAGTAGTACAGAAGATAGCTTCTCGTACAATTTTGGATGTAAAAATACACCTTCTGCAGCTATTAAATGTATTCCCTCGAACAAAAACAATTTATTGTGATAACGAGCGCTCTTTGAACTCGGATACTATTGTGTCCTGCCTCCGCGATCATTTTGGTATCGAAATTGCAAACACTGCCCCTATGCATAGTTCTTCGAACGGGCAGGTTGAGAGGTTTCACAGCACCTTGAGCGAAATCGGCAGATGCCTAAAGCTAGAAAGAGGAATAGAGGACACAACAGATATAATATTGCTAGCCACTATAGAGTACAATCGAAGTATTCATTCGGTAACAGGGCTGAAACCTATTGATTTATTTAACTCAAACGATGAAAAAATTAATGATACTATAAATCAAGTAAAGAAAGCTCAAGAAACTGAATTAATAATTCATAATAGGAACACTGTTGATCGCAAATATAAAACAGGAGATAAAGTTATGGTGAAATCAAATAAGAGACTTGGTAACAAATTAACGCCCCTATATACAGAAGCTATTATTGAAGAAGACTTAGGGTCAACGGTTAAGGTTAAGGGAAGAATTGTGCACAAAGACAATATCAAATAAAAAATTTAAGATAAAACGAAAAAAAAAAAAAAAAAAAGGAAAGGAAAGGAAAAGCAAAAAAGAAAGAAATAAAGGAAAAATAATGAAAAATGAAGAGTAATAGTAAAAGAAAAGAAGAAAAAAGATAATCAACAATTCATGCTGGTTGAGCAGTTCACATCGTTATATTCATACGAATTTTGTTAGTTTGTAAAATTAGTTAAGCCACTTTGTAGAAGACTATCCACACTTCAAAGAAAATCCAAATCGATACCGTATTGCCTGGATTACTGAGTCAACGCTTTACAGCTATGCGCAATCACTTATGGCCAATCTCGGAGAGAAGTTCATCATCTTTTGCGGCACCGAGGACGTCCCCGATTGAGGGGGGATTAGTTATCATATAAAGCTTTAGACCTTTAAAGCTTGCGCAGCACACAGGTGATATCAAGCTTTAAAGTTATCACTCGAGGCTTTGGTCCCACAAAGCTGGAATTTCGCAGCTGATAGCAGCATGAGCTTAATAGGCTTGAAGCCCGCACCCACGTGTCCCGATCTGCAGTATCAAATAGAACTCAAAGAGGCACTACGCACAAATATAAGCTGTTGATGTCAAAAATTATATCTATATTAAAATGAAGCAAGCAAGTCGTCCCTGCCGACATTGAGTATACCCTGTACCAAGTAAAAGTACTCCATGAAATCAAAAACGATCAAAATCGCCATCAATTTACAAAAAAAATTCTCTTAGCTTGCACTGCTTGCCATGCAGCAACAGCGAACGCATGCTATCTCGCTCACACTTAACAGGCCATTTTGCATGGGGCGTTTCTGTACAAAACGGAAATACGTATATCTCCGATAATTATTGTCCGATTTTGGTCAAATTCGGTCAGCTGGTGCATTTTGGCTATATTAATGTGCATGCCAAATAAGAATACGATATGTTTAATATTGCCCTAGTTATAGGTTTTTCCCAAATTGCGGGGGCGGAAGTGGGCGTGGCAAAAATTTGAAACAAACTTAACCTGTCTACACAACAGACGGATGTTGACACCAAATTTGGTTGCTCTAGCTCTTATAGTCTCTGAGATCTAGGTGTTCATACGGACGGACGGACAGACGGACGGACAGACGGACGGACAGACGGACAGACGGACAGACGGACATGGCTCAATCGACTCGGCTATTGATACTGATCAAGAATATATATACTTTATGGGGTCGGAAAATTTTCCTTCTGCCTGTTACATACATTTTAGCGACTTTAATATACCCTTTTACCCTATGGGTACAGGGTATAATAATTGGAACTCATACAATAAACCAAAAGAGAATTAACTAACTTATACATAGAACAGATAGAGAATAATGAAATTTGCATTGAGTATGTATTCACAGATAATCAACTGGCGGACACTTTCACAAAGCCGCTACCTGCTGGACGATTTGCAGAATTGCGTGAAATGTCGGGATTGCATATGGACTAAAACCAACAATTAATACTTTAATTGTTACCACATTTAATTTTTATACACTTGCAAAAGTGTATATTAATTTTGGTCAGAAGTTTGCAACGCATAGAAGGAAGCATCTCCGACTATATAAAGTATATATATTCTTGATCAGCACGATGAGCTGAGTTGATATAGCCTTGTCCGTCTGTCCGTCTGTCTGGATCAACGCAATCTCCTCCGAGACCCTTGGAGCTACAGAGCTAAAATTTTGCACCTAGGATTATTTTCGCTGCAGGCATTGTATATCTCGGAATCATCCCGATCGGATGACTATATCATATAGCTCCCATAGGAACGATCAGTCAAAAATATAGTTTTTGATCAATAACTTCGGTGTTTTTGAAGCAATCGTCACGAAATTTGTTATTTGACAATTTTATATAAAAAGAAATATATCTTTTAAGTTTTATCAGAATCGGTCGACTATATGCTATAGCTGTCATAGGAACAATCGGGGAAAAAAAATTTGTTTAAATTTTCTTTTATGCCACGGACATCAAATTTATGTTTGATGGGTTTTATATACTTCCTTATGATTCTGGCAAATTATATATAAATCAAAAAGACAGTTTGCAAGGGTATACGAACTTCGGCACGGCCGAAGTTAGCCCATCCTTCTAATTTTTATACCCTGTACCCATAGGGTATTCTTGATCAGTATCAATAGCGAAGTCGATTGAGACATGTCCGTCTGTCCGTATGAACACCGAGATCTCAGAGACTATAAGAGCTAGAGCAACCAAATTTGGTGTCAACATCCGTCTATTGTATAAGCAGATTAAGTTTATTTTAAATTTTTGCCACGCCCACTTCAGCCCCCGTAATTTAGAAAAAACTATAACTTGAGCTCTAATGAAGATATCGCATTCTTATTTGGCACACTTAATAATATAGCCAATATGCACCAGCTGACCAAATTTTGTCGAAATCGGACAATAATTATCGGAGATATACGTATTTCCGTTTTGTACTGAAACGCCCCATGCAAAATGGCCTGTTAAGTGTGAGCGAGATAGCATGCGTTCGCTGTTGCTGCATGGCAAGCAGTGGATGCTATGAGAATTTTTTTTGTAAATTGATGACGATTTTGATCGTTTTTGACTTTATGGAGTAGTTTTACTTGGTACAGGGTATACTCAATGTCGGCAGGGACGACTTGCTTGCTTCATTTTTTATTTTAAGAGAAAACACACTGAATTTTTATACTGATACTCATATACCAAATTTTATTTCGAATTTATTTATTTCTAAAAGGAAACAAAGTGAATTGAATAATTGATACTCATACAAAATTTATGTAAAAATATGTATTATTAAGATAATGATCTGATCGGTTTTTTTCTGGGTTTTCCCGTATCCTTGCAGCAAATGCTGGATCATTTAATATTCCCCAGAGTGCACACCAACCACATTAGAATAAGTATTTAATATTTTTATACCCTTGCGAAAAGGGTATATTCATTTTGGTCAGAAGTTTGCAACGCATAGAAGGAAGCATCTCCGACTATATAAAGTATACATATTCTTGATCAGCATGATGAGCTGAGTTGATATAGCCATGTCCGTCTGTCTGGATCAACGCAATCTCCTCCGAGACCCTTGGAGCTACAGAACTGAAATTTTGCAGCTAGGCTTCTTTTTGCTGCATTGTATATTTCGGAATCATCCCGACTATATCATATAGCTCCCAAGGGAACGATCGGTCAAGAACAGGGCTTAACATCAATAACTCCATTGCAAGGGTATACAAACTTCGGCACGGCCGAAGTTAACCCACCCTTCTAGTTCGTAATCCATCATCAATTTTTATTGCCTTATTAAAACTTTATATTTTTTCCTTCTCAGCTATTTCCAAAATACGTTTTCTAATCTACACTTCTTCCGATTCCACCATTACCTTTTTATACCCTGTACCCATAGGGTAAAAGGGTATATTAAAGTCGCTAAAATGTATGTAACAGGCAGAAGGAGAATTTTCCGACCCCATAAAGTATATATATTCTTGATCAGTATCAATAGCGAAGTCGATTGAGACATGTCCGTCTGTCCGTCCGTCCGTCTGTCCGTCCGTCCGTCTGTCCGTCCGTCCGTATGAACACCGAGATCTCAGAGACTATAAGAGCTAGAGCAACCAAATTTGGTGTCAATTGTCAAGTGTCAATCCGTCTATTGTATAAGCAGCTCAAGTTTATTTTAAATTTTTGCCACGCCCACTTCCGCCCCCGCAATTCGGGAAAAACCTATAACTAGAGCAATATTAAAGATATCGTATTCTTATTTGGCATGCACATTTATATGGCCAAAATGCACCAGCTGACCAAATTTTGTCGAAATCGGACAATAATTATCGGAGATATAAGTATTTCCGTTTTGTACTGAAACGCCCCATGCAAAATGGGCCGTTAAGTGTGAGCGAGATAGCATGCGTTCGCTGTTGCTGCATGGCAAGCAGTGCAAGCTAAGAGAATTTTTTTTGTAAATTGATGGCGATTTTGATCGTTTTTGACTTTATGGAGTTCTTTTACTTGGTACAGGGTATACTCAATGTCGGCAGGGACGACTTGCTTGCTTCATTTATTATACACTTGCAAAAGTGTATATTAATTTTGGTCAGAAGTTTGCAACGCATAGAAGGAAGCATCTCCGACTATATAAAGTATATATATTCTTGATCAGCATGATGAGCTGAGTTGATATAGCCATGTCCGTCTGTCCGTCCGTCCGTCTGTCCGTCTGTCTGGATCAACGCAATCTCCTCCGAGACCCTTGGAGCTACAGAGCTAAAATTTTGCACCTAGGATTATTTTCGCTGCAGGCATTGTATATCTCGGAATCATCCCGATCGGATGACTATATCATATAGCTCCCATAGGAACGATCAGTCAAAAATATAGTTTTTGTTCAATAACTTGGGTGTTTTTGAAGCAATCGTCACGAAATTTGTTATTTAACAATTTTATATAAAAAGAAATATATCTTTTAAGTTTTATCAGAATCGGTCGACTATATGCTATAGCTGTCATAGGAACAATCGGGGAAAAAAAATTTGTTTTAATTTTTTTTTTATGCCACGGACATCAAATTTATATTTGATGGGTTTTATATACTTCCATATGATTCTGGCAAATTATATATAAATCAAAAAGACAGTTTGCAAGGGTATACGAACTTCGGCACGGCCGAAGTTAGCCCATCCTTCTAGTTTTTTCTTAAATTTTGTGTTACTCCCATTCTTTTTTAAAAATATTTATTTACTTTACCACATACCAAATACAGTAGAGCATAGGGAACGTCGAACGGATCCAGTGATTAGGCAGGAAAGACAGGCGGTCGATACTCAACGTCGGTTGAGCCGTAGAAGAAATTCAGTATATAGGGCCAACGAGCAAGAACAAAATACAGTAGAGCACCACGCATCTTCTTCGTGGATTGACGTGTTTTTTCGCTTCTGCTTAAATAATCTGTAATCTCCTGAAAATCCGGTGTTAGCTTTATTAATAAAATAAATCCAATCCGTCGATTTGAATTTGTGCTATTTTGTTTAATTATACAAACGCTGAATCAAAACATTGAACTTATTGTTTCTGATCAACAACAAACCCTACATAGTTGTTGCTGTTCTTGTTAATCTTTGCTCCTGCGTTTGTACTTCTTACCGTTTCAATCTTTGCACCGCGTACCATTGTTGCCAACTTAGCTTTTTTCCAGCTTGTTCTGGAGTTTTTAGATTTCTAAATGTGGGAAAATTTTCAAAATAGCGGGTGGCAGGAGTTGTAGCTCTACTGATTGTTGAAGTGGCCCTATTGTAGCTTTTTTACAAATTTCTGGTAACAATCCGAAATATTACTACATGTTAATATAGCTTTTTAGGCCATAAAAAGTTGGCATCACTGCCGCGTACAAGTGATACGTGTAACTGTTTAGTTATTGATTTCTCTTAGATATTTCCAATCTCACTCTTTCCAGGTTTGACCCAAGTGTCGAATTTAATTTAAAGCTGAGAGAGTTTTTTCTTTGGCTTTTTTCTGAGACATTTTTATTTTTTGTTTCAAATTATATTTGCAATTAAATTTATAATGTCTGTCAGCTCTAACAAAAAGTGTATAAGCCAACCCCACACCCCATAACGCAATTCTCGCATGTTGACTGTGTGAAAATGTCATGTACGTTAAGTGTGCTGGCTACACAGCCAAGGTAAGAGATAGTTTGGAGCAAAAAGGGGGTATCCAATGGGGATGTGATTCATGCCGAGAGGATGAAATTGAGATGAGGGTATTCATGAGACAGACCAGGGATAGGTTTAAAAAACTTTCATCTAATTTAGTAGCTATAAGCTGCTGAACGAGTCTCCAAAGCGGAAGAAAACTAGTGTGCGTAACTTGACCCCGCATCTGCCGATACCTAACTTAGTTTCGGCCGCGATGTCACATTCACCATCTCTGTACGCAAATCCTCCGCTGCTAATTTATCTTCCTTTGAAATAAGTGTCCCGGTCGAACTGTTTGACTGCATTTGCAGTAACAGTTTTTGGCCGGATCACATCTTAGTAAAAGAATATATGACCAAAAAGAAAGTCAAAGGTCCGTCAAGCTATCTATTCCTACTAATTCTTCAACTTCTAGAACACAAGTGTCCGATCGTGTTATCATTAACTCAAATAAATCCAGTGCATAATAAAAATGGAAGATCTTTGGATCTGATATTTGTGTTGGATTCTACCAACATCCCAGAAGACAACTTTCATCCCATTTTGGAATTAACTCTTGATCTGCCGATTGCTAGTGCCTGCCCTGTGCCCAAATCCCGCAACTTCGTAAAACTAACTTTGTCAAACTAAATATGTTCAGACATGAATCTTGCTATTTCTTTGTTTTATAATACTATCGATTCATTTTTTGAAGTTTGTGTTCCATTGAGAACCCCGGTTTTTCTCGTGAGTTATCCAACTTGAAAAATGTGAAATCTAGATATTATAGAAAGTATAAGAAATCTGGTCGTTCTTCGGACTTTGCTCTATGCGGTCGCTCGTTCAAACTTGATGATGCTTAATGCACAATGCTATAGAAATTACCTTCAGCGTTGTAAATTAGAGTTTTCCGCGATCCGAAGCACTTTTATAATTTTGTCAATACTAAACGTAAGACATCTATCCACCCATCTTGTTTATCTTTTGAAAATATCACAGCCGACTCTGATCAAGCAATTGCTGATCTGTTTGCTGATTTTTTCACATCTACTTACTCCTCAGTAGAATATCGAGCAAATCTTCCGTATCATTATCAGTTAAGAAAATCTAATTGTATCTGTATTCCTTCGATCGAAGAAAGCTCGCTCCATAGCGTGCTTAATTCAGTAAAACCTGTGTACTCTCCTGGTCCTGATGGTATACCTGGATGTGTAATAAGGTTTTGCGCCGCGGCATTATGTAAGCCAATTCAAAAACTTTTTCTATTGTCCGTTAAATCTTCAACTTTTCCATCCATTTGGAAGGAATCCTATATAATTCCTCTCCATAAAATTGGTAAGAAATCCGAAGCATCTAACTATAGGGGTATTTCTAAATTGTCCGCTATTCCTACAGCTTTTGAAAAGTTAATTACTTCTCAACTGCAACATTTTTGTAGTTCTATAATTTCACCATCGCAGCATGGATTTGTGAAACGTAGATCTACAACCACTAACCTTTTAGAATTTACATCATTGACGATCGAAGGATTTCTGAATGCAAGGCAAACTGATGTCATATATACTGATTTCAGCAAGGCTTTTGATTCTGTTAATCATACGCTACTTCTCCTTAAATTAAATAACATTGGCTTCCCTAACCCTTTAGTTTCCTGGATTCGGGAATATCTGACAGGCAGAACACAGAAGGTTCTTTTCAAGTCTTTATATTCTAGGTCCATAAATGTGACTTCGGGAGTGCCCCAGGGCAGTCATCTGGGACCATTGCTTTTTACTCTTTTTATCAATGATCTTCCGTCTGTTATAAATCATTCTCATGTCCTTATGTACGCAGATGATGTTAAGCTTCTTAGTTACAAAGATATTATCTCTCCCTGTCGGTTACAATCTGATCTTCAAAATTTTCAGTCGTGGTGTAAAAATAATTTGTTAAGTTTAAATCCAACCAAATGCAAGGTCATGACTTTTCACAGAAATACTCCGCGGTTGGTAACTTATTTTCTTAATGACATCCCACTAAAACGTTTTCATGAGATGAACGATTTGGGCGTCCTTATGGACTATAAATTAACCTTTAAATCTCATATCTCCACTACTGTAGGTAAAGCTATGGGTGTTCTTGGGTTTGTTAAACGATGGTCAAAGGAGTTTGATGACCCTTATACAACCAAAATTCTTTTTACCTCATTGGTTCGTCCTATTTTAGAATATGGATCTTGCATATGGTCTCCTCAATATGACTCACACAAATCAAGAATAGAATCTGTCCAAAAACAGTTCCTACTCTTTGCTCTTCGTGGTCTGAACTGGGATCGCAATATCAATCTACCATCGTACTCTAGAAGACTTCTTGTGGTTAACCAACCATCTCTTACTAATCGTAGAATAATGCTTGGTGTGATTTTTATGCACAAGCTCCTTAATGGTGATATAGACTCTCCTGAGCTATTGAACCAAGTAAATCTGTCGGTTCCTTGTAGACCTACTAGAAATTTATACCTCTATCTCTTTCCCGCTGTACTACTAACTATGCCCAGCATGAACCTTTCCGAGTACTTTGTTCTGATTACAATCGACTTAATCGTGTAATCAATTCAGAGATCTCTCTTCCGACATTAAAAACATCTATCCATTTACATTTCGTTCGTCACAATTTTTTTTTTTCACTTCATCGAAGTCGGTCGTGTTTTTTTGCGCTCTCGCTTTTAATAATTTGCATTATTTAACCTGCTCTTAAAAACTTCTTTGTGCTTTTAGAATTAACGATCGAGTTGCCGGTAAGCCATATTCGACGACTACAAAATTAAATTTGTTCTTAAACATTTATTCAAAGCTATCATTTAATTTTATATTATTCAACAACTAAAGTTACAGCTTTGTTGTTGTGTCTGCATATTTTGATTTTGTGTTTGTGATCTCTTTTGCTTTCATTCGCGCTCTCGCGTACTCAGTGGTGTTGTTGGTTGTGCAGTGTTTGCTCTCGCGATTTTGCATTGCTCGCGTTCCTGACCATTACTCTCGCGGTTATATCAGTTTTTTGTAGTTGTTGTGTATTTCTCTCAACTCTTAATTGTCCCTGTTCTTTTTTCAAATGCATAATATTGCACCCTTGCGTTATCTTGGATTTCATATACCCTTGTTTTTTGCTTTTTATTGCAATCCGCCATTTACTTAAAATCTTCTTCGTCTCTTTTTATAAAAAAAAAAAAATAAAGGAAATTTGAATAATGTTGGTCTGCTCATATAAACAGTGCCCTCATCCCAAAAGATCCAAGAAGACTACCTTCTATGCTAGCCGTGTGACAAAGTTATGCACTGGTTATACGACCAGAGTCAAGGATAGGAAAAAATGGAAGTGTGAAGCGTGCCGGGACGTTGAAATGGAAATGCGTATATTTATGCGGCGGACTAGGGAGGGATTTAGAACTTTGTCGGCTGGCTTTCTAAAGCTTCGGGAAGAGTTTTCCACTCTGGACACTCAGTTTAATAGTTATAAATTATTAAGCGAATCCCCGAAGCGGAAGAAGACCATTCCTCGGCATTTCTCTCCCGATCCACCAGCATCTAGACTTTTAACGGCTCCGTCTTCAGGTAACAACTCAATAACCCCAAATTCTCAGCACCTGATATCGTTTAGGAGTCCAGTATTGGCTGCAGGTGCGGACACTATTGCCATTTCCCCTGGCAATCCTGTCCCGCATACTGATGCGATATCGGGTGTAGTGTCCGGGCGAACATCCTCTTTTAGACATGTTCCCAATAAAATAGTGCCGCAGTAGCTCCAGCGCTAAAATCTGTAGCTGCTGCTGCGGTTGGTGCCTCGAGTTCGCTTCTTGTCGGTATTCCACCAAAAAAGCAAGTCTTTGTTTCGAGGCTAGATCCCAACACTACATCAGATGATGTCATAGCCCATATTCGGGCAAAAATCATAGTGCCTAACATCGCGGTGGAAAAGTTTAAGTTTTCGTATTCCCGTGACATTTCGACTTTTTAACTTAGTGTTCCGCATAATCTTTTTGACCAGATATGTCATAAAGATTTTTGGCCGGAATATTTAATAGTAAAGGAGTACATAGCTAAAAAGAGGAAAAATTGGCTTCCGATTCGCTTGCCTTCCGCACCAGGTAGCACTAATCCCTTCCTACCTTCAGGCACGTCAATACCTACTTTCGGGTCAAAAAACTAATTTCGTCCCTTGTTCTGGCCTATCAGAGTGTTAGAGAACTAAAATCTAAATTTTCTAAACTCTATGTAGATAGTCTATCCTTTGACTTTCATATTTTGGCTTTTACTGAAACGTGGCTAAAGCCAGACATATCCGATGCATCCGTTTTTCCCACAGCAATTCTTGACATTGAATTTGTTAGTGTCAAAATTTCTCCACAATCGTATTCTGCCTTGCTCATATATTCCACCAAAATCTGAAGCGGCGGTATACACCAGCTATTTAGAAGCAATTTGCTCTGTATGCTCCCATCTTTCCGATGCAGATTTACTAATCGTTCTTGGGGACTTTGATTTGCCTGACATTTCTTGGTTTCCATCAGATGAGTCTTCCATACTGGTGCATGGATAGCCCTGTTTTAACTGACAAGCCGCCATGGTTTTCACGTGAGTTATTTAATTTAAAGAATATAAAATCTAGATATTATAAAAATTATAAAAAATCCGGTCAACTGTCTGATTTTTCTCTTTATGTAGTTGCTCTATCAAATTTTTCAGTGCTTAACACACAATGTTATAAGAATTACTTAAAACGCTGTAAACTTCACTTTTTACACATTTTATCTTCGTCAACTTATGTTCTGCAAATAATAAAGCTAATGATGTAACTTAGTACCTTAATAACACTCCACTTGAACGTTTAAATGAGATTAGTGATTTGGGTGTACTCATGGACCACAAATTAAGTTTCACCCGTTGTGTTCCTGGTTTCGTCAAGCGATGTTCGAAGGAATTCGACGATCCTTACACAACCAAAACCCTTCTTATTTCACCGGTCCGTACTATTCTGGAGTACGTATCATGCGTTTGGTCACCTCAATATGAATCACACCAAATTAGAATTGAATCCGTTCAAAAGGAATTTTTGATTTTTGCTCTTCGTGGTTAAAACTGGGATTGCAATGTTAACTTGCCATCGTATTCTAGTAGACTTCTTCTAATCAATCTTCCTTCTTTACTTAACCGTAGAGTAATGCTTGGTACTTTGTTTATACACAAGCTTTTTAACGGGCAAATAGACTCTCCTAATTTATTGAAACAGGTCAATCTATCTGTACCTTGTAGACTAACTAGAAATTATGTCCCCTATACTTTACATGAACCTTTCCGCGTTCTTTGTTCCGATTACAATCGCCTTTATCCCGTAATTGGATCAGATTCCTATGTTAAAAACTTTTATTCTTAGCTATCTAGCACGTAGTTAGTTTTAATTATTGTATTTAAGTATTGTCTTAGTTGTCGTCCATTGTCCACGCAACTTCGTTTCCTGGTGTCGCATGGGCCACTTGAACGTACTGCGCATAGTAAGCGTCAACGTCCAGAGCTATAACTTAGTGCACTCGTTGGGATTCGCGCGAGAAAAAAAAATAAATAAAAATTGAGAACGTCGAACGGATCCAGTGATTAGGCAGGAAGAACAGGCGGCAAATACTCGATGTCGATGTCGATGAGCTAGAGCAAAATACAGTAGAGCATATGGAAAGACAGGATTAGAGAAAGACAGGAATCGTAGATCCCAGGATGGGTAAAATTTAGAACGTAGATATATTAAACAGGCGTGGAATACATTGGCACGTCGAAGTGCTAGGATAGCAGTACATCAAGCGAACCGCGATGCAGTTAAGAAACCTTGGTCAGCGAGTTAGTCAGTATAACTGCATTAGTGAAAATAGAATATCAGACAGAAACGTGCAAATACCCTTCAGGATGTTAGAAACCCAAATCTGTATTGACGATTTTAGTGCTTTAATTGAAAGTTTAATAGAATTGTAAAGTTAGGTCCTAATCAGATTTGTTATTCGTGCAAAGGCCTTTGGTTTCCCCACAAGCTCAAGTCAAAGTTCCGAACTATTATAGAAAATAATTATCAATTTAGTCGTTCGATTTTAGATATTGCCACTCAATTCAATCCCACAGATATCAATCTTACTTTTTGCTCAACATGTTTTGCACAGATTTCGAGGGATACAAAGCCAAAATTTGCCATATCACATGTCCCGATTCCAGTTAGCAATATAGTGACTTCACTCCCAAGAGCATTTAATGAGACCGAGGTTATTAGGCTCCACCTCAAACGTAGAATGGAATATGGTCATGATTTCATGGCTGAAACTATTAGGCCCGTTAGTGTGGAAAGCGCACTTAGGTTTTTAGTCAATAGCGATTTATATAGGAAGCATAATATTACAATTAATGAGCAGAGGCTTGATTCTTTAGAATCAGTTCAGAATCATTTTGAAAATCAAGTCGATCCTGAAAAGGAAGCCGAGGATCTCAACCCCGGTGGACAGGTAGATGACGCCGGCATACAGAAAATAACAATAGCACCAGGCGAGGGGCAAAGGCCGTTAGATATGATTTTGGATTCGGATTGTGAAGAATTATCGTTTCCAACTATATATGCCGGCGCTAAAAGAAATTCTTCAGCTAGTTTTGCAACCATAGTCAGATCTGAGCTTAGGAATGTATATAGAAGAGGTTGCAGAACAGATAAATTATTTTTTAATTATAAAAAGTAAGAGTTGATAACAATACGCAATAATACTTCCATTTGTTTACGCAAACATAGTGCTCTCCGCGCAAATTCAGCTTCTAACGTACTTTGTGAGGATTCTGTTAATAATTTAATTCGTCACGATGAAGGTTATAGGGTTCTGAAGGGACGCACGTCTTTTAGTTATTCTTAGGAAAGCAGTTGATAGAGTAGACATAACAGAAGAAGAAGCATCTAATTTGCAATTCAGTGAAAAGGCTCGTCTTATTAGGTCAGATCCAGTCACTTGTGCAAGGTATTTTGAACATAGGTATAGGGAATTTTTAAAAGTTATGAAGAGTCAGGAAGGTATTTTCGGTGAGAATTTTGTAGTTGTATATTTATAATATTTCTATGCAACAGGCCAATATGGACATTCAGTTCATATTGGATCCGTATGCTAGTTGGAGCTATATAATTAATTATATAAATAAATCCCAAAGAGGTATTTCAAAGCTTATGCGAGAAGCCGTTGCTAGTGTTGAGCATCAGGCAAAAGCTGCAATACATTGTTCATAAATTCATTTGCGGCACTAAGATATCTGCTCAGGAAGCTGCGTATTGCTGTCTAGGGATGTCTATGTCCAATATTAGCCACAAAGATAGGTTTATAAACACAAGTTTACCAGAATGTCGAGTTAAAATGCTCAAATCTAGACAGCAATTACAAAGTATGCCTCAGGATTCAACTGACATCTTTGTAAAAGGGCTACTTGACCATTATGTAGAAAGAAATATTCTTGAAGATTTGTGTTTAGCTCATTTCGCTGCCAATTATGAGATTAGTATGAGTAGTATGGAATGAGGCAGGAAATGAGGTTTCAGGAAGCAGTCTTCCTTTTCGTGATGGAAGTGGCTATATTACGCATAGAAGGTGGCCCAGATAGACAGAACTACTTTTGGGAGTTAGGGAGTTGTATTTTCCTTGGAGAGACGAACAGGTAGAGTTAGTTCAGAGAAACTGTGAGGAGTTCTATAATGAGAATGAGCAAATTATTAGGACAGGTTTTAATAGGTACAACATTTTTGATGAGTTAGAAGATGCTTTTAGAAGGGCGATGGAGCATGACAATAGGGATATCGAAAATGAACCAGATGGTCAGGTAGTAGTAGATGAAGAATTTAGGGTTCTAGCCTTCCCCGAAATTAGTTCCCAACTCAACCCATTAAATTTAAATACCAATGACCAACCTACAGATTCTAATAATGATATCCGCATTATTAAGCTTCCCCCAATAATTTCGCCAGAAAATTTGGGAAATATTGTTGGGTCCCTGAATTTAAAACAAAAAACTGTTCTCATCCATGTTCTTCACAATGTGAAGAATAATGAAATATTTAATGAATTTGTAGGTGGTGGGGCAGGTGTCGGCAAAAGTAGGCTTATTTCTGCTATTTTTGAGTCCCTCTCTATGGACTATAATCGTAGGATAGGAAACTTCTGACTTACCAAATACTCTTCGAACAAGGTTCATAGATCTCAAACTTTTAATAATAGACGAAATTTGGACGGTCGATGTAAAAAGGTTTACCTATTTCTACTCTCGCCTCAAGCTAATTTTATGTAATCGGGATTCTCCCTTCGGGGGCATTTCTGTTATCATGTTCGGCGATCTCAGACAACTACGCCCTGTAGATGATCGTTGGATATTTCAATCCTTACAGCATTCATGTTGGGCCTTCACTGTGGGAACGTTTAAGGTTCTTTGAGCTTATAGAGATCATGCGACAGCGAGACGACCAACCTTTCGCAATCACATTAAATAACATGGCATCCGGCCAAATGTCGCTAACTGATATAGAATTAGGACCAGAACTTTCGACGCTAGTCAAGTTAAAGATGAAGAAATTCAAATGTTTTTTAGTAATTGGGACACAGAACATTACAAAGGGGCAAAATTATCATCCATTCCCACTGAGGAACACGTTTCGGTTGCGTTGGATTTTATTTAAGCTGCTCATTTAAGTGATGCAGCCAAAACAAAATATTTAGAAGATGTCAAAGGCTTAAAAACTTCTGATACTCAAGGTTTGTGTTGTCATTTTATTTTGAAAACCACTGTCAAGTATATGATGACAGTAAATGTAGATGCGGCAGATGGTCTCGTGAATGGAGCCACGGGTACCTGAATGGACATAGAATTAAATTCATCCAACATCCCCACAATTCTTTGGATAAAGGTCTTAGATGATAGTGTAGGAGAAAATGCTCGATCTAAATTTCACCGCAGTGCACAAAATTCCTGGATCCCAATTCAGAAAACGGTCAAAAGTTTTTAATTTATATCCAACGAGCAAGTTACAATCGATAGGAAACAGTTTCCTGTTAAAGCTGCAGAAGCTATAGCTATTCATAAGTCACGGCAGGGCAGGGCTTTATATTGTTGGATAATACGTCCCCCAATATCTCGCCAAGACTCAGCAGCGGAGCATGAATTGCAAAAACTACTCACCGAAAAGCTCTTCAAACACATTTCTATCAATTTTTTGACAGCTCCACTTTTAATTTATTCGCGTATAATATGGAAAGCCTCCATATTAGTGATATTTCTTCTAATCAGCTAATGCTGCAGTCTCCCATATTGTGTTTTGTTGTGGCTTCTACATATGCTATCGAAGCATATGAAATTCCTGGTTACAGTATTGAAGTGCGACTGGACTGCCCTTCATTGGCAAGCGACGGATGACTTAAAAGAGGTATTCTTATATTTATAAGAAATGAAATGGTAGAGAATACTAGTCTTTGTTCCAGTGGTCGCCATCATGCCAGATCAAACAGCCTAACATCCCCAGTTTTTGAATTTGCCCTTTCCTATCGTAGTCCGACATACCCATTGTCAAAAGTCTAATGTTGAGTTCGAGAGATTAGTTTAGTTTACATTTTTTAAATGTCTTAGATAGCAGTTCAATAATTTTAGGAGATTTTAACATAAACCTTCAGTCGCCTTCAGGTTACGGTAGAAATGTTTATGAGTTATGTCTTTTAAAAGTTATGTATTTTATTAGAATTTCTGAAAAAAAAAGAAAAAAACAAGGGGAATAAGGAATTACCCACTGACTGGCTTAGTCTGAGTCGTCAACTAAGTTAACGCTCTTTGAAAATGTCGTCGTTTTCTGAACCTCCAGACAGAGAAGTGACTCTAGGCGGAGTACTGCTCGAATTGTCTCGCGAATGAGCACTCCGCGGGGTAGTGCCGAAGGGTTAGGTCGGCAGGTTGCTGCCGAAGTGGTGAGGCACCACACCCTCCTGCACTCGACGGAGTCCATTAGTCGGTAACGATCGCGAAGGGTGCCAACCTCCTTATCGCAGGAGCAAGGTTCATCCGTCTTCCAGTAGCACTAGTCAGCGGCTAGCGCATCCCAAGTCCCAACGCTGTCATCGCTCCTTCAGCTGAGGGCGACCACGGTTATGAAAGGTGTTTGAAGGTCCGCCTGAACGCATGCGCGCCACGTTGGTGTTAGCGAATCCCACGTTCAGCATTCGTGTCTGTGGTGCTTGGGGCGGACTTTTATACTGAGGTCATTTTCACCGGATGTGTGCTTGGTCCTACGGCATCGAGGCTCGCCAGAATGCGACCGCCCCCACCCTTTTGATTCCACCTGGGCTATTACATCTTGTTCCAAGGAGGGCGGTATTTTAACGCCAAAAAGGGTGAGCACCAGGGACCAACGGGAGTATTATCCTAATACAGCCGAACTCCGCCAATGATGGCAAGTTCCAGGAAAACTCCATCTTGTGAAGTTGGTTTTTAGCCTCTCTGCGTTTTCTACAAACCGTACCCGAGAATCCTCTTGGCCCAGTTCAGCACTCATATCTGAGTACACTTATAATTCGACTCCCAAAAGAATAAACTTGGGCTTTAACCAACAACCGAAAATGCTGCGTTTTTGAATTCTACCCAAATCCCCCAGCATTCCAAAAAGAAGTGGTACCTGCCAAGAATTTATTAGAGATTGTTATTCTATATTTACCCAAAAAAGAGTATAGAACATGTTGTCCGAGAACAGTATTGCATAATTAACAATGCTTGTGTTCTTTATTTCAATTCAATAAGAATAAACAAATCGTCATTCGTTTAATTTAAATTCTCCACAGTATCATTTAAAAAAAGTTCTCACTGCAGAGCTATTAATCGCTTTCTTGAAATGTAAGAACTTAAAAGCCGTACTGCGTTTTAATATAAAAACTAGAAGGATGGGCTAACTTCGGACGTGCCGAAGTTCGTATACCCTTGCAAACTTTCTTTTTGATTTATATATAAATCCGTGTCCGTGGCATAAAAAAAAATTAAAACAAATGACGATTGCTTCAAAAACACCCAAGTTATTGAACAAAAACTATATTTTTGACTGATCGTTCCTATGGGAGCTATATGATATAGTCGATCGATTCTGATAAAATTTGGTATATGTATTGAGGATTATATAAAACTCATAAACACCAAATTTAGTGACATTCGATTGAAAAACAACAGAGTTATTGATGTTAAACCCTATTCTTGGCCGATCGTTCCTATGGGAGCTATATCATATAGTCAACCGATTCTAATGAAACTTGGTGTATATGTTGGGGATTATATAAAACTCACAAACAACAAATTTTGTGACATTCGATTAAGAAACAACTGAGTTATTGATGTTAAACTTTATTCCTGACCGATCGTTCCTATGGGAGCTATATGATATAGTCATCCGATCGGGATGATTCCGAGATATACAATTCCTGCAGCAAAAAGAAGCCTAGGTGCAAAATTTCAGCTCTGTAGCTCCAAGGGTCTCGGAGGAGATTGCGTTGATCCAGACAGACAGACAGACGGACGGACGGACGGACAGACGGACAAGGCTGTATCAACTCAGCTCATCATGCTGATCAAGAATATATATACTTTATATAGTCGGAGATGCTTCCTTCTATGCGTTGCAAACTTCTGACCAAAATTAATATACACTTTTGCAAGTGTATAATGAATTGGCTCTAAAAGTTAATAAAACTAGAGTTTGATTAGGAAATGATCCAATGTTAAATAAACATTTTACAGAAATGTCAAATCGGAAGCCAATGCTAAAAACGATATCGATAAAGATGCATTCAAAGGCACCTATGACATGTTATGTAATGGATATTCCTACTACATTCAACATGTGTTTTAATGGAAGATTGAACATATATTTATCGGATTGGCTTAACATTTTCAGGGGATACATTTAAGATATTATTCTTTAAGTAAATAAAAAAAACGAATTTAAAATATTAAAAAAATAATTTTTTGGAAATTTCAACTACATATCCCTAATCCCTTAATTTTTCTTCACTTTTTATTGTTTCTATGGCCAGAAATACATTTTTGATTGATGATTGTTATGACATCTGTATGATGTAGTCATATGCCAAATGCTGTGATTATCGCTTTAGAAACAAACAACTTCTTTATCTATTTGATATACTCGTTCGATCTGGCAAAAATAAGACTATGAGCAATTTCAGCTTTGTAACTCCAAGGGTCTCGGAGGAGATTGTCCGTCATGCTGATCAAGAATATACACTGACGAACAAAACTGTAACACCAGTTTGCAATGCTGACTTTGGCGGGGCATAACTTTTTCCAAACTGAACCTACTGTGATGGTTTTACTATCATTTTAATTGGGAACTATAAAAAGAGTAATCTTTACAGTTTTCGCACTCTCTTTTTCAATTCCAAAGCTTTTTTACCGTTAATCTTTGTTCGAACATACTTTACTTTTGAGAATGAGTGTCAAATAGTTGTAATATTTGTAATTAATCGCAATGGACTCTCGGAAAACAAAGGAAATACAGTAAAAGCTCCCGTAAGCAGACAGCCACGGTACCAGTACTTTTGTCCGGCTGCGGGAGAAGTCCGCCTGTGGGGGATGACAAAGAAATTGCCAACAAAATTGATGTCTATTTTAAATTCAGTTTTATTGTTAATATATATTTAATTTACATGGAACGCATGTATATGTTACATATGGGTTGCATATGTATGTTTTTAACAATTTTTTGTTTCGAAAATTGTTCAATTATAGACTGCTTAAAGTTTTTCTGCTTATTTTCAAGATTAAAATGCTCAAAACGTCTCCTGAAGTTGCCAAGTACATTTTTGAAATTATGTGCTTTAATATTAAACTTTTCTACTGTATTTTAAAGTTTTGCATTATTCGTACATTGTCAGTTTGTTGTATTAAAATGTATTTTTTGTCCGCCTGCGAGAGGGCCAGGGATCGTCCGGCCACGGGAACGGATTTTGTACGAAAATCATGCTAAAAATCTTGGGACTTTAAAATTCGTCCGGCTAGAAGAGATGTCCGCATGCGGGAGCTGTCCGCGACTAGAGCTTTCACTATAATAGATTATCTTGAGGCAGATGTATCAGTTAGAAATTTGGCTAGTAAATTTGGTGTGAGCCAGATGACGGTTCAAAGATTGAAAAAATATGTCAAGAAAGGCATTCCATATAATATAGAAGGTCAGCCCAGAATTTTAGTCGACCGGGATGCTCGTCATGTGGCAAATTTGGTTGTTAGTAACTCATCCGTAACCCCGCTTGAAGCTGTAAAACAGCTTAACATCAATGCCAGTGAGTAGACAGCTCGGAGAAGCTTACTGAGATTGGGGCTAAAGGGAAAAGAAAGGAAAAAAAACGCATGCTTACCCAACGACATGTGCCCCTACCCAGAGACTTCGCTGCAACGCACGAAAATTGGACTGTTTCGGACTGGGACGCTGTAAGTCTTAAGCAAATTTTATTAAATCAAAATATAAACCGAGCCAAACCATTTTTTAAGGTAATATGGTCGGATGAGACTAAAACTAACCGATTTGAGTCGGATGGACGGTCCTGGTACTGGAGTAAGGACTCCTCTGCAGCAAATCCAAATAATGTGCTCCAAACCGTCAAGCACGAAGGGGGCTCAATTATGGTTTCGGGATGAATTTCCAAAAACGGAGTAGGTCCCATAGTTCTGATCGATGGCATCGTGCGAAAAGAACAATATTTGAGAATATTGCAGCGAAACCTTCCGGGTGTGGTGGGAAATATGGGACTTGCTGTTGAAAAAGTAATTTTTCAACAAGACAATGACCCAAAGCATACATCCCATATGGTTAAAAATTGGATTGGCCGTCAGAATTTTGATAATTTGACATGGCCACCACAATCTCCGAACATAAATCCTATAGAAAATCTATGGAGCCACGTAAAGTCGCAGCTTTCGAAGTATGCCTGCCCCCCAAATGGCATGATGGAGTTATGGCACCGCACAAAAGATGTTTGGGAATCTATTCCAGCGGATTTTGTTCGGCAGTACACCCAAAAGAACTCTGGACTTATTATTAAAAATTAAAAATTAAAATTTTTTGTTTAAAAAAAAAGAGAGTGCAAAACTGTAACATTTGATTACTCTCTTTATAGTTCCCAATTAAAATGAAGCAAGCAAGTCGTCCCTGCCGACATTGAGTATACGCTGTCCCAAGTAAAAGTACTCCATAAAGTCAAAAACGATCAAAATCGCCATCAATTTACAAAAAAAATTCTCATAGCATGCAGCAACAGCGAACGCATGCTATCTCGCTCACACTTAACAGCCCATTTTGCATGGGGCGTTTCAGTACAAAACGGGAATGCGTATATCTCCGATAATTATTGTCCGATTTCCACAAAATTTGGTGAGCTGGTGCATATTGGCTATATTAATGTGCATAAGAATACGATATCTTTAACATTGCTCTAGTTATAGGTTTTTCCCGAATTGCGGGGGCGGAAGTGGGCGTGGCAAAAATTTTAAATAAACTTGAGTTGCTTATACAATAGACGGATGTTGACACCAAATTTGGTTGCTCTAACTCTAACTCTAGTCTCTGAGATCTCGGTGTTCGTACGGACGGACGGACAGACGGACATGTCTCAATCGTCTTCGCTATTGATACTGATCAAGAATATACAGTGGCGAGCACATGTGGATACATGTTTTGATTCTGTGAATTTGAGTGACTGTAAAACCCACAAAAATGCATTAATCGATTCCAAATTTTTAATAAAAATCCACTAATAATATATAAAACGAAAACCAAAGAATTTTTTTCATTATCCCCTCCTTAGCTTGAATTATCCATAAAAAACTTAAAAATGAGCATGTATTCACTTTTGCACGTTTCGATAGTTTTTCGATTTTTTATCGAAAGCAACCGAAAAATGGGATTCCCAAAATTTGTAGAACTTTTAATGCTTAAGGTATTGCTTTGCAATAAAATCATCTAGTTTTGAGTACACCAAAAGCTGTAATTTTCCCTGTAAACGATTCAATCTAATCAAGCTTGAAAATGTGATGTGAAAAAAATTAGTGAAAGTATTGAAAACCAGGTGGTTGAAATGACCAAAAATAATTTGTCAGCTCGTGAAATTGGAGAGCAATTGGGAATTTGCCACCGAACCGTGCTTCAGGTGAGGAAGCGGCGAAATATAAGCCCACCTGAGCCGAAACATTCACGTCCACGACTCCTGACCGATAGAGATGCTCGCGCTATGGAACGAATCATGATCAACCGACCGAAGACAACACCAAAACAAGCTTCGGCTTCCTTAAATAAAGGAGTTAGTGAGTGGACAGCATGCCGCACAGTGGTTGCGCTCAGTAAACTTTTTATGCCCTGTACCCATAGGGTAAAAGGGTATATTAAAGTCGCTAAAATGTATGTAACAGGCAGAATGAAAATTTTCCGACCCTATAAAGTATATATATTCTTGATCAATTGCGAAGTCGATTGAGACATGTCCGTCCGTCCGTATGAACACCGAGATCTCAGAGACTACAAGAGCTAGAGTAACCAAATTTGGTGTCAACATCCGTCTATTGTATAAGCAGATCAAGTTTATTTTAAATTTTTGCCACGCCCACTTCCGCCCCCGGAATTTAAGAAAAACTATAACTTGAGCTGTAATAAAGATATCGCATTCTTATTTGACACACTTAATAATATAGCCAATATGCACCAGCTGTCGAAATCCGACAATAATTATCCGAGATATACGTATTTCCGTTTTGTACTGAAACGCCCCATGCAAAATGGGCTGTTAAGTGTGAGCGAGATAGCATGCGTTCGCTGTTGCTGCATGGCAAGCAGTGCATGCTAAGAAAATTTTTTTGTAAATTGATGGCGATTTTGATCGTTTTTATACCCTGTACCCATAGGGTAAAAGGGTATATTAAAGTCGCTAAAATGTATGTAACAGGCAGAAGGAAAATTTTTCGACCCCATAAAGTATATATATTCTTGATCAGTATCAATAGCGAAGTCGATTGAGACATGTCCGTCCGTCCGTCCGTCCGTCCGTCCGTCTGTCCGTCTGTCTGTCTGTCTGTCCGTCCGTCCGTCCGTCCGTCCGTCCGTCCGTCCGTCCGTCCGTATGAACACCGAGATCTCAGAGACTATAAGAGCTAGAGCAACCAAATTTGGTGTCAACATCCGTCTATTGTATAAGCAGCTCAAGTTTATTTTCAATTTTTGCCACGCCCACTTCCGCCCACTCAATTCGGGAAAAACCTATAACTAGAGCAATATTAAAGATATCGTATTCTTGTTTGGCATGCACATTTATATGGCCAAAATGCACCAGCTGTCGAAATCGGACAATAATTATTGGAGATATACGTATTTCCATTTTGTACTGAAACGCCCCATGCAAAATGGGCTGTTAAGTGTGAGCGAGATAGCATGCGTTCGCTGTTGCTGCATGGCAAGCAGTGGATGCTAAAAGAATTTTTTTTGTAAATTGATGGCGATTTTGATCGTTTATGACTTTATGGAGTACTTTTACTTGGTACAGGGTATACTCAATGTCGGCAGGGACGACTTGCTTGCTTCATTGACTTTATGGAGTTCTTTTACTTGGTACAGGGTATACTCAATGTCGGCAGGGACGACTTGCTTGCTTTATTTCTCTTTAGCGTTGCATTTCAAAGTGTTCAGACGTCATCTTAAGTGGTCCAGATTAATTTTTTTAGAATGGATTTTGAAGTACAAGATATTTACTCTAATTTCTAATGTAAATAACTAATCGAATTGTTATTGTGAAATTAATTTATTTGATTTAATATTTTTTATGTGTGTTTTTAAGCGTCTTTTTTATGTTTAGGTGGAGTTTTAGTTATGATCCCACAAAATTCCACAGATATGTTGTATATTCTTGTATTTGTTTGACTTTTAAGGTAATAAATGTGTTTAGTTTAGGTGCCCAAATTTGACCATGCATTTGTAAACGTAAATAATGTGACGGCGTCTCCCATTATTAAAGGTCAGCTGGGCCCTGCGAAACAGGTGATTGGCGTATTGTTTTGTTGTTGTTGTCTCTGTTTTCATCGTTTGTGGTTATGTATGATTTTGAAAATTGTTTACTCTTTTATTAATTAATTATTTTTATTTGATTTGGTTGATTGAATTTCGTAGACAATTTTTATAGGTGTGTTTTTACGCGCCTATATATTTTTGATCTTTGGTGCACAACAAAAGGAACCAATGCAGAAAAACTAAGGACAATGATAGAATTTGTACACATTGAAATTAAAAAGAGCGGTTACATTGTCGACCTGGATGATTTTTCAAAGTGTATTTCGTACATTTGCAAAAGAATCGCAACTCTTTGGCAAAAACACAATCGTACAAAATCCTCTGTATTGCAATATCAAAATGTTTGGCTTAAAGAAAAGGAAACAATTTCATTGCGCTGTGACCACCAGATGTCCCAATCAATAGGCAAATCAACTGTTCGTGGAAGGCCGAAGAAAGATTTCATCGAGTCTTCTAAAAGGACAAAACGTCGAAAAATTGCAGAGCTTTCAAAATCCGATGAATCCGTTGCTTGTGCCCTACGTTCCTGCAACTTATCTAGTCCAGCGTTTTCGGAATTCAGTGCCGATGAAGTGCTATCGATTCTCGTGGAGACAGGCTTGAGTAAACAACAGTATTTGACAATACGAAGTTTTATTAATACTAAAACATCGTATAATTTACTCCCAAGCTACGAAAAACTTCTGGCAGCCAAAGCAGCAAGTTATCCTGTAAACATCAATGTCAGTGATTCGCAAGCTGAAGTTGAACTGCAGAGCTTGGTAGATCACACGGCATCGCGAATTGTCCAACTTCAAGCAGATGTTCTTGACTCCATTGATGGTTACGATTTAACTTTAATTGGGAAATGGGGCTTTGATGGGAGTTCTGGGCATTCGGAATATAAACAAAAAACAACGAATAATGATTTTGACGATTCCAGTTTGTTTGTTACCTCTTATGTCCCACTGCAACTGATAACCAAAGATGAAGATCCTGGAAACCGCAAATTAATTTGCAAAAATCCTCGACCGTCATCTACACGCTACTGCAGACCAATAAGGTTCCAATTTCAAAAAGAAACATACTTCAAAAAAAAAAAAATACTTCAAGCAGAAAATTGCAGCTCTGAAACCCACAACGTGCATTGTATCCAATTCACTAATTCAAGTTGAGCATAATTTGCAACTGACTATGGTTGACGGAAAAGTTTGCAGTGCTTTAAGCCAAACATCTTCTTGTAAGTGCTACATATGTATGTGACGCAAAGCCAACAGAAATGAACGATTTGGAGCAATGTTTGACAAGGAAAGTTCACGAAGCACGATATGAGTTTGGCTTATCACCATTACACTCATATATTCGTTTTTTTGAATATTTCTTACACGTTGCCTACAGATTGGATATCAAAATTTGGCGAGCTTGTACCCCACAAGAAAAAACTGCTCTTCTGGATAGGAAAAAGAAAATACAAGCAGACTTTCGTTCTAAAATGGGATTGATCGTCGACACACTTCGGGTGGAGGAAGTGGAACATCCAACGACGGAAATTTTGCAAGAAAATTTTTTAGCGATCCGAAATTGTCTGCTGAAATTACAGGACTAGAGGAAAATGTTTTAATTAGGTGTTCAACAGTACTGCAATGCATATCGTCTGGCTATAAAATTAATATAGAACAGTTTGGAGACTATGCACTTGACACTGCAAAACAACTAATTAAATTGTATCCATGGTACTACATGCCACCATCTGTCCACAAAGTTCTGCTACATGCTCCTGAAATAATAAGTTATGCACTGGTTTCCATAGGAGAATTGTCAGAATAAAAAAATAAAGAATTAAAAAATTTAGAGAGCAACATACGAGAAAAATTTCACGTATTTCAACCAATACTGATTTGTTAAATAGATTGTTACTTAGCTCAGACTCTTTCATTACTGGTCAAAGAAAGTTACCTTGCAAAAAAAAACAAAATTATTAAAGAGTACATTCCAGTTATTATTAGATGAGTAAATGTATGTAAATATAATCTTAGAACTTGATAATATTAGTTTTTATTATATAATTTTAGTTTTTCTTACTGTTTGCTTTATTTATATATAATAAATCTTCTGTTTGTTCTAATGTTATATTTTATTCATTTTTTGAGGTTACGTATTAGGGGGTGGTGTAGGGTGCTGGTGGGCTATACGACTTATTTAGGCATGCTATATTACTTATTATATTTTTATAGAATTTTGGAAAAAATTTCATAATTTTATCTCCACTAGAGGTATTTTTGGCCGCTCTCCCCATACAAGCGCAACCACTGTCTAACAGCTGCTGTTAAGCAGAAGAAACCTGCGCTCTCAGCGAAGAATGTTGCAGCTCGGCTTAAATTCTGCAAGGAACACAGGAATTGGAGTGTGGATGATTGGAAGAGGGTGATTTGGTCAGATGAGACCAAAATCAATCGATTTCAATCGGATGGAAAAGAGTATTACTGGCATCGCCCTCATGAGAAGCTTCAAAAACACCAAGTAAAAGAAACTATGAAACATGGAGGAGGCGGCTTGATGGTTTGGGGGTGCTCTACCGGGTGGAACGTTGGCCCATTGGTCCGAATAAGTGGAATTATGAAGAAGGAAGATTATTTACGTATTTTGGAATCCAATCTTCCTGATTATGTAGATAAAAGTGCGTATCAAGAGAGCGAAGTCATTTTCCAACAGGACGGCGATCCGAAACACACGGCCAAAATTGTTAAGGAATGGCTCGAAAATCAAAATTTTCAGAAAATGCAGTGGCCGGCTCAAAGCCCCGATCTAAATCCGATCGAAAATCTATGGGCTTTGCTAAAGAAGCAACTGTCGCGCTACGATACTCCGCCAAGGACAATGGACGAGCTTTGGAGTCGAGTCCAAGCGGAATGGAGCACTCTATCGCACGGATTAATAGAAAACTTGGTGGAGAGTATGCCCAGGCGCATTAAAAGTGTCATTACAGCCAAAGGCCTTTGGACTAAATATTAAAAAAATACCTTAATGTATAAGTTTTGTTATACGAGCAAAAGTGGATACATGCTCATTTTTAAGTTTTTTAGGGATAGTTCAAGCTAAGGAGGGGATAATGAATAAAATTTTTTGAATTTTGTTTTATATATTATTAGTGGATTTTTGTTAAAAATTTGGAATCGATTAATGCATTTTTGTGGGTTTTACAGTCATTCAAAGTCACAGTATCAAAACATGTATCCACATGTGCTCGCCACTGTATATACTTTATAGAGTCGGAAAATTTTCCTTCTGCCTATGTACTTGGAGATTCTTACTTCAATGTGGTGGAACCCTTTGACCAAAATAAATACATACATATGTACATATGCCCAATTTGCAAAGGTTTAATTGTGCTTTTATGAAGATTTGGCTATTAATATTTAATAAGTTTTTATATGTATAATATTTCGTCATCTTGCTTTTGCCAATGATCCAAGAGGACTGAACGAACGAGAACAAAGAAAAAAGTGACGGGAAATAAAAGCTACATACATTCCACAATCGCGTTCCACAATACTGCAACGTTAAATGCTCTCCCTCTCCCCTATTCACACATATGTATGTATGTACATATATGTATGTATGAGTGCATGCTCATGTACACGTTTACATATCCATATGTATATAAGCACATGCATTGGTGCATACATACATAAAGTATATATGTACACACATATGTAAAAGCGGTTCCAAACTAAGCCCGTAAACTCCGCGGAAATCATTAATATTTATGTACATATGTATAATAAACTATTGACAATTCGATCAGCATGGTAGCTCAGCAATTAAAGATATTGTGGTGAGTGGAAATTAACAATCTGCGATTGTTGAAGCTGCGAGGAAAAACTTTAATTTTTTTGTCGCTACTTTTACAAAATGAAGTACAAAAGTTTTTATATAAATTAATGGATATTAAAAAGCTCACTTCACCTCCTTCATGTAAAAATACAATTGAAAAATATAAGCACATATGTATGTATGTATAACATATGTAAGTTCCACATAGTATTTTAATACTTTATTATTACGAAAACAGATTCACGATTGAAAGGCGTCGAAAATACCCAAATTGCAGATACATATGTACAGTGGGTAACATTAATATTCGGTTTTTTTTTCAACTTCAAACGCCTGTAAAAAGTTTAAAATCAGTGCAAATTCAAAAATTAAAAATGGTAAACTAAAGAGGGATTTATTGTTTTTCCAAAACTGTGAACACATTTATTTAATACTAATATTAAAAATACAGCAAACAACAAAAAACACTCAAAATTTCGCGTTACATTAATATTCGGTTTTTCTTCCATCTATAAGAACAAGTGGTGTTATTTGGTTAATAGCTTTGTTTTAGTATTTGGTGTGATAACCATTCTTTAGTTGTGTATCCTTAAGGCGCTTTGGCATATTTCCAATAATTTTTTTTATATAGTCTAGGCTAATTTTGGCCCACTCCTCTTGAAGCCGTTCTTTTAGAATAGCCAATGAAGATATGGGAGTTTTGTGGACACGGTGGTCCAACTCGCTCCACATATTCTCAATCGGATTCAGATCAGGACTTTGGGGCGGCTTGCTTTAAATTTTCCTTCAAAATTTTCAAATAGTAATCTTGGTTCATGTTAAGTTAAGTTGCCATAAAGTGACATTCGAATGTACAACAGCTAAATTGAGTTGAATGAATATGGGTACAAAGCGGAATGAGTATGAATGAGTGAGTGATTTCGCAAAGCACTCGGACGCACAATGATGAAGCAATGAGTACGAGTGAGAACAAGTGAAAATGAGACGATAGGCTTCGAATGTATTCGAATGTCAAAACAGTTGTTGTTGTTCTTTTGCTCTGCAGAAAAACGAAATGGAGCACAAAGCAAGGAGTAGAACTTGAATTCTGAAACGCAACAGAGCAAAAAATTTTCGCTTTGGCTATTTTTCTCTCCTTCCATTTCTGTGACGGCTGAACTTTGACACTTCACACAAAATAAATACACGAAATACAATGTAAGTTCTGTGATACCCGAGTAATTCGAATGTTTTCCGCATGTCTCATTCTCACTCAATTCGCTTTGTATGAGTGTCAAAATATACAACTACTCTATACACATTCATTCATTGTGTGCTTCTCACTCACTCAATTCTATTCTATTCGAATGTTCTCAATTGTGCGTATGGAGTGAATGGAGCCATGCAGATATCTAATGTTAACATCGATGAACACCAGATTTCCGACGCCGTGGGTTGAAATTAGGGTTGTCGGATATTTTTAAAATACCGTATCGATGATGCTTTTCAAAAATATCGATACGATATTAATATATATCGTTAAAAAATATCGATATATTTTAGATATTTTTTCCCCCAAAATAAATTTAAATTTACACAATAACATAACAATTTATTTTCTTAATACGGATTTTCTTTACACGCATTTTCTTAATACGGATTTTCTTAATACGGAATTTATCATTTTGCATATTCAAAGGCATGTTTAACTCCAGTATTTGGAGTTTAAAGATTTCAAAAAAACGCGTTCTGTTATATGTGTATCCGTCATACGACTTCGCGAGTCACAGACAACACATTTAATTGCAGAAGCAAGTCGCTCCGAAGGCACTGAACTACCAGGTGTTGTAAGGTATCATAAGGCAAGCTTCGAGAGTCCTGGTATAGCCCTCTTATACGAACTCCAAAACATTATTCGGTTACTTTCCCACGAAGTTTGGGGCAAGCTAAGATACATCTTTAGTTCCCTATTTTACCTTTTCTTGCATACACTTTACAAAAGTGTCATAGTGCTTGTTTTTCATGTGCGACGACATATTTGTTGAATTTCCACTTGTTTTAATAATTTTTTGATATAGTTTGCATTTGGCTGTTCCATTTTTAAGATCCAAGTAATTCGATTTCATCATTTTTACATCCGCGCTCGCTGCACTCATTCTTGAAGTGACCAACGCAAAAATATCAAAAAATATCACAAAAAAATATCGATATTTGGGAAAAAAATATCTCGATATAAATTTTTTTTTTTGAAAAAACCAGAACCAAACCATGACGTGATCTCTGCCGTGTTTTACGTTTGGTCTCAAGTGTTTTTTTTCCAGCTCGGTATTTGGCTTTCGCCAAACCATGGTCTTCCCATCGCTTCCAAGCAAATTAAACTTGCTCTCATCCATTTCTGCGTGGTCTTCGAATTGTCATCATTTTACCATGTACATGCATGTACACTCGGCAGAAAAACTATGCGTACAAGCTCTATGTGAAACTTTGTTTCTAAAAAAATTATACTTCTAATTAAGATATTGACGAAATTATTTTTTTTAATGATAAACGCATTATTTATGAATAAGTTGGGCAAATTTTTTTTTCAAAACCCATTATAGTTTATTTTTTATAATTAAAAAACTAAAAAACAACGAAATTCAATGCAGAAAAAGTATGCGTACAAACTAAAGAAACTAACAAAAAAAGGCACTTTTTCGAAGAAAACAAAGAAAAATTTGCTGCCATACACCCCCATACCATCACACCGCCACCACCGTGCTTAACCGTTGGAGCAAGATTTTGCACATCAAGGGCTGTGCCGGGTTTACGCCATACAAGTTTGCGTCCTTTTATGCCAAAAATGCAAAATTTACTTTCGTCGCTAAAAATTACGTTATTCCAAAAGTCTGGAGACATTTTTTCATATTTTTTGGCAAAATCCATCCGCTTCACTTTGTTAGCCTCAGATATGAGAGGCTTCTTTCGTGCAACTCGAGCATGTAACCCCTCCTTTTTCAATATTTTTCGGATTGTATCGACATGGAGATCTTTGCCAAACTTCTCCCTTATGTCCTGACCAATCTTTGGAGCTGATATGCCAGGATTTAAACGCACAGTTTTTAAAATGTCTCTCTTCTCTCGTTCGGTCAGCAATGATGGCCTTCCAGTACGGGGCTGGGACTTGACAGATCCGGTCAAATTAAAGTTTTGCAATACTCTCTGGACAGAAGAGTGTGTTCTGCCAACAATACTGCCAATTTCCCGTAGAGTTTTCCCCTCATCCCGCAGTTTAAGGATGAGATTTTTCAAATCGGGATCAATTTCTTTAGAGTTATTGCCCATTGCGAAATTTTCAAGAGAATGAAAAAATTTGTCAAAACAAAAGCCATTTGAAATGTATTAAGGCTTAAAGTACAGTTATTTGTTATTAAACGGTAATTAAAGTTCAATACAAAGCATAAAAACAGTGGCTTCTTAGTTTGTACGCATACTTTTTCTGCATTGAATTTCGTTGTTTTTTAGTTTTTTAATTATAAAAAATAAACTATAATGGGTTTTGAAAAAAAAATTTGCCCAACTTATTCATAAATAATGCGTTTATCATTAAAAAAAATAATTTCGTCAATATCTTAATTAGAAGTATAATTTTTTTAGAAACAAAGTTTCACATAGAGCTTGTACGCATAGTTTTTCTGCCGAGTGTATGTATGTATGTATATATGTTTACACGCATGTGTATATGCATGTACAAAAATATGTTTACATATACACTTACATACATTCATATGTATGCATATATTTTCTAGATTTTGACAGGCATTTGTTACTTTCTTGCTGTTGTAAATATAATAAGGAGTTACCTATTATGGCCTGAAAATAGCTCTAAAAATAACCACATTGACCCCATTTATGGCTGTTATTATTAAGAACTTCGAAAAATTTTATAACCAATTGAATTTACAGAGTAACAATACATTTTCAAAAGATTTCCAAATCAGTATTATTACATAACAAGACTATTTTACCTAAACCAATTTGTTATTTTTGCATAAATTTCTTAAGTTTTACCATAAACCAAAAGCATACAATATCCCCATTTTTTCCAAAATCTAAGTTAATATTTATGTTTTAAAAAATTCAAATAAATGTCGTTTGATGTTTCGTTTTATATAAATAACCATAACCTTTAACGTACTTACATATGTATGTATCAACTCTGTAAATACATATCTACATACATGTCTACAAATGTATTTACATACATACATATCTACATATGTATGTATGTACATACATATCTACATATGTATGTATGTACATACATATCTACATATGTATGTATGTACATACATATCTACATATGTATGTATGTACATACATAATAACTAGTTTCTGCTATGTTCAAATTTTTTTGTTTATTCGGTTAAAAATAGGTTTACCAAAAAGTTTACATACTGGTTTCATCATTATTTGAACTTTACAAATAGTTTTATTTAATTAATCATCTTTAAAAACAAAACAAAAATTAATTCATTACATTAATTTTATAAAGTTGGAAGTACATTTGTTCAATAAGCTTCAATTACTTATAGTTCCATAAAATACAATTACTTATTAAAAAAAATTATTCTTAAATTATACATTTAAACCTAGCATTACTTTAAAATCAATAAGAGTAATTTGGATGGTGCATAGTCGTAGGAAGAAATTCAATTAAAATCTTTTTATATTTTTTTTTGTGTTTACTTACGCTATTTTTCTAGCACTGATTGGGTTAGTTTAAAAGTCCATTTCCACCGCCAACATTGTGTCGCTGCCTTTTGATTTGGCGGTTAATCACAATTTACGCTGATAAGCTAAAAGTGAAGATTTAGATTAAAGTAGAATTGTGTGGTGAAGAAAATAATAAGATGCAAAAAAAAACTTACTAACTCATAGGTTACATACTTTTGTATTTTATTAGTTGTTAGTTTAAACTCTTTTCCACACCACCTTGAGGAACAGTTTAAGGCGGGTTTTTTTTTTGTGGTGTTCCCAGCAGGTTTCAGTTTTTGTCATTTCGGTCAGTTACCCAAATACTTCACAAACCATATGCTTATTATCCAAGTATATTGCCAATAAAAATTTCTTATTTATGACACGCATATTTTACAAATTAAATTTGTATTTGTTGTTGTATAAAAATTAGTATAGCATTTAAATATAATTAAATGTAATATTAGAAATATTAGATATTATTAGAAATATTACCTACCCATTTAGAACAGTGTAAACAGGTATTTAAAACTGCATCACTAAACGAAACAAATTTAACAAACATCTCTTGTCTAAACATAGCAGGAGATGTTTGGTTTGTGAGTGCTATATTTTGAAGGTAGCATTTCGCATATAGTAATATAAGAATACCACAATTAAATACATATATCCTTTTGAGAATCGTGAACCATTTTACCATTTCTATAACATTTAAGCAATTGTTTATATTATATTATAAACTTCTGAGCAGTTGACTGCCCAAAGGGATTTAAAAATGAAAATTCAAATTTCGCTTTATCGATAAAGAGAATATTGATAATGATGAGGAATAATGATAATAGTTGTTCTGCTTTCCAAAGCATTATCAATTTTTATTTTATTGTAAAATGCAGCGATGTCAGTTTGACATGGAAGAATGATCGCAGTTAAGACAGCATCAGCAATGAAGGTTGATAGCCACTGGTTATTTAGTAAAGTAACAATGTCTTATTTTTGCTTTTACTTTTCCTCTATTCCAAACATTTCATAACTGCATGCATATGAATGATCAGTTTTCACTGTTAAGCTCAAAATATCACTTCCATTTTCTGAAACTATTGAAAGTTGCAAACTGTTAATATCACCATTCTCAGTTTTTGATTCGCCAACTTTTTTTTGGCACAGTGAACTCACTTTTGAATAACCCTACTTTTAATTTTTGTAAGCCCTTTTTACACCAACTTTCTTTGTTTCTACTGTTCGAAGGCTATTATTGTATTTTTCTATTCTGTCTGCAAAACGCAGACACCCAGAATAAGAACAGAATGCGTGTGGTCGACATACAGTCAGCACAACATTTATTCGGACACCCCTAAGTTTCATCTTCTTTTTTAGTAATTACTTGAAAAATAATAAGCTTAAAAAAATTATTTTATTGCATTATGAAGATCCATGTTACTAAAACTAATTTTAAGCATAAAAACAAAAAAAAAACATTCTTGGGCACAAGAGAAAAATTTAAAGAAATCAAAAGAGGCACTTTTTTACGTACAAAAATTATTCGGACACTTTTTAGTTATTCGTTTTTCTTAGAAAATGCAACGATAATCGGAGTTTCTTTTCGCGTATTTCATACATGTTACTGCTTCTTGTGCTTTGTAATTTGATATTTCTATGTTTTGAAGTTAGTTTTAAACGTGGTTTGGTTCAGCGTGGGCAAAATGGGTCGTGGCCAAGATTTATCAGTAGAGTTGCGTAAAACTATACTAAAATTGCATTTGGAAAATCGGAGTATTCGTGAAATCGACAAAATAATTGGTAAAGCTCATTCCACAGTACATAGCGTAATTCAAAATTACATAAACACTGGAGGTTTGCTGCGAAACACAAGTCAGCTGGAAGATCAACAATTGTATACCCTTTGGGAAGAGCGAAAAGTCGTGTCAACCATCCGAAAAAAATGGGAGAATGGGAATGGGAGAAAATTAACCCCAACGAAACCAATAAATTGGTAAAAAGCATGCGTCAACGTCTACAAGCCGTCATTGATGCTAGGGGCGGGTTTTCTTTTCCTACAAACTAAAAAGTGTCCAAATAATTATTGTGCGTAGGAAAGTGCTTTTTTTTATTTTAACATTTTTTTTTCATATGCCTAAGAAGGGTTTGTTTTTATGTTTTAAATTAGTATTAGTAAGATGAATCTTCAAAATGAAATAAAAATTTTTGGTTAAACTCAAATATTTGTCAAGTTATTTAGAAAGAAAATTGAAATGTATGACTGTCCGAATAAATATTGTGCTGACTGTATGTATGAATGTATGTAATTTTTTATGTGTGTGTATGATTATGCGTGCATTGATTTGTCTTTCTCAATAGCTATCATCCTCATTATTTTTATTTTAACGGCTACTTATACTTTTATTCAAGATTAAAATCAGCTGAACGACCACCTGTAAAATATGAGATAGAGTTACAAACCATACTTAAAGTAAAGGACGGAAGAATGGATACTAGATACTTAAACCAATCTTCAAAATCCTCAACAGTAAATATGTTATAAGCCAAATCCAAAGCATTCCTTATCTACATATATCAGCAGTCTTACAACACCTCCTGCTGCATCTATGTATGTGTATATATAGCAATTTTTGAAACAAACGTAAATGTTCAATGTTCCATAAATAAACTTCCAGTTTGGGAGACAATTGCTGAATGTAATGTGAATATCCATTACATAACATGTCATATGCATCTTTGCCTCCGATTTTATTTTTCTATAGTATGATTCAATTTTATTTATCACGTGACTACATACTAAAACTCTTTTATTGTTTGTTTGGAGAGCCAAGTCACCTCTATATTGAAAAGCTAGACTGGCTTTTAATTCTCGCATTTCAAGAAAGCGATTTATGGCTCTGCATTGATTATTTTTTTCAAAATTTATTGTATGACACAATTCACGACTGCTGGAGAAAACTTGAACTATGCCGTTAAAATCTCCAATAAATTTGTAATAGTTGCAAGACGGATCCTTGGAGTATCCATATGCAATATATGAGTTAATATTTATTCTTACGGAATTAAAGTATGTAACACAGGCATTATTCGAGGAAAAATAATTTTCTTTAAGAATATGTTCTTTGCTCTTCTTTTTAGTAAATAAAGTGCAGCAATTATTAAAAATATCTTGAAAATGCTTTACTTCAATTTCTGAAACGAGATGATTGCAAACCTTCTTTCGTGACCGTAAGCGATTGGGGTTGTCAACCATTTTTACATCGACATTTAGAGAAGTGTTTCCAAATCTACATTCCTTACGAACACACTTCCATTTGTTTTCAATGTGACTTACGTCGATAGAATTGGATTGATTTCCATTATTGTAGTATTTAACTGATCAACACAATTGACTTCAGTTTCATTCACTACAATTTCAGATTGCGCTAAAATCCGTTTAAGGCTTGCGTTAACAGAATAACGCCTCTTTAAACATTGAAGAGTTTTCGCTTACTAGCTAGTCTCTTATTTATAATATTAGCTATTTCTAAATATTGCCTTTCTTCCAAGGATCTATCTTTAATAAGGCCATTAGATATTGCTTCTTCTAATGCAATTCTAATGCCCATACTGTTAATATACCTGTATAAAACAAAAAAAAAAAACTTTATTAGATTTAAAATAGATAATAAAACCGAAAAATTAGGACCTGTTGTACTGAACTTTAACCTAACCTTAAGTAAAATTTTCCGACTATTTATTATTTAAAATCAATTAATATAGACAAAATTACTTAAAAAATGTTTTTATTCGACTACCGAGAAATTTTTTAAATAAATGTGCCAAATGCACATGTTGACATAAACACAACTTATTTTTGTATGATATTCTCGATAAAAACTATCCAGTAGAGTAATCATATTTATAAAATTTTGAGAACTAACATTAATGTTCTAGTATCTATCAAAAGTACAATTAAATAAAAAAAAGTACGGGAAACCATTTGAAACTTTATATTGCATTTTAAATTTACGAAAAAGTTCTATTATGGCTAATATAACTGAACACCATCCATTTGTGATTTATTCGGGAATCGTGAAATGTCTTGCTATTTCTGTTTCCTTAAAGATAACTTTAGAGATTAAAAATCATTGTGAAATGTTGTACTAACAAGGTGTTAACTAAACATTAGATACATACGAGGTTTGCAATTCCATTCTGCTTGAAACAACAACAATAGGTAAAAAAGTGCTGTCAAAAGTCTTATATTGAAAAATATAAAAAAATATATATTTTTAACCAAATTGTCGAGAATTCGATACCATAAGTATAATTTGACAAAATGCAATAGAAATTTGGAACGATTTAAGAAGAACACCCACTTTGAAAAGGGGCGTGTTTTAAATTTATGATATACAACCAGCTTTTGGCCATACCTCCGAAACAGATAATTCAACACCTCATTTGCTACATGCTGCTTTGGTTTAATCAAAGAAATCAAACGAAATCGATAATAGTTTTGTGTTGCAAAAAGCTATGCGCAATTAAAATTTAATTGAAATAAAAAAGAAGTCATGCAATGACTTGATACCCATAACAGTTGAGGAGGAATCATTAGCATTTTTAATATAAAATTGACCAAGCAGCAATACATATGTACATAGATATAAAAGCATTAAATTAATTAGCATGGATGTGACATTTAGAAGTCAAAGAATTAGAATCGAAATTTAAACCAAAGGAAATATGCTGAGTCAAAAATTAAGCCCATTAACTTTTTTTCTTTAGATTCAAGAAGCACAGTTCTTTACCATTAACAGGTATTACAAAAATTATATTAATAGTAATATCATATTTTTGAATATAAAATTGGTTTCATTGGGGTTAATTTTGTCCCATTCCGTCCGGAAATTGTATGATTTCTGATTCTCCTTTCCAGCAAATCCCAAACATGCTCTATTGGGTTCAGATCAGGTGACTGCGGCTGCGTTTTTAACTGCTTGCAATGATACAGCCATTCTTGCACCAAATACGATGAATGCTTGGGTCGTTGCCGTTGAAACAAAAACTCTTGGCGTTAAGTTTTCACTCAAAATATCTTTGTAGCATTGTTTGTCCATCTTGGTATCTATAAACACCATTTGTCCAGGCCCAGGTGCTGCTATACACCCCCAAACCATTACGTTTCCACCGCCATGTTTCACTATTGGGATGAGGTTTTTCTCTTTTAAAGCTCCTTTCTCCATACTTTGGAAGGTCCATCATGGCCGAAGATATTATATTTAGACTCATCGCTAAATATAACGGTCTTTTGTTTGTTTAAGTGAAGTTTGGCAAACTCCAGCCTTTTCTTTTTGTCCACAGCTGAAATGAGTGGTTTTCGGCGTGCAACTCTACCATGTAATCCAGCACTATATAGGCAGTTACGTACGGTTTGGGCAGAAACTTTCTTTTGCGTGCTTTCCTCAATGGCTTGGCAAAGTGTTGTCAACAAAAACCTAGGATTTTTTTGGACGGTTGACACGACTTTTCGCTCTTCCCGAGGGTATAAAATTGTTGATCTTTCAGCTGACTTGTGTTTCGCAGCAAACCTCCAGTGTTTATGTAATTTTGAATTACGCTATGTACTGTTGAATGAGCTTTACCAATTATTTTGTCGATTTCACGAATACACGAATTCCAAATGCAATTTTAGTATAGTTTTACGCAACTCTACTGATAAATCTTGGCCACGACCCATTTTGTCCACGCTGAACCAAATCACGTTTAAAACTAACGTCAAAACTTAGAAATATCAAATTACAAAGCACAAGAAGCAGTAACATGTATGAAATGTATGAATACGCGAAAATAAACTCCGATTACCGTTGCATTTTCTAAGTAAAACGAATAACTAAAAAGTGTCCGAATAATTCTTGTGCGTAAAAAGTGCCTCTTTTGATTTCTTTAAATTTTTCTCTTGTGCCGAAGAATGTTTTTTTGTTTTTATGCTTAAAATTAGTTTTAGTAACATGGATCTTCATAATGCAATAAAATAATTTTTTTAAGCTTATTATTTTTCAAGTAATTGATAAAATAAGAGGGAACTTAGGGGTGTCCGAATAAATGTATCGTATAATTACTTAACTAATTATTATTATTGTGCTTAACTAAATTCATTGCGCTTAACTATCTTTATATGTACATGTTTTAAATACATTTGATACATTTCATTTCACTTAGTTCATTATATTATCTTCTATAGAAGGTATGTTAGTTTGTTACATTAAGATATTTAATGATTTCTTTAAGATTCTCCTGAGTTGGGTAAGATAGGAGGGGAGTAAAGTTTTGATTTGGAGCATTTCTTCGAAGCTTTTGGAAAGAGGTACATTCATTAAGAATATAAGATAAGTTCATTTCCATGTTGTTGCAGAATTTGGAGTTGTTTTGGGAATTTTGTAGGAATCGGTGCTCATGTGTCAATTTTGTGTGTCCAAGTCGGAGTCTACTCATTTTTACTTGAGATTTCCTAGGAATTTCTTTGTGATCTAGGGTCTCTAAGTAGTTGTCGACGTTAAACTGTTTGTTTTGAGTAATCATTTGGTACCAAATGTGAAGTTCCATTGGATATGTTGTTGATGATATGTCTGTTTATGTCTGTTCTATTTAAGTTGGCGTAGCTATCTTTGCTTTTTTATCCGCGTATTCGTTGCCCATTATCCCTACGAGACTGGGGACCCATAGAATTTTCACTTTATTCTGGTATTTTGTGAGTATCCCGCGAATTACGCATGGGTATTAAGCGGAATTGTTAATGTTGCTGATTGCGTCTAGTGCTGACAATGAGTCAGTGCATATGCATACCTTGCCTTTCAGTTTAATTGCTATTTTTAGAACTTCTCAAATCGCCATGATTTCTGCTGTAAAGACGGATGAGTAGCTCGGAAGTATACCTGTCTTTAGGGTTTTCACTTCAGTTGTGATTGCGAAACATGTTAACAAATTATTTAGCGACCCGTCGGTGTATAGAAAAGTAAAGTTTTTTAATTTGCTTTTTGTCTCCATAAACTGTTTTGTTAAAATTTCTTTACTGGTGGTTGATTTGTTATACTTTCTGAGGTGTGTGTCTATTACCTTGAAATTTATGTGCCATGGTGGGTGTGTATGGCCGATATATTGTTTGGATATATTTCTACATTACTTTTCTGTTTACTGTTCGTGCTTGGTAGATCGTAGAAAGTGTCGGTTGACATGTCTTCTTCAGTTTCCGATACATATTGGATTTGTTTTCTTTTGTGTTGAGTTAGTGTTGTTGAATTTGTGCTTTCACTTGGGATTTGTTGTTTTCTGGATTCTGGAGGTTGATTTGTTGTGTAGCGTTTGCTTTCCGCTGGGGGTTCACAACTGATGAATAAAGGGATCCATCGTGCGGGTGTCTGCGTCTGAAGATTGACCATGCTGTTCTGTTGTCAACTTTTTCCTGGATTCGTATTGCTTGCACTTCATAATGTGTGAGAAAAACTGGGCATTTTTTGTCTCTGGTGTTATGGTAGTGATCCGTTAAATTTTTTTCCCGGCAATTTACGCAACTAGGCTCTCTGTTACAGAGTTCGTCTGTTTCGATGTCTACATGCGCTTTTTGGCTGCAGTTGATGCAAGCGATTATGCTTTTGCACCTTATGGCAATGTCACCCAATCTTAAACATTTGTTGCATCGCAGTGGGGTGGGAATATAGGTGCGTACCTTTACCTTTTCATATCCAATGTGGAGGTATTCTGGTAAATTGTGAATCGCAAATGTCACAATGATGATACCAGTTTCAGTGAGTGGTCCGTGTTTTTTGGTCATTATTTTTCTTATTTCTTGTACATTTTGTTCTTTAAGATTTTCAAGAATGGTTTCTTCATCTATGCCTCTTAATTCATTTGAGTAAATGACGCTTTTGGTAACGTTTAGGTGTTTGTGTTCTTCTACTGTTACTGGAATATTGCTTGGTATGACGGTCAGCTTTAATAGTTTGCTTGTTTGTGTTGCGTTTTTTGTTTTCACTAGTAGGTTACCGTCTCGAGTTTTTCTGCACAGTGTTACTTCGCCTCCATAGTTGTAATCGATGGTTTTTTTTATTATACATGGTGATATTTTTTTGTATTGATATTGTACCATTATCTGTTCTAGATACCACCAGAAATTTGTCGTCAATAGGGGGCGGTTGTTTTCTCCAAATATCCGGAGGGTCCATCATAGTGATGGTTTTACTGTACCGAAAGTTAGTTCGCACTGAGTTGTTACAAGATTGCACTTAGGAAGAAAGTGGGTGTGAGGCAACTGCTCGCAATTAGCTGTATTGTGGGGGCATCGAACTCTCACTGCACTAGTTTTCGCCACTTGTGGGCTTGTGTTTGCTGTTTTTATACCCTGTACCCATAGGGTAAAAGGGTATATTAAAGTCGCTAAAATGTATGCAACAGGCTGATGGAAAATTTTCCGACCCCATAAAGTATATATATTCTTGATCAGTATCAATAGCGAAGTCGAATGAGACATGTACGTCTGTCCGTCCGTCCGTATGAACACCGTGATCTCAGAGACTATAAGAGTTAGAGCAACCAAATTTGGTGTCAACATCCGTCTATTGTATAAGCAGATCAAGTTTATTTTAAATTTTTGCCACGCCCACTTCCGCCCCCATAATTTAGAAAAAAACTATAACTAGAGCTATAATGAAGATATCGTATTCTTGGCACACTTAATAATATAGCCAATATGCACCAGCTGACCAAATTTTGTCGAAATCGGACAATAATTATCGGAGATATACGTATTTCCGTTTTTTACGGAAACGCCCCATTCAAAATGGGCTGTTAAGTGTGAGCGAGATAGCATGAGTTCGCTGATGCAGCATTGCAAGCAGTGCATGCTAAGAGAATTTTTTTGTAAATTGATGGCGATTTTGATCGTTTTTGACTTTATGGAGTACTTTTACTTGGTACAGTGTATACTCAATGTCGACAGGGACGACTTGTTTGCTTCATTTATTTATACATATATTATTATCTACCCCAAAATTTTCCAAAAACAAAAGGAAAAAATCATAATATTATATTATTATGTATGTATATTATTCATTATTTTTTTTTTTACGATATTGGTTGCTTTTGACTGCTTAACTAGTGCCCGATGAGGGACAGCCTCTTCTGATGGGGTGCTGGGGGCAGAGCGATTTTGCTCAGCATAGCCTTTGCGGATTTTTGCTGCAGCCGCACGCAACTTCACCTGGGGAGTGAGGGTTTTTTTTTAGTATCGGCTTTTTTAACTCCGTCTCCGCAGGTTTTCGAAGAAAACGTAAACCGTCTGAAAAATAATGTAAAAATTGAAAATATAATAAAATTTATATATGTATATATATTAAAAATATCGATATGTGTGTCTATATATGTATATATTTATTGTATATACACTTATTTACTTCTGTACATATACTTATTTACTTACGCGCTTTTCTACATTGTTGCAGATTTTGATAAAAATTTCTAAAACTTATCTTGAAAGTTGACCAATTAGTATGGTTTACCGTGGCCGACAAACTCTGTGAAGGACAAAATATCGCCAGCAATCGGAACACAATTGTTTCTGATCATTTTGTATGGGGGAAAAGTAGAGGTTGGATTATTGATAAGTAATTTTCTCAAAAAAGCTGCGGTAGTTTTTTTTCAAATTTGTTGGGGTTATTACTGAATATATGGCGCAAAATATAGCATACCGCAAATACGCCGACAAACTCTGTGAAGGAAGTTCTGCTCCAAAATTTAAGAAATCAATTTTTCATGGGCAAGACAACCGACACTTTAATTAACAATTTCTTAACAAAGACAATCAAAAAATAAAAAATGTTTCACAATCCCACTGTTCTGATCGTCGCTAATTTGACGGACATCATATTTATCCAGCAATTCCTTGTTGCAACCCACTAGATCTAGTGGGGAAATAGCTAAATTGGCAGCACTGCAAACAACCGACATGATTTTATCTGAGCATTATCTGGAGGGCAGTGCACTGGTAATGGTGCTTACAAAGGCATTAATTGGAAATTCATCTCTGTGGCTTACCCAATAGAGCTGGAGAATTATCGATGGTGGCTTCCATCGATGTTTCATACAAAATTTTAAAAACGTTTTTTAATAATAAAAACAAAAAATTACAATTTTTATTGTAAATAACATTCCATTTACAAAAGAAAGGTACATTGCAAAAACATACTGTGAGATCAAATTTCTCTTCCTGAGAAATTTCACATTTCAAATAATATAAAATAATAAAAAAGGCAACAAAAAATTAGAACTCTTTTGAGTTCTTACTCAAAAACAGGAGTTTGTCGACCACATTCGGCTTCAGGGAACAACGACGATTTGATATAATTTGGCCCGCCTTGCTGAACATTCTTTCCGACTCCGTTGATGTCGCCGGAATGCAAAAATATTTTGCACATATAGCAGCCAAAGGTGATAGCCTATCTTCATTTCTCTGCAAACAACAAAATTTTTAGAAATGAAAAATTTAAAATATAATTTCATATATTA
The DNA here is from genome assembly GCA_037075365.1 of Drosophila emarginata. Classification (NCBI taxonomy): domain Eukaryota; kingdom Metazoa; phylum Arthropoda; class Insecta; order Diptera; family Drosophilidae; genus Drosophila; species Drosophila emarginata. The sequence continues at coordinate 149,106 of JBAMCD010000040.1, read as the reverse complement.
CCATCCAATATTGTAGAGGATCTTGATCTTCGAGTGAATTTTTCTTCTCAAAATATTGTCGTAAAACAATAATAGCATCTGCTCGTGAAGAGTTTATTATCCAAGTAAGTGAAATATTTCCTGGAAACATTCTCCGATAGTGGTGTTGCTGGTGGTGTTAGATCAGGTGGTTGGGTACTTTTGGACAGACTGGCATACACTTCTTGCTCTAAAGCTTTGTGTGCTTGCTCTCCATTCGAATTACTAAAAAACGCTTCCTTTTTGAACCTTGGGTCGAGAGCGGTAGTGATCCTAGTAATAGTTCTATTCTCATATTGTCCAAATCTTTCGGGAAGTCGAGCTTGAGTATGAGATTGAGTAAAAAAAGTGCCACTTCCGATTTCATTTCCACTTGTAACATTTGAAATTTTTGGTGCAGCTCGCAGATAGTTGGTATCACCAGCGAAATGGTCTGTGACTTGCTAGCCGATACTTGTAGTGTCGCCTCATGAAACGGGGCAAGAATTGCAATTATTTCTTTAAGAGTTACAATTTCATCAGCATTGAGAGAGTCAGGAGCTTTTGGACAGCATAAGAGAGTTGCGAAAATTTCGTTATTAATTAGTACGATCCTTTGCATCATAAAGTATGCGCTGTTTCAGCGAGTGGCAACCTCTTGTATTACGCCGTACGACTGACCATCACCTTGAGCATTTTTTAATTTTTCGGTGGCTATTGTGCTATGTTTGAAAAATGCAACAATACGTTTGCACTTTAAGAGTAATGGCAATATGCAATCTACTTTTAATATTTCTTGTACCAACAAGTTGATCCTATGTGCTACGCATGGCAAATTTTTAATTTTCAAAAGCTCGCATGCCCTTTTCATGGTGCTGTCATTGTCAGTTACGATAGTGACCACTTTATCAGATAAACCCCACTCTTCGAAAACGGAACTAAGAGAATCAGCTATATTATTTGACGTATGATTAGTTGGATTTATCAATCTCTGCGTTGACAAAACTGCAGCTTTCAGATCAAAATTTTCCGTTATAAAGTGGCATGTCACTGTGAGGTAGCCTTCATTTGCTTGCGAGGTCCAGCAGTCTGTGGTCATTGCAACACTTTCAATTTTCAATCAAGAGCAAATCTTATTTTCAATTTGAGAGATTCATATTCCTTTGGCAATAGCGAGTTTCGCAAATATGTTTTGCTCGACAATTTATACTTGGCATCTTATTTGCTTACCAACTCTTAAAACCCCTTATCTGTAACAATGCTGAAAGGCTGCACATCTACTGCTATCATTTTCAACAATGTATTGTCAAGCTCTAATTTTTTTGACGAGTCGTTGACATAATAGATATTTCTAAATAGAAATTTGACCATACTATTTTTTGGCTGTTCCCTCTGCAAGTAGTCTGGGTGTATACGGCTTAGATGTTCCAACAAGTTGGAGGTGTTCCCCGATGTCTTGTAGTGCCTACCGCAGCGATTGCAAATAGAGCCCCGATTGCCGCTTAATTTTTTAAAGTGCTCACACACGACCGACATTTCCCGCGTGCGTTTTAATGAAGTACTGCCAGGATCAGCTACCAATGTTGAAGTATCTAAAACGATATAAACATGTTGCAAATCTAAATTATAAATGAAAATTTATTCATGTAAGCGTTTTTGCGCCATTTTTGAGTTGCGCCGCGTTGCTTTTGTATACATATGTATGTTTGTATGTATGTACTTCTATGTGCATACATATACATACATATGTACATACATATGTACATATTCGCTTGTCTGCCGCAAACAAATACTTACTTTTTAAATAATCGTCCAGTATATCAACCACCGATTCGTTAACACCACCGCAATTTAAATTGTATATCTGATGAAAATAGGTACGTTAAAAAGGAAGTATAATCTAATAAAATTTTTCTTACCTGCCGCTTCTTTCTTTTCACTGAACCAATGTGAGTGCAAAAAGTGATAGTAAGACCATCGATAGTCTTCACGAACATCGATAGTTCTAAAACCATCGATATAGTCGATGGTCCCATCGATTGTTTTCCAGCTCTATTACCCAAGTCTGTTGCTCCGGAATAACTTGGCCGGGATTCAGGGAATTGTTCTTACAACCAGTGTTTAAATAGCTTTAGTCGCAGCAGCAAAAGTAGTGAAATTTCAGCTTTTTACATCTTATGCTTTTTTCAACTTTTTAAGCTGAGCAAATGCTACTGCTTCTGAAAAAAAAAACAAAAGTCGCAGCAGAAACAAAAGCAGAAAATGAGAAGTCGCCAAAAGCTAAGCATCAGCAGCAGTCGTCATTCCATTTTTCTGCTTATGCTTCTGCTGCTGCTTCTGAAAAAAACAAAAGTCGCAGCAGAAGCAACAGCAAGTCGACACAGCTGCAAGTTCATCTTGTTGCTTTTGTCGTATTTCTGCTTTGATCATTTCAAACCAAAAACATTTTATTCTTCGGAGACATAGAAAAATAAAAACAGCTAATTTATACCGCACTTTTTTTTTATTCAGTTTCTTTATCTTGAAAAAGTCAACAAATGTCAATAGCTGAGTTAAGAAAACTTGGGTTCAACTTGACCAGCAATATATTTTCAAGGACGTCCTGGCTAAGTCGGCTTCGGTAGTCTGTAAGGACAAGCCTTAGCGTCGAGAATACTCGTTCAATTGTCACCTGTTTCAAATTAGAGTTATAAATCTGTTAACTTAAATTTAACTCACTCTTAGTTACCTGCGTTGGCGGTACTCCAAAACAAACATTACTTATTGCGTATAGCTCTTTGTCGGTGTACTGCTTTGCTTTCCAGAACAATAAAACATCTGCATCAATTCTTTGATAAAGATGTTGTAGATTTTCGATTTTTGAATATACATACGTCGGATGTACAAGTGAGATCCATGTCAACACCTTGCAATAGATTCAATTTTCGTCAACACATCTTTAGCTACTAAAAAATCTTCAAGCATTGAGTATGTAGATCCCCATCTTGTTGGACAATCTAGTTGTGGCATTTTTAACTGTTTGAGCTCAAAAATTTCGCGATATCCATTTGATGTTTTTCTTATATATTTTGTCATGTTTCGGCAACTTATGAGGAATTTTAGCATATCGGACGATTTAATAACATCAAGTGCAATAAGTTGTATTGTTCATATGTGCTGCACAACGACAAACTTGAATGTTGCCTACAAGTACGTTTGGCACTTTTTCCATTTTCTCAATTTTTTGCAGATATTCAGCGTTGGTGCACAATTCGTCCTCCTCGTCAAGGTATTCCTCGGAAACAAATGACAACATATTTGTTGCCTTTAGCATGTTTGCACCGTTGTCTGACGTTATTGAAACTATGTATTTGGCATAATTTAATGCTATATTTATTAGTCACTTTTATGATTTGTGCGGCAAGGTTTTTTGATGTGCTCGATCCAACACCTTTTAAATCTGTCATTCCCAATATAACCGATTTAATTTGAGCCGAACTTATTTATTGTGCACTTATGCCAAAAATATTTCTGGTTAGTCGCGAAGCACTGTCTATTTTAAGCGATAACAACTTGTTTTTATACCCTGTACCCATAGAGTAAAAGGGTATATTAAATCAATAGCGAAGTCGATTGAGACATGTCCGTCTGTCCGTCCGTCCGTCCGTCCGTATGAACACCGAGATCTCAGAGACTATAAGAGCTAGAGCAACCAAATTTGGTGTCAACATCCGTCTATTGTATAAGCGGGTCAAGTTTATTTTAAACTTTTGCCACGCCCACTTCCGCCCCCGCAATTCGGGAAAAACCTATAACTAGAGCAATATGAAAGATATCGTATTCTTGTTTGGCATTCACATTTATATGGCCAAAATGCACGACTTGACCAAATTTTGTCAAAATCGGACAATAATTATCGGAGATATACGTATTTCCATTTTGTACTGAAACGCCCCATGCAAAATGGGCTGTTAAGTGTGAGCATGCGTTCGCTGTTGCTGCATGGCAAGCAGTGCATGCTAAGAGAATTTTTTTTGTAAATTGATGGCGATTTCGATCGTTTTTGACTTTATGGAGTTCTTTTACTTGGTACAGGGTATACTCAATGTCGGCAGGGACGACTTGCTTGCTTCATTTAATTCTGTTGTCATGTCAGCTTTAATGTTATTGGCTACTGTTTGCAAAGTTCTTTTGCAATTTGATGCATTTAGTGTCATTTTTTTTTCCACCGGCCAATTTGAGCCCCTCACAAATTGGGTCAATGATTTTTCTCATGTTTGGAGAGTTCGGTATGTTGAATGGAATACTGTCTTCCGTAACCAATCCAAAATACGCTCTTAACAACTCTTTTTTATTAACTTCAATTTTTATTTTTTTTTTTTCTTATTATTTGTGTTGTTGTCGAAGCATTCGAAGAGGACGTATCAAGTTGCTCCAAACTCACTGAATTTAAATTAATGTTGTTCAGTTTTATGAGGTGTGTTTTTAAATTGGAGATTCTATTGTTATTTAATTTTTTTTTTTTGCATGTTTTGCTTGTGGCTAAGCCCTCTTCAACATTGTTGTCAAAAAACTTCCATACTTCACTTTGTGCCATAGCTAAGCAATTATCTTCACGATGCTTAAAAATGATCTAAAAGTCAAATGCAGAAATAAAACAAAAGCAACAAGACGATTACTGCAACTTACAAGGAAAGTAATAATGAAATTTTAGAGAACATAATTGATGGTAATGTTGAATTGAGTGAAAGTGATAAGCGAAAATTTAAAGAAATACTTTGTGAGTATTCAATTGATTTTATAGATGGAATACCAAATAGACGTGTAACTGCTGGTGTTTCAGAAATACGATTGTTAGATGAAAATAAAACAGTTCAAAGGCGTCTATATAGGCTGAGCGCAGATGAGAAGGATCTTATTAGAGGAAAATTTCAGCAAATTATTAAAGAAATTGTTAAACAAGCAAGCAGCTCACATCTTGTTAGTCCAATGATATTGGTTAAGAAGAAAGATGGCAGTGATAGACTGTGTGTAGACTACCGTGAACTAAATGCGAATACAGTGTCTAATAAATATCCTCTTCCATTGATATCAAATCAGATTTTCAGATTACGAGGCCGAAAATATTTTTCCAGTTTGGACATGGCAAGTGAATTTCATCAAATACCGATACACGAAGATTCTATTGAACGAACCGCTTTTGTGACTACAATTTGAATTTTTAGCTATGCCGTTTGGCCTCAAGAATGCCTTATCAGTATATTAGCGTGGGATTGTGAAAGCTTTGGGTGAATTGGCACATTCATACGCTGTTGTTTATATTGACGATATTTTGATTGTGGCAGAATCAAAAGAACAAGGTTTTGTAAGATTAACAAGCATTGGCAAATCCGGGATTTTCATTCAATATAAAGAAATGCTCATTTTTGCAAACAGAAATTGAGTATCTTGGATATTACATGGTGAAATAAAACCGAAGCCAAGAAAAACAAAAGCGTTGTCCTTTTTACCAAAGCCAAATAAAATCACACAATTAAGGCAATTTATAGGCCTGATCACATATGTATTTTAGGCTGTTTGTTTCAAGATTTTCTGAACAAATCAAACCGATGTATCACCTGACTTCAAAAAATAACGAATTTGTTTGGGAGGAGAAGCACGAATACCTAAAAAGATCATTTCCGTACTTCAGCGTCAGAATCCAAATATCATTCGTATGAGTTGGAAACTCTGGCAATGTATAATGCTGTGAAGCATTTTCGACATAATTTACATGGGAGAAAATTTTCTGTATATACTGATTGCAAATCGTTAAAAGCAAGCCGTACAAAAACCGAAATAACGCCAAGAGTGCATCGATGGTGGGCATATTTACAATCATTTGATTTTAATATAGAATATCGCAAAGGGAGTCAAATGGTCCATGTTGATTGTCTGTCCCGCAATCCTATATCCACAGAGTCCAAAATTATAAAGTAGAAGTTCGTGTGGATTTAGCAGAAATTACAGATAACTGGATATTGGCAGAGCAGCAACGTGATATATGTAGACATAATGACTATATCAGTCAAGCAAATAAATGCTGGGGAAACACAAGATGATGTTTTGAGAACATACGAGATTAGACCCGAATTGCTGTATCGCATTGTACAGCGAAATGGCAAATGCTTTCAAATGGTCCGTAATTAATCATGTTCATGAAGCAATAATGCATTTGGGTTGGCAGAAAACACTAGATAAGGTTTATGAACAATGTTGGTTTCAAAGTATGACGAAGTACATATGTAACGAAATTCGTGCATAACATGTAAGTTGTCTAAACCTTCGTCCGGAAAAATACAAATGGAAATACATCTCATACCCAAAATTGAAATACCTTGGCATACTATACACATAGATATTAGCGGAAAGTTGAGTGGCAAAAACGACTTAAAAGAATATGTTATATTTCAGGTAGATGCATTCACTAAGTATGTCCATTTATATCACACCTTAAATCTAGACACAACTAATTGTATTGAAGCTGTAAAATCTACTGTAGCCCTTTGTGGAGCACCCAATCGTATCACTGCAGATCAGGGCAGGAGCTTTGCAAGTAGTGGTTTTCGAGATTTTTGTTTAAGCAATAAAGTAAATTTGCATTTGATAGCAACAAGCGCTAGTAGAGCTAATGGGCAAGTAGAGCGCGTGATGAGCACCATGAAAAGTATGTTGACAGCAGTAGAAACAATTGTAGTGAAGCGAGAGTTCAAGCTAAGGAAAATGTGGTCACGAATGCCGAGCATGATAAAAACAGAGTTGATAAAAATAAGGCAAAAATAAAGAAACACGAAATTGGTGATCATGTTTTGTTGAAGAGTGAAGAACGGCATCAGACAAAATTGGATCCCAAATTTAAGGGACCATTTGTAGTTACTGAAATGCTAGAAGGTGACCGTTACATATTAAAATCATTAACAAATAAAAGAAAATATAAGTATTCACTTGAGTTTTTACGAGCATTACCAGAAAAGCAAATTGAAACAGAAATATTTGACGATATTGACAACCGCACAGTGGTTGCCCACATAGGCCAAAATAAAAAAAACAAAGTTAAAATTATTGCTTTGAATTTGGCAACGCTGTTCATAATAGATCAAACTTTTTATACCCTGTACCCATAGGGTAAAAGGGTATATTAAAGTCGCTAAAATGTATGTAACAGGCAGAAGTAAAATTTCCGACCCCATATATTCTTGATCAGTATCAATAGCGAAGTCGATTGAGACATGTCCGTCTGTCCGTCCGTCCGTCCGTATGAACACCGAGATCTCAGAGACTATTAGAGCTAGAGCGACCAAATTTGGTGTCAACATTCGTCTATTGTATAAGCAGATCATGTTTATTTTAAATTTTTGCCACGCCCACTTCCGCCCCCGCAATTCGGGAAAAACCTATAACTAAAGCAATATTAAAGATATCGTATTCTTATTTGGCATGCACATTAGCCAAAATGCACCAGCTGACCAAATTTAACCGAAATCGGACAATAATTATCGGAGATATACGTATTTCCGTTTTGTACTAAAACGCCCCATGCAAAATGGGCTGCTAAGTGTGAGCGAGATAGCATGCGTTCGCTGTTGCTGCATGCTAAGAGAATTTTTTTTGTTAATTGATTGACTTTTACTTGGTACAGGGTATACTCAATGTCGGCAGGGACGACTTGCTTGCTTCATTAAATCAGCTTTTATTTTTGTTTTATTCCCGCTGTCCTCTTCAAGAATAACTGTAAAACATAGAGAACAAAAATTAATTGGTTTTGAAGCGCACTGCATCACGAGCAATTAAATCAATTTAAATTAAGGTTGATAGATCAATGGAATTTTTTCATATTTTAAATAAAGGTATTAACTACTACATATATTTAATTGTCTTGATCAACCCAGTATTTTTTGTATATTTTTAATAATCAATTTAATATTTGTTCAATTTCATTAACAATTTATATGTAAACTAAAATTTTACTTAGACTTTTAATTGAAGTTAAAGTTAATCGAAGTTAACGATCAAACTTATACTGAAATATAAACTTATATTTACAGATTATTTTGCGCAAATTTCAGCTGAACCTTGAAACCCAAAAAATCAGTCTCGCCGTTTTCGCGCAATTTTTTTCGTTTGTGTAACTGTGCTTTTTGTGATGTGTATTGAAATTATCGTCTTTGTCTTCTCCTTCGTCTCTGTCTTCGTCTATGTGCGTTTTGTTGTGTTGTTTTGTGATTATTTTTTATTTATTTGTTCATTTTGTTTTACTTATTTATTTTAGTAATTTAAATTTACATATGTATGTATGTATGTGTCGGAGATGGAATAATAGGGTATTGCGTTGTGGGATATGCCCTTGGATACTCTATGTTCTCTCTCTATTTGGGGTCCCTCTATGGTTCATTCCATATTTTGGAGGTGTAACATTGTGAATATAACTTTGGCGTTACAGTGACTTCTGTCATGTAAGTTTGGCAGTGGTACTGATATGTTAGTTTGGCACTGACTGCTGAGTCATGCAAGATTGGCACTGACTGCTGAGTCATGCAAGATTGGCACTGGCTGCTTGGTCATGCAGGTGACAATAGTATTGGGTAACCTTTGACGTTCTTATAGAGCGAGACGACAGATGTGTCTGTCGTCGAGTGTGGTCCGGTGTAAAGGCAGGCGAGGCTGCGCAGTCAGTCTGGGATACAACGCCACAGAAAGCACACGGAACTCGCTTCGCTCGTACTAATAATGTCTGAAACAGGAAACAAAGTATACGGGGAGTTGTTATCTGCCCCAACATCAGAAGTGGGATCGACACCACCTCCTGCATTTTCGGAGGAACAATGGCGCATAATTCTACAGATGCAAATGCAATCTGTTGGAGCTTGTAAAGACAATGCAAACGGCAACACGCGAACAGCAACAGTCACGGGGCGTCACCTTGCCAAAATTTTTTGCTGACGCTGCGGGAGTGGACGCCTCGAAATGGTGTGTGACAGCAGACATTATACTAACAGAGCACCCCCTAGAAGGAAGCAAGTTGATAATGGCGCTAAGCGATGCTATGGAAGGCAGTGCCTCGCAGTGGCTAACTGAAATTTCGTATCCCGGAATTAAATGGAATGAGTTCAAGGAATTATTCCTTCGCCGCTATGAGAACAGTGAGACGTCATCGGCAATGTTTTTAAATTTGTTAAACAGCCGTCCTACTAGCGGCGAGAATCTTTCGGTTTATGCTAGCCGCTTGGTGACAACCTTAACTGCGAATTGGCGAAATAAGAACATTGAGGAAATTGCTGTTTCAATTGTGCTCGCACATTTGGCAAACATCGATGAGCGCATACAAAGAGTGGTTTTCACATCGAAGGTGTAAACCAGAAGCGAATTACAATCTGAACTGAGTGCATACACCTTTCAAAAACTTCGTAATGCCGACCGAGATGACGATTCTGGACCTGACTCTAAGAAGAGAAGAATGTCAACAATAACGTGCCATTTCTGCGGGAAACCGGGACACAAAATCGTCGAATGTAAAAGCAGAATGCAACAAAAGGGCGATACGGCAACTCAGCGAGATAAGCCACCAGTAACATGCTTCAAGTGCGGCCAACCCGGACACTTTGCAATGCTCGAAAGATGGATCAATCAGCAAACAAGGAGTGTTTCAACAGAAGACTGTGAACCAGTGTTTCGTACTAGAGCCAACTGGAATTATTCATACAGAGCGGTGAGATTCATCCAATTTATTTTTGTTTCTGAGCAAAATGTTCACTTATAAATGAAAACATATGTAATTCGTATCCAATTTCTCTCAAATCATGAAGCCACTATATTCTCTAACATCAGACAGTTAAAGTTTTGTTTGGATTTCTGAACTAGAAAGTATTCGAAAAATTCTTACAAAATTAACAAATATGTCCGTAAATTTGTTAACAATCATATAACTTGTAGGACAGCCAAGTCGCAATCTGGTAAAGTTCAAGCAGAACTACACCCTATCCCAAAGGTTAAAATTCCTTGGCACACAGTCCATGTGGACATTACTGGCAAATTGAGCGGTAAAAGTGACCTTAAGGAATATGTTATTGTTCAAATTGATGGCTTCACAAAATTCGTATACCTATACCACACTCTCAAAATAGATACAGAGAGCTGTATCAAGGCTATGAAGTCTTCGATTTCCTTATTCGGTGTACCGACACGTATTATAGCTGACCAGGGTAGGTGTTTCTCGAGTGCACAGTTTTCAGAATTTTGTTCTTCTGAAAACATTAAATTTCATTTAATAGCCACTGGGGCAAGTCGTGCTAATGGGCAAGTGGAGCGCGTAATGAGTACGCTCAAAAATATATTAACTGCAGTCGAATTAAGTCACAGATCCTGGCAGGAAGCACTCGGAGTGATGCAAGCCCTTTTGAGATGTTGATAGGGAAAGAAGCTAGACCTCTTGGATTAGTTCCCCCATTGGACACAGAGTTGGAAGTAGATTTAAACTCTATACGAGCCCGAGCAGCTAACATCATGAAGTCTTTAGCCATTTACAATAAGAATCGTTTTGACAAGTTAAAGGCCGCCGTTGTGAGACACAATGTTGGTGATTATGTTCTTCTTAAAAACGACGAGAGACATCAAACTAAATTAGATCCCAAATTTAAGGGACTATTTTTGGTAATTGAAGTTTTGGATGGTGATAGGTATGTGTTGAAGTCTTTATCAAGTAAGCGCCGATATAAATACTGTCACGAGGACATTAGAAAACTTCCAGAGGGGAATGTTCCCTATGAGCTGGACATTGATATTGAAGATTTAGGTTTGAAAAGTGATCTAGTGGAGACTGAAAGGGATCCGTCCAAGTGAGACGACGAAATTATAAATTTAGTTTGAAATTTTGATCAAAAGAAATGTAAAGTTAACGTATTGTGAAATGATTATTTAATTGAAAGCAAATATTTTGTTGTTGTTGCATCTGGCACTCGGAAAATGGTTGAATTGAATTGAATCGTATCCTTATATGAATAAATATTGTTAACAATTTATGTGAAAGAAAATTTAAACTGGATAGTTAATGAAATGTGGTACACGAGGACGTGTAAATGCCAGGATGGCCGTGTTGTGTCAATGTGTGAAACTGTTGAAAGAGACAGTAAAGAGAACACCAGTGGGTGTGAAACTGTTGAAAGAGACAGTAAAGAGAACACCAGTGGGTGTGAAACTGTTGAAAGAGACAGTAAAGAGAACACCAGTGGGTGTGAAACTGTTGAAAGAGACAGTAAAGAGAACACCAGTGGGTGTGAAACTGTTGAAAGAGACAGTAAAGAGAACACCAGTGGGTGTGAAACTGTTGAAAGAGACAGCAAAGAGAACACCAGTGGGTGTGAAACTGTTGAAAGAGACAGTAAAGAGAACACCAGTGGGTGTGAAACTGTTGAAAGAGACAGTAAAGAGAACACCAGTGGGTGTGAAACTGTTGAAAGAGACAGTAAAGAGAACACCAGTGGGTGTCAAACTGTTGAAAGAGACAGTAAAGAGAACACCAATGGGTGTCAAACTGTTGAAAGAGATAGTATTATGTGAAAGACAGCTGATGCAACTTCAAATATTGGTCATAATGCAAGCACAAGCGTAAAACGAAAGTTTTGTCGTGGCGTGTGGCGCGTTGGACATTGTGAAGTTGTGAAGCCTGTTGAGTTAATGATAATGACAAGAGTAAAAAAATAAAAAAATTGAATTGCGTGAGTTTTGTTTTGAAATCTGTATAAGATGACTAAAATTGATAAGTGATATATTGGAAGATTTGGAGATCTGTCTAAGCAAGTGGTCAAGTTAGAAAATTTTGTTGTTTTAGAATTTGTACAAAAGAGAGTAATTAAATTAAAATTAGTTTGATCTAAATGTAACACGAGGACGTGTATTAGTCAGGATGGCCGTGTCGGAGATGGAATAATAGGGTATTGCGTTGTGGGATATGCCCTTGGATACTCTATGTTCTCTCTCTATTTGGGGTCCCTCTATGGTTCATTCCATATTTTGGAGGTGTAACATTGTGAATATAACTTTGGCGTTACAGTGACTTCTGTCATGTAAGTTTGGCAGTGGTACTGATATGTTAGTGTGGCACTGACTGCTGAGTCATGCAAGATTGGCACTGACTGCTGAGTCATGCAAGATTAGCACTGGCTGCTTGGTCATGCAGGTGACAATAGTATTGGGTAACCTTTGACGTTCTTATAGAGCGAGACGACAGATGTGTCTGTCGTCGAGTGTGGTCCGGTGTAAAGGCAGGCGAGGCTGCGCAGTCAGTCTGGGATACAACGCCACAGAAAGCACACGGAACTCGCTTCGCTCGTACTAATAATGTCTGAAACAGGAAACAAAGTATACGGGGAGTTGTTATCTGCCCCAACATATGTATATTTATTATTACTTATTTTTTGTATAGGAGCTTCATACGAATGCGAATTTAACCGCATTTATAAATTAAAAATATTTTCCAATCTTTAAAATTAAGAATGGAGAATTATGGCTACATAGTGGGAGCTGAATAATTGGACCACTTAGAAAAACCCATTAATTACTGCTGCTAGAGAATTACTATATTTTGCCGTGACTGCAAACGAAATAAAGCATTCGTTTTGGAAGACCATACGAATTGGCTTCGACAGCGAATATAAACAGAAAGTGGAAACAATAATTTGGAAGACAGTCACTTGTTTGTCACGGCATACATACATACATATGTATGTTCCGCTTGCCCTATGAGCAACTCGCGATACGTCCAAAAACCCACTACCAAGCATCAACACGATATTTTTGATCTGTGCGATTTCAATTTATTAAGGAATCAACTGAGTTAGGTATAGAGGAGGAAAAATATTTCAAGGACAAAATTATGAACTTTGTTCCGACGAAAATAGCTGCTGGCAATAAAACATTATCTGTTGAGCATATTTTGCAACTCACAATGGTTGATGGCAAAATTTGTAATGCCTTAACCCAAACTTCATCCACAAAATGCTATATATGCAACGCCAGGTCCACAGATTTCAGAAAAGTTTACAAAAGGAAGTTCATCAGGATCGGTTTCAATTCGGCTTGTCACCATTTCATGCATATACATATATGATTTTTTGAATATTTCATTCATTTGTCCTACAGACTTGATATTTAAGTCTGGCAAGTTAGAAGAGAAGAAGGAAAACTTAAATTTTTGGAAAGAAAAAGAAAAATTCAAACAGAATTCCGTGTAAAAATGGGATTGATTGTTGATAAGCCGAAGGTTGGTGGATGTGGAACATCGAATAGTGGAAACACTGCCAGAAAATTCGTTAGCAATACTCTGTTATCCGCAGAAATTACAGGCCTAAATGAAGAGCTTATTGAACGGTGTGCAACAATATTGCAAGCACACTGTTCAGGATACAAAATTAATGTGTAAAAATTTAAGACATTTGCACTCCAAATAGCGACTGATCTTACAAGGACATATTCATGGTATTATCTTCCGCCTACTGTTCATAAAATTTTGATTCATGGACCATCTATAATTAAAAACGCTCTGGTGTCGATTGGGGAGTTGTCGGAAGAAGCTGCTGAGTCAAGAAATAAGGATATAAAGAAATTTCGTCTAAATCATACAAGAAAAATTTCTCGAGTAGCAACAAATGAAGATCTACTCAATCGCTTACTTCTTTCTTCGGATCCTTTCATAACGTGACAACGAAAGTTATCCCCTAAAAATAAGTCTGTTTTTAATAAAAATGTTTTTCATCTTTTGGAATAATATATTTAATAATAACGTTCTCTTTGCGAAAAAATTACAAACAAAATCATTATTATTGTTTAATATTTTTTATACGAAGATATGGAGCAGAGTGTATAACTTTAGTAAGGGGCTGCCAATGAATGATTTGAATGATTTTTTTTGCGTTTTTTATTTATTATATTTTTATTAAATTTTAGAAAAAATTTCAGATTTTTATCACCACTAAAAGTATTTTTGTACGTTCGCTTCATACAAGCCCAAATACTGTGCAGTCGCTTCACTTACAAGACCATCACTTGTATCGATATTCACAGTTACCATGTGCTTAGCTAACGTTTTCAAGTGCAGTGAATAGACAAGCCCTTGAGTTTTCGATGCTTTCATATTTTGTGCATGCCTCAAGGTATTTCGCCAATTAGCGGATGTCCTATTTGCTGCCTTGACAATGGCATCAAATCAATGGCAGTGGAAACAAATTCCTTTGTGTTTATTTGTGCAAGTTTTATGCTACTGCAATGCAGAAGGAACTTCACTTAAGGAGACAACTCTTTGGTTGAAAAGCTCAATGTCCGAATTTGTCATATTGGCTTGGGACATATTATTCAATACAACAGTAAAATCAAAAAACCTAAAATTGTCCCAGAGGTTCGTTCCAGCTAGAGCACTGTATGGATTGTTTGTCCTTTCAGAAAAGATCCGACTGTCTCCAATTGAATAAAGCTGCTTTAAATCTCCAAACACTATTATGTACACTCCTGCAAAGCACTGATCGGGATTTCTAAATATTTGGCGGAGCCTTTCATCAGTAATAATTAGTTTTTGGTTAATCAGTTTACAATGGATAGTGTTTAGTGCATCATTGCTCAGGAGTCTTAAAGCCCCTGACGACTGATTTATTGGTAGGGAGAATGGGGAGTGTAACGTTAGCCCCACTATTCCAAATGCAGCTTTTCCAGTTGGAGCGCACAGTAGAACCGTTGGTGAATCCGTAACACCAGGAAATTTGGTCGCTCGCCATGTTATCGATTGGTAAATTGTCGACATTAAACGACTTTTCCCAACCCCAGCACAGCCACCTACACACAGATTGTGCATCACATAAGCATAGTAGTGACGTTGCCTACAATTAAGGGAGTGAACAAGGGGACATAAATCAATTTCAGACACCAATGTGCTGGAATTACGTGAATTCCAGCCTCTTCTGTTTCATTGTGTGCATTTTCAGCCTGCAACAAATTTACGTTTTCATCAACATTTGGCACTGCAAGAGCCCTGAAATCGTCATGTAGGAATTGGCTGGCCAAAACTTCTTCAGAATTGCTTTCTTTCTAATTTCATGCCATCGAACAAATCAAATTTGTTGCCGAGATGTTGCAACTTTCTTTTAATAGAGATATTTCCAGGGAGCAACTGAGAGAAGGCGCTGTTTGATTTGTTTATGTAGTTAATTATATAACTAGGACAAATTGAATACCTATTTTTGCTCGGTGTAACCCTAAAATATCTTTATTATAAGCATTAAGCATCCTATCGCTAAAGGTTTTAAATCGTAGGGCAAGCTTATGACCCTCATAGGTGGTACCAACAACGGACAAAAAATATTCAAAATTGTAAAAATTCTTAGGTATTCTTTTATTTTTTTTAAGAGGTTATTATATTGTTCTAAATTAGCCTCTCCATCTTCTAAAGGAAATAATATTTCAGATTGAGGCATAGGCGGATAGGGTATGTTAAACCGACGAAATTCCTGACCCCGAAGCTCCCTTAGACAAGATGCGCTGTGCCTGTGGCATTGGTAACGAAGTACATCCTGTAACTCATTATCGTCTCTATTAATAAATCTATCGATAAAATTGGAGGAGACATGCCATGAGAGTGGGGTGACACTCTGTGCTGAAACTCGATTCTCCATTAATAATGCGATCGTTCATATTCCCCAAAGAATTCGGACTTGAACAGTTTCATTAGTTCTCGCAATCTATTATTGAAGTACCGAGAGCACGTTACTGGGTCAGATCGGATTAACCGAGCTTTTTCGGAACTTGAAAGATTAGTAGCTTCCTCTTCACTGAGAATGTTGGTATCTAAAACTTTCGAAAGAATAACCAAAAGCTCATTCCATTCGGTTTCAGCAGCAAATAATGTTTAAAAAAATGTGGGCAACGCAAATTGTCTTATCATGGCAAGAACTTTAATTTTTCCAGCTTTCCAATGCGCAGGAACAGGTCTTAAACCTTGAAGAATTTGATGTCCATCGTCATGTCGAATTCTTAATCCGCTCAAGTTCGTAGCGCTTGTATATACAGAACTTTGGGAATTATAGCACATCGGCGAACACAGTATCGAATTTTGGAACGAGCTTTACGAACATAAGTAGTTGTGGCTTTAAAAATTTGGCCACTAGATATTGTGGGAAAGGACATTTCTTCTGCGTTTCGTCCAATGTTAAATCTGCAGAACGTCTGCGTTCACCGAGAGCCAACGCAATACGATTGATTGCATTTTCTTCTATGGGGTTGTTGTCAAGCAAAGCCTCATGGCCTCCAGGATTAATATTTTCTTCACTATTGTTGTTCTCAACTTGGGAAGGGGAATTAATTTGACCAGCAAGTTGATCGACAATTGACCTTTCAGCTTTATTTGCAATAAAAGGGGCTTCTATGGGGTTGCCGAATTGCGGTAGCCAGCATTCGGACATTGTAACACCATGTTTTCTCCACAATTCAGTATTCACTAAATATTGAACAGCATTGAAGATTTTGGTTTCGGTCATGAAATTGTGGTTATACTCCAATCTGCGTTTTAAATCGACTTGGACAGTGTGAGTATTGTCGCACGTACGCGGAAGCGCTGTCACAATATCGGGAACCCATATGGGAATGTTTACCACAGCACCTCTAATACCGAATTGCCTCTCATACCCTAGTGATACAACACGCATAAAAGGAATTCGGGGTGAAACAAAGCGTTCCTCAACGCATTTTAAATCATTAAGACATTCTGGAACTTCGATAAAGTCAAAACAATTAGAAAGGCAAATAACGGGAATTTTTCCTGATGAAACGCTTTTGTGACACGTTGAACAAAATAAATATTTCGACGATAAGTAAATTACATTTAAATTAGGAAATTTGATTGAAATTGATAACTTGTGCAAACCACGTACCTTATCTGCTAACCATGTCCCTCCACAGCATATACAACGTTCCGTTGGTCCTTCCCTGATTTTTTATTTGTATTGTGTTGATGCCATTTCCCATCTCCGCTGACGTTCCGTTTCTGTGGCTTCTTCCCTCTCTTCTGATAGTTGTGCCGTTCTGGCTGCAATGTTTCGTTGTGATTGCCTCCTGGACTCCACTTAATCAATTTTGGGAGTTTTCTCTATATGTGATTAATATCTCCTCGGCCATTTCCTGACTTCGTTGCTGTCGCGTTTCTCTGCGCTGCGATGAGTTCACAATTTGTTCTCTAGCTCTTGTGATAGGATCGTTCTCCGATTACGGCGACTGCGTAGTTCAGGCACATGGTACTCTAGGTCCTGTCGACATTCCGCTCGTGCTGCAGTGTTTCGCTCCTGTTCCCGTTGCCTGACATATGAATCCCCTCTGCGCTCTGAACGGGCTGCCGCGTTCTAAATGTTCAGGTACACTGTACTCTAGGTTTTGCCGACGTTGTCCTCTGGTTACCGTATTTCGATCTGCTGTATATACTGCTCTTGATGCCTGACATCAGAATCCTGGCGCCGCAAACGCCGCGCCACAGAATTTTCGGCCTGCTCTTGGCTTCTAGCATTTGAGTCTTTTCTCCGCTGAGAATGTGCTATTCCATCTTGAATGCGCTCTGCATCTCTATAACTCTTACTGCGAATCGCAGATTATTTTCATTTATTTAATAAATAAATTTAGCTTACCTTATTCACGATAATTTGGGTGTTAAAAAGATTACGTATGATAAATATTTCACTTTAAGTTACGGTTCCTTTTAAAATTGCACTTTAAATAACGGTTACTATTAATATGCACTTTAAATAACAACTACTTTTCACTTTAATTTATAATTACTTTTGACAATTATTTCTTTTAGAAATACACTTTTTATTAGGATTACTTTTTCATTTTGTCACGATCACTTTATATTATACATATGTGTTTACTTTTCTGGTTTTTTGCCTGTTCATTTATTTTATATGTAATTGTTCTGTTTTGCAACTCGACTATTTGATGTTATCACTTCAACACTTTGTGCAAACCTTAAGAAAATAAATTATAAAAACATTAAACAGCATGTTGGTCAGGTTACAATTCAACACAGGTGCATTCCAAAATCAATTCCATTGTTGTCATAGAAATATGTATCTAGTTACACTGATCTACCTTTAAGGAATAACGGCAGTAAATAGGTAAATAATTTATAACTATTAAAACGGCTTGTTTTCCCACCCAAAAATATTTTTGTCATCATTGATGACATTTGCATTATTCGTCGTCGGATCTTAAAAATAAAGGCAAAAACTTAAAAACAATGGTATTTTGTTTTATAATAATCACTTGGAAAACAACCACAGCAATAAGAAAAAGTTCTTGACAATGGTAACTAAGTAATTAAATTTTTTCCTATTTTCGACTATATATAGTCAACCGATTTTAATAACACTTGGTGGATGTATTTTTTTTTTTTTTTTTCGCGCGAATCCCATCGGGTGCACTAAGTGCCCACAACCTCCCGCCCAACCGACCGAGGGGCGCTAGCCGCATGACGCACGGCTCGAGTCGCGGGGACATTCCACAAAACAGACAAGAAACGAAAACTATAACTAGTTACGAGCTAAATGTAAAAGGATAGATGTTTTTAATGTAGGAAGAGAGAGCTCCGAACTGATTACACAGTAAAGTCGATTGTAATCAGAACAAAGTACTCGGAAAGGTTCATGCAGAGCATAGTTAGTAGTACAGCGGGGAAGAGATAGAGGTATAAAATTTCTAGTAGGCCTACAAGGAACCGATAGATTTACTTGGCTCAATAGCTTAGGAGAGTCTATATCACCATTAAGGAGCTTGTGCATAAAAATCACACCAAGCATTATTCTACGATTAGTAAGAGATGGTAGGTTAACAAGAAGAAGTCTACTAGAGTACGATGGCAGATTGATATTGCGATCCCAGTTCAGACCACGAAGAGCAAAGAGTAGGAACTGTTTTTGGACAGATTCTATTCTTGATTTGTGTGAGTCATATTGAGGAGACCATATGCAAGATCCATATTCTAAAATAGGACGAACCAATGAGGTAAAAAGAATTTTGGTTGTATAAGGGTCATTAAACTCCTTTGACCATCGTTTAACAAACCCAAGAACACCCATAGCTTTACCTACAGTAGTGGATATATGAGATTTAAAGGTTAATTTATAGTCCATAAGGACGCCCAAATCGTTCATCTCATGAAAACGTTTTAGTGGGATGTCATTAAGAAAATAAGTTACCAACCGCGGAGTATTTCTGTGAAAAGTCATGACCTTGCATTTGGTTGGATTTAAACTTAACAAATTATTTTGACACCACGACTGAAAATTTTGAAGATCAGATTGTAACCGACAGGGAGAGATAATATCTTTGTAACTAAGACAAAGCTTAACATCATCTGCGTACATAAGGACATGAGAATGATTTATAACAGACGGAAGACCCGAAGTCACATTTATGGACCTAGAATATAAAGACTTGAAAAGAACCTTCTGTGTTCTGCCTGTCAGATATTCCCGAATCCAGGAAACTAAAGGGCTAGGGAAGCCAATGTTATTTAATTTAAGGAGAAGTAGCGTATGATTAACAGAATCAAAAGCCTTGCTGAAATCAGTATATATGACATCAGTTTGCCTTGCATTCCGAAATCCTTCGATCGTCAATGATGTGAATTCTAAAAGGTTAGTGGTTGTAGATCTACGTTTCACAAATCCATGCTGCGATGGTGAAATTATAGAACTACAAAAATGTTGCAGTTGAGAAGTAATTAAATTTTCAAAAGCTTTAGGAATAGCGGACAATTTAGAAATACCCCTATAGTTAGATGCATCGGATTTCCTACCAGTTTTATGGAGAGGAATTATATAGGATTCCTTCCAAATGGATGGAAAAGTTGAAGATTTAACGGACAATAGAAAAAGTTTCTGAATTGGCTTACATAATGCCGCGGCGCAAAACCTTATTACACATCCAGGTATACCATCAGGACCAGGTGAGTACATAGGTTTTACTGAATTAAGCACGCTATGGAGCGAGCTTTCTTCGATCGAAGGAATACAGATACAATTAGATTTTCTTAACTGATAATGATACGGAAGATTTGCTCGATATTCTACTGAGGAGTAAGTAGATGTGAAAAAATCAGCAAACAGATCAGCAATTGCTTGATCAGAGTCGGCTGTGATATTTTCAAAAGATAAACAAGATGGGTGGATAGATGTCTTACGTTTAGTATTGACAAAATTATAAAACCGCTTCGGGTCGCGGGAAAACTCTAATTTACAACGCTGAGGGTAATTTTTATAGCATTCTGCATTAAGCATCATAAAGTTAGAACGTGCAACTGCGTATAGAGCAAAGTCTGAAGAACGACCCGATTTCTTATACTTTCTATAATATCTCGATTTCACATTCTTCAAGTTGGATAACTCACGAGAAAACCAGGGAGGTCTGTGAGTATGTTAAACTCAGAAACATTAAATTTAGAGATATTCGAATGAGAAACGACAGATTTATTGATGTTAAACCCTATTCTTGACCGATCGTTCCTATGGGTGCTATATAAATATACTCATCTGATCGGGATGATTCCGAGATATACAATGCCTGCAGTAAAAAGAAACCTAGGTGCAAAATTTCAGCTCTGTAGCTCCAAGGGTCTCTGAGGAGATTGCGTTGATCCAGACAGACGGACAAAGCTATGTATATATACACTTTATATAGTCGGAGATGCTTCCTTCTATGCGTTGCAAACTTTTGACCAAAATTAATATACCCTTGCAAGGTTTTTTCTAACTTAACCCACTGGTTGGTACTAGCCTTTGCACGGGAGTAATCAGTGGCCAAAAAAAAAATTCAATTGCATAGTTAAGTAAAAAATAAGCTTAAGCTTTTTCGAAAATGGGACAAAAAATGATATTTTTAGATCCGAAGAAACGCAGAGCATGTTGAACAAATCCTCGTTTTGGCGCTTTCGAGAAAACTTGCATGTGTTTGAACCCCTGTATTTCTTGTAATCTTTATTTTTAGATTCCTGCGGTTCTTCTGACATTTCTCCAATAGGAAGGCACTAAAATTCAATTATATCCTTTCCATGATGTAGCACTTTGTAGACAGTGTGAGTAAACAACTTATCGGGATATTTTTCCTTAATCAGCTGTGCAGTTATTTTTGCGTATGATCCAAACTTCTCGGACTCTAACTGTTCTCTACAGTTAAAAACATTTTAAATTGGCACGGACGAGGTTTAATATTTCGTTGATTCTCGTTATACGAGATTTCGTATTAGTTATTATGTTAAGCACTTTTCCATCGATCATAGTTAAGAAGAGTTGGTGTTGGACAAAGAACAGCTTATTTTGCATAAAACATTTTGTGGGAATCATTTCATTTATTTCCTGTCTTATACTGGTTATTGTGTTCTTGATCAGATCCGCTGTTTCTTGGGCATATATTGACATTATTGTCCTGCAAAAATGAGTTGAAGAAGGCCGTGGGTATTTCCAAAACTCTACTTGGTCACTTTTAAGCCGTAGGAGCACGATGAAAACCATAAAGCTACTTGACTCAGTTATTATCTCAGCACTATCCGTTGAAAATACTTGTTTATAAGTGCTTTGTCTGGTTGAGCCATCGCAACCCCATTTCGTGATTTATGTCAGATTATGAGGAAGTTGTAACGATTCTTTTTGGTTCTTACTATTGCCAGAGCCGGTGATGGCAGCTTTCGGGTGATGATGGGCTTGTGATCGGGAATGTCTGGCACGCTCTTTTGTGCAGATAAAGGTGTTTATTGCGGGCCCTAACTCCAGGTCTTGCCTATCCTGTTTGCTACTCCTTGCCAATGGGTTTTTCATTCACTTGGATGCAAATGTCTTCACTTGTATACTGCTTCGCTTGGATATAAAACGTGCGTATTTATTGGCGTCTTGACTCAATCAGGATGCATGGTGACATACTGCGCCGCAGCCAGTACTTTTCCACGCACTTGTGACGCTCCTCCAAAACTTTCCATCGCTTTCTTCTTTGTGTCGACTTTCTCTGTTGACTCTGCAGCATAGCTCGCCTATTGCTATGCAAGATGAAATTGCCCTTTCGAGCGCTCCAGCTTTCTATATTGCTGTGCGCCCAGCTCACTTTCCAGGTCACCCATACACATAAAAGCAATAATAAATATATATATGTCGTTAATCGGGTGTCATCTCGCGCAGTTTCCATGTTATAGTCCAAATCGCGTGCCTTACGTTTCCTCGGCCAAGACATTTTTTTTATTACCTTTCAGTTTCGCAGTTCAATCCAAAGTGACTAGCAATTTTTCTTTCTCCAATCTGACAGACCAATACATACACACCGTATCGGCAAGCATCTGACCTTAGCACTATGGTTATCTTATTCTATTCCATTGTCAGGCCGAGGCTACGTAGAATAGCTATATCTGTTGGGCTCCCAAGAAAATCACATGACATCTTGAGACAGAAGACATCCGTAGGAAAAGGATAAAAAGACATTACACATGTAACTTTATGCATCTCTTTTCTTTTAATCGTTACAATAGAGATGGTACAGTTATTACGATTAATTAATGAGTAAATTAAAAAAATAGTGATGCGACACGGCCATCCTGACCTTCACACGTCCTCGTGTGTTACATATTTAATAATATAGCAGATCATGTCAAGCTTAATCTGAAAAGATTATGTTTAATGAACAGATTAAATTTTGTCCACAACTCAATTGAAAATTGAGAGAATTATTTAACTATATTCAATTTGGCCGCACCAATGACAGAAGATAGCCTAGAATTCTCTAAGTAGCCTTTGGATAGAGGATTCCCAAGTTTACATGTAATCTCGTTTCTAAGACACTTAAAAACATGGGCTTTTACCGCAATGATAGTCACCAGACATCTAATAAGTCAACACTTTAACTCGTGTACCTACTAGCACTGGCAACCCTACATTATGGGTCAACCCATTTTCGATGTCCGAATTATCAGATTGAAATTCATCAATATAATTTTCAGTTGGAATCCACCAACTTAACCACGACGTCTCTTTCAACGTATCTTTTCACATTGGACATTTCAACGCCTTCGGTCTAGTTGGAATCCACCAACCCATTTATGACGTTTCTTTCAACGTTTCCTTTTCTAGTTGGAACCCACATTTATGACGTCTCTTTCAACGTATATTTTTCTAGTTGGAATCCACCAACACATTTATAACGTCTCTTTCAACGTTTCTTTTTCTAGTTGGAATCCACCAACCCATTTATAACGTCTCTTTCAACGTCTTCACCTTCATTGGAGTCCACCAATGAATCTTCAACAATTTCAATCTCATCACACGAGTCCAGCTCTTTGGGAATCCCTTCTTCTGGCATACTTCTTAGAGCTTCATGCGAGTACTTGTAAGTTCGCTTATTTACTAGAGATTTTAAAACATATCGATCTCCTTCTAGTATCTCTGCTACAAGGAATGGACCTTTGAACTTTTGATCTAATTTTGTTTGATGTCTCTCTTCATTCTTAAGCAAAACATAATCACCAATCTTAAATCTGTTAAATTTAGCTTTGTTCTTGTCGAACCGTTCTTTGTCATAAATCGCATTCCTACTTATATTTTCTGTGGCCATCTTTCTTACAAAACTTACATCAACTTTATTATTTTCTTCTATTATAGGTAACATATTAAAAGGCCTTGCCTCTTTTGCAATTAATAATTCTAGAGGACTAGATTTGGTTACACGATTAGTTGTACAGTTCATGGCCAGTTGTACCTCGCCTAGGGCATCCTGCCAGGACCGTTGACTACTTTCCACTGTGGTTAACATTTGTTTTAAAACACTCATAACGCGCTCTACCTGCCCGTTTGCGCGACTGGCGCCTGTTGCTATTAACTTTATTTTCTGCATAGAACAGAAATCACAAAAACTAGATCCTGTAAATGATCTACCCTGATCTGCAATGATTCGTGTTGGTACGCCAAACACAGATATTGCTGACTTTACAGCATCTATAAAGGAAATCAACGTGGGCCATTTTGGCTCCTGGTCTATACTGAATATCAAAATCAAATGATTGCATATATGCCCACCACCGATGAACTCTTGGAGTGAGGTCAATTTTGTTTCTTGTGGCTTTCAGTGAATTACAATCAGTATAAACTGTAAAGTGTTGGCCATGCAAATAGTGTCGGAAATGTTTCATTGAATTAAACACAGCGGGATTCAGTGGAGGATGTTTGTTTGCTAAAATACTCTATGACACGAGGCTTATTGTCAATTTTGTGGAGTAGAATAGCACCGTAACCATCCATACTGGCGTCAGTGTACAATTCAATGGGATATTGGGGATCAAATATAACAAGTACAGGTTCATCTGTTAAAGTTGTTATAATTTTTTGTCGAATCTGTTCGTGCTCTGATTTCCAATCAAATGTTTTATTTTTGCAGGTTAGACCATACAACGGCTTCATTATCTCAGAGAACTTGGGAACAAATTGCCGAAAATAAGACGCTAGACCGATAAATTGCCTCACTTGAGTTACCGACTGCGGAGGAGGTAAATTGTGCAAAGCGTGCACCTTTCGTGGATTAGGTCGAATTTCACCATTCTTAACTAAAAACCCAAGATACTCAACAGTGGATTTTAAGAAGGAACATTTTGTCACATTAAATGAAAAACCAGCCTGACATAAAATTTGCAGTACAGTATGCAACCTCACAAATGCTTCCTCTTTTGTTTCTGAAACAATCATGATATCGTCCATATATACGACGACATATGAATGGGCAAGATCTCCTAACGCTTTCATCACCGCACGTTGGAACACAGACAGGGCATTCTTTAACCCGAAAGGCATGGTTAAAAATTCATTTTGGCCTTCGGGGGTAACAAAGGCTGTCTTTTCAATCGAATTTGGATGAATATTGATTTGGTGGAAACCACTGGCCATATCCAAACACGAGAAGTATTTTGCACCCCGTAACCTAGATATCTGATCGCTAATTAGCGGTAGAGGAAATTTTCCAGCGACAGTATTTGCATTTAGTTCCCGGTAATCCACGCAAAGTCTATCTGAGCCATTCTTTTTCTTTACTAGAAGTATTGGGCTTGCAAAAGGGGAGCAGCTAGGGCGGATAATATTGGCCTCCAATAGTTCTCTAATTGTGCCTCTCACGATTTCTTTTTCCTCAATACTAAGTTTATATGGTCTCCTTTGCACGGTTTTATTAGGATCAACCAAGCGAATTTCCAGCTCACCTGAACTGATTTCTGTTTTTGGGAACCCATCTATAAATGCATTTGAAAATTCATTTAAAATTTCCATCAAACCTGACTTATCCACACCACACATCTCAGTATCAATATTGTCAAGACTGACACGATTGTTCAAAGCAGATAGGGTGTACACAAATTTTGTGTTAAATAGTTCTAAAGTATTTGTTGTTATTTTAACGCCAAAATTCTGAGTTAGAATTTCGCGACCAATTATTATATCGTAATTAATATAATTATTAAGAACGTGAAAAAGAACCTCAAGAGAATAGTCATTGATAATTACGTTAGACATAATTTGTAAAGTGCTTGTTACTGTATTATCTCCAATACCCCTTAAAGCGACAACGTTATTATGCCCGACAGTCGCTGAGACGCAGATTCCTTTACTAGAGAGCACTCGGATCCAGAATCAAAAAAGAATGGGTATGACTCACCAGATGAAATCAAAGTACCAATCGGATCAGCCAATTGGCACACGTTTACACGTTTTTCGCCCGCTTTATTTTGAGTGGCTGACTCCTGTCGTCCAGTACAAACCGAAGCGATGTGTCCAGGAGCTCCACACTTGTAGCAAGTAATGACTTTATTCTTCACATCCAATGAGCGGCTATAACTTGTGTTGGTTCCTTGCTGAGATTTAGCGTTGGTTTTCCTTGATACAAACAAAAACAATTCACTCTCTCTGTTTCATTTCCGAGTTCTCTCCATGTCAGTGGTGCCAATTTTTAACCAGAAAAAAACTGTTTTTAACGGGGGAAGAAGTAAAAAAAAGCTGAAAAATTACAAATCAAAGCGGAAAAATCATCTGATTCTAAATCGGCCTGGGACTCCTTCTCGTACGACAGATTTGTACCAATTATTCGAATGTCCATAGTTAGAAGGCAACTCGTATGTAGTCGGCAGTCGACAAATTTATGACCCATTTTGCCGCAGAAGTGACATTTCATGGGTGTGTGAAATCGCTGTCTTTTACTTGTAGAATTTTCCTCAGTGGTACTGTCTTTCTTGTTGACAAAATTGAAAACTCGTAGCTCATTTTGTAATTCGTTACGGGATTTAACGTTGGCCGTATAAACTGTGCGTTGTAGTCTCGAATCAACATGGGCAGCGTGCGCCAGCGCGACAGACATGGCGATTTGTTCGGTGGACATTGACTTCCATTTCGCCATAAGTGCCGTTATTAGTCGACTTGTGTATAGAGAAATACACTCATCCTCCTTTGGTTTTCCAGCCAGAACACTAAAAACCAGAGCTGCTGGAGTTTCGGATCTCTCAAACTGCAACAAGAACAATTCCTTGAAGTCGCTCCTCGTCATACCAGAGAAAGAGATTTGCGACAGCCAGTTCGAAGCCCCACCTTCCAGTGATTTACTGAGCGTCATGAGTAAAGCGCTACCACTCAAGGGACTCTCTGCTAGGATGAGGTCCACAGTGGAGCACCAAGCGGTTGCATTGGCATCCGTAGAATCGGGATTAAATTTTGGCAGTGTGATTGTTGTTGCTTTGCCTGGCGTCTTTTGTTCATTTTTGACGGCATTCAAAACTTCCAAGAAACTGCGATGCTGCATTTCCATAAATGTAATTAAACGGTCGTCTGATGTTGCTTGGTGTGGAGGCGATCCCACTTCTGATGTCGTTAATCGGGTGTCATCTCGCGCAGTTTCCATGTTATAGTCCAAATCGCGTGCCTTACGTTTCCTCGGCCAAGACATTTTTTTTTATTACCTTTCAGTTTCGCAGTTCAATCCAAAGTGACTAGCAATTTTTCTTTCTCCAATCTGACAGACCAATACATACACACCGTATTGGCAAGCATCTGAACTTAGCACTATGGTTATCTTATTCTATTCCATTGTCAGGGCGAGGCTACGTAGAACAGCTATATCTGTTGGGCTCGCAAGAAAATCACATGACATCTTGAGACAGAAGACATCCGTAGGAAAAGGATAAAAAGACATTACACATGTAACTTTATGCATCTCTTTTCTTTTAATCGTTACAATAGAGATGGTACAGTTATTACGATTAATTAATGAGTAAATTAAAAAAATAGTGATGCGACATATATATAATAATAAATATATATAATAACAAATAACAATATGACCAATATAACAATATGACCATTATATGCATTATGCATATAATTCACCGCGTATCTTTTCATATAAATTTTCCCTTGCTTAGTTTTGAATTTAATTTGCATTCCAGCCACCGCCTGATTATTACCCAGTGGCTCTCAAACCTACGCCCACGAATATTCGTCTGGCTCTCCCGCTCTCATCATTGCACCTATCTCTTTGGCTTATCCGGCCCTTTAACGTTTGCCACGCATACAACTGATTTTCCTGCGCCCCAGCATTGTTATTATTTTTCGCTTGCTTGTGTTCGCATTTCAAAACACTGGTTCGTTTGTATGTTTGCACCATACCAATATGTTCGATTGCATATTTGATATCTGAACTATACTGTAGCTATTTCGCACGCTTGTATTGTCTTTCTCTGATGCCTACTTGTGAGGGATAATAATAAATCATATATTATTATAATAATTATTATTCACATTCCCCCCCTTTCTTTGGGAGACCAATTCTCCCCACCAAATCGAAGTTCCTTTTTCTTCTTTTTTGCAATCCCGTCTTTTCTGTTTTATTTTTTTTTTCCCTCCTCTTTTTTTTTGGCCTGGCTCGCATCTTTTATACCCGACTTTGGCATTTTACCATCTTGTTGGCGATACATCGAGGCTTCTTTTTATATATGTTGGACGATATAAGCATCCTTTAGTTGACTCCACTTATTCCATGTCTAATGGTGACATGGATGGCTCATTCTGCATTTTTTTTGCCAATTTTTCTCTTATCTTAACCTAATTCCTTATCCTAAACTTCAATATGTTTCCTTAACCTAAAACTCCAATTTTGACTCTTAACCTATAAGCCCAATTTTACTCTTACTGGAGCACCTCCTCCATGACTCTGGCCCGACCCCTCAGCATCCTGATTCGGTACCCTTTACCACCTTGATTCGGTACCGGATACGGTCCACCCATACCACCCGAGCCTTCCGTCCGTCACCGCACATCACCGGTACGTTGAAGTTGTTGTTGTTGAGCTGCCACCGCCCACTCCTCCACAGTGGTGGGTAGGGATGGCAAAAAAAATAAATTAATCGATTATTGTATCATATGATTATTTTTTTCCTTGCGATTATTAATCGCGATTAATAGCAAAAAATGAAAATAGTCGATTATTTTTATAGTTTTCCTTTTTTATGATTTTTACATTTTCTCATATATTTTATGGCTAAAATAGTAAAGAAAACAGAAAATGTTATTCATATATACTCAAAACTGTTTTGTAAGTAGTAAAACATTATAATTTTTATTTATTTAAAACTTTATAGAGGGGAAAAATCTTTTTCATCATTTTTAAAAATCCTGATCCTAAAATTAAATTTAGTATTACTGAATTTACAATATTAGTTATGATACTCAATTCATTATTACCTTCAACCATAGAAAATGGATAATTATCCGTGACAATAAATTCCATTATAATCTTAGTTATTTCGTCGTGCTTAGAGCCCCCTAATGCAAGGCTATTTACATTTGCAAATGTTGTTTGGATTTTTGGTTGCGTTTGCACAGGCTTTGGATCTTGCGCTGTTGACGTAGACGCAACCACCTCCTCTTCATCTTCAATATCTTCAATACGTGTGATCGGTGTCTAGAAATAATCAAATTAAAATATTTATGTTTATTATAAATAAAAGCTTAAATACTAACCTTGAGGTGCGCAAACTCTTTGGCGTGTTTCAGTTTTAAATGCTGCAACATATTTGTATTTTAATTGCTTCCCACACAAATTGCATTTCACTTCTTTGTTATTGACTTTGTTGTAGTACTTCCACACTTTACTTTGCGTCGGCGCCATTTCTTTCGCTTTTAATTCGTAATGAAATAGTTTGCTGTATGAGCTTGGCTTGTAAAATTCGCGCTGAAATTCACTCACCTAAGCGATTATTTGATCGAATAATCGATTATTGAATAGATTAATCAAATGTCATTAATCGATTATATTTAATCGCAAATTGAAACAAAATAATCGATTATTGTGTATCATATGATTAATTTTGCCATCACTAGAGGTGGGGTTCGTCAGGAACGTACTCGGCCCTCACCTCCTCATCGTGCTCCTTCGGCACTGCTCAATATACGTTTTCTGAATGTCTTTACCAGGTTGTCGGCCGACGCTTCTTTCTTTGGGATTAATTCTGCCCACTTCGAGAATCTGTCCACCCCCACCAACAATACTGAATTTCCATGTTGCGATCTTGACAGTGGTCCCACGAAATCTGCGCAAACAGTTGCCCATTGTATCAACATTTTCCCTGCGGCTTGTTGTTGACTTGGTTTATACCTTTGACATGTCTCGCACCGATTGACATACGCCCGTACGTCTCTTTGCATTCCAGGCCAGAAATACTTGGCTGCCACCCTTGCGATCGTTCTCCGGTTACCCGTGTGGCCCGCCGTTGGAGTGCTATGGTTTTCTCTCATTACGCACTGCCTCATTGCCCTTGGTACGCATAGGTTTCATGATACCACCTCTTCTTACCCGGCCCTGCGCGGTAGGTTCCGGTATAGGACATAGTCTGTGTACTTCTGAGGATTTTCCTTCAGTTTCTTTTTTAACTCCTGTGTCCATCCGCATCCTAGACTTGCCTGTTGCATTCCGTCGTCATTGTCCATTACCGTTCTGCATGTTTCTAATGGCTCTCTCGAAAATGAATCTGCTACCACATTCAGTTTGCTATTTCGAAATAATACTGTTGTAATTCCAATGGCCATTCGTCCTGATGGGCTCTCGACGCTGTTCAACCATTTCAGTGCCATGTGATCGGTGATAACCTTTAAGTGATAGCCCTCTAAATACGGTTTCAGTTTCCTGACGGCACATACTATTGCTAAGCATTCTTTTTCCGTTGCTGAGTAGTTTTGTTCTGCTGAGTTTAACGTTCTGCTGGCGTATGAGATGACTCTTTCCCCTTCATCTGTATTCTGTTTTAATATTGCCCCCACGCCATAGTTGCTTGCGTCCGTTTGTAGTACAAACATTTTTGAGAAATCCGAACGTGCCAGCACCGGGTCCGCCATCAACAATCCTTTCACCATATCGAAAGCTCATTGATGTTTCCCTTCCCATACCCATTTTGCTTTCTTTTTCAATCGTCGCGAATCCTAGCACAAATCGTCTGTTACATGATACTACTCCCGAGCGATTAGTAAGTCTGCATCAGAAAGATGGAAGGATACAGAGCTTCTAAATGGCTGGTGTATACCGCCATTTCACATTTATGTGGAATGTATGAGCATGTTACAAAGGCAGAATACGACTTTACAGAAATGGAAATATGTATTCTACCTATGAAATAGGTCATAGACTATCTACATAGAGTTTAGAAATTTTTGATTTTAGCCCCCTAACATTCTGATAGGCCAGAGTAAGGGACGAAATTATTTTTTTTGACACGCCAGTGGGCACTGACGAGCCTGAAGGTAGGGAAGAATTAGTAATCAATGTGCTACCAAGTACAGAATGTAGGCGAATCGGAAGACGTTTCCTCTTCTTAGCTGTGTACTCCTTAACTATTAAGTGTTCCGACCTGGATATGGGCTATGACATCATCTGATGTGGTGTTGGATCTAGCCTCGAAGCGACGATTTGGTTTTTTGGTGGAATGCCAACAAGAACCGAACTCGAAGCACCAACCCCAGCAGCAGCCACAGATTTTGGCGCTGGAGCTACTGCGACGGATAACGCCTTGAGAACCCCACTTGTTACTATTTCATTGGGAACACCTCTAGAAGATGATGTTCTCCCGAATACATCGGATACTACACCCGATATCGCATCAGTATGCGGGACAGGATCGCCAGGGGAAATGGCAATAGTGTCCACACCTGCAGCCAATACTGGACTCCTAAACGATATCAGGTGCTAAGAATTCGGGGTTATTGGGTCGCTACCTGAAGACTTCCGTCTTAAAGCAAAGATGTTGGCATATCGGGGGAGAAATACCGAGGTATGGTCTTCTTCCGCTTCGGGGGTTTTTTTTAATAATAATTATAACTATTAAACTGCGTTTCCAGTGTCGAAAACTCTTTCCGAAGCTATAGAAAACCAGCCGACAAAGTTCTTAGTCCCTCCCTAGTCCGTCGCATATATAGACGCATATCCATTTCAACGTCCGGCACTCTTCACAACTCCATTTCAGGACCACAGCCAGCATAAAAGGCAGTCTTCTCGGAGCTGTTGGGGATGAGGGCACTGTTTAAATAAGCAGACCAACTTTATTAAATTCTTTTTTTTTAAAAGGAGACGAAGAAGATTATAAGTAAAGGGCGAATGTAAGCAAAAGAGATCAAAAACACAAAATCGAAGTATGCAGACACAACAACAAAACTGTAACTTTAGTTGTCGAGTAAAATAAAATTTAATTTTAGCTTTGATTAAATGTTTAAGAACAAATTTTATTCTGTGGTCGTCGATTATGGTTTTAGGGCAACTCGATCGTTAATTATTAAAGCACAAAAAAGCTTTTAACAGCCGGCTAAATAAAGCAAATTAATAAAAGTGAAAGCGCAAGAAAAAAACGACCGACTTTGATGAAGTGAGAATTACTGCTTTTTAGCTTTGTCCCAGGTATCGTGCTCGGCAGAGTCGCAAAACAGGAAAACTCCTCTCTTGAAGAACAGTACACCATTTTTCAGGCTCTTCCATTTTACGCGGTAGTTGGCGTGAAGTAGTTGCTAGCCTTCTTCTGGGCGTTTTCTGACCCGTTGCCCCGTCTTTTTGCGACAAGACAAGCCCTCTGTAAGTCAGCTATGCTGGTGTTCCAATAGTAAACTGCTTGCTGGTGCCTACCATAGGGCTTACTCTGAGCCATGCTCGCGTCGCGTGCTACTGTTAACAATCGCTGCCGTTCTGGATGTGCTATATGTCCAGTAAATGTCTGTCTTTTTCTGAAGGGCTCGATGATTGCCACGTCAGATTTCTCGTCTAAGACGGTCTGTTTGAGCAGGTCTTGGTCTGCCTTGTAGTGATTTTGGTTAATCTATGTGATCCTGATCATTTCGTTTAAAATTAAGTGGCTTCTTCTTATCCGTCTTGGAGGAACATCGTTATCCTCCGAATATGTGTGCCCACTGATCTAGAGCGCTGGTCTCACAGAGGAAGTAATATAGGCTCTTCACACAGTCCCTAGCTTTGTGGTTCTTTGACCCGCATTTAAGGCATCAGTAGCTTTTGTCGGTCTGAGGCCGGCTCTGAGGCAACTGTAGCACTTGGTAGGGGGCTCCACCTGATTTAGACATTTGCGATTTCGTCCATATCGCGGATTTCCAGTCTCACTTGTTTCTTAATGGTTTCGGTTTTATAGGACGGTTCCTCTGCCAACTTTTGTAGGTTGCTAGACCCTGTGGATTTCAGTTCCAGGAGTAAATCGCCCTTAGCAGTGCGTTGAACCATGTGTTTTCGCTTAGGGTTTTCATGTTTCCAGTTTCCGGTGTTGCGATTTACTCTTTTAAACAAGTTGCTATAAGAAATTTTCCGTGCTGTGGATTAGAATGGCATCGAATCGTTGCTGCTGGACGGCAGTCCAGTATTTTTTCAGTAGCAAAGCATTTTAACCTTAATGGTTTTTATCAACACCCTTGTATGTATATATGTATATACTGGATGCACTTAAAACACTTCAATATTTAAATTGAATTTAAAGTTCCAAACTACAAAGAGAAATTCTTCTGTGATTTTTCCTCAACCGTTTTTCAAACCTAACGTGGTGTAGACCAACGCACCTTGGAGTTTTTCTAATGAACAGTCGATTCGACTAGGCGCCTTGAGTGTTGGTAACTTGAACACTGGTATCTCGTCTGTTTCGTCCATTCTAACTGGCTTAAAGATTTTGATCAACTGCCAACTTCATTTGCAATAACAACACTAATATGAGACAAATCGATGACTGGGTCTGTTTAAGATTAAACACTGTATCTGTAGACATAAAAATATTTTAAAAACATATACATAAATTTTCTGAACTAAGTACGAGATAAAAGTACAGCGCACAAAAATATAAAAGTATTGTTTGAATATAATGCAGCTCACATGTTGTGAGTATATTTTTATCAGCCGATGCACTTAGCTAAGCATCTAACGGCCAACGCAGGCCTTGATTTAAATAGATTTAACCCCAAGCTATCAGTACGGTGCATGTATGCTGATAGAACTAGACATAAAATCCCACCACCAAATATGTGCCCCATAGACTTTAAGACTTCCTTCAACCAAATATTATTTAAATAAAATCAGTTCACATTTTGAATTCAACAAATGAAGATCGGGTTTTAATTTTTCCTCTCCCCGGAAGCCCTATTCAGGGTCCTTCTGCCATTGTTCCGTATTACAAATACAAAGGTTCTAATATTCGTTTAATAACTCAGCACACGAGCTCTTTATTTCTATCTACTAATCCTTTGAAAGTAATTAATTTATAGGTAATGCGCTTCAATTCCAGTCCCATTCCCCTTCGTTTTGAGTTTTTTTTCCTAAATGGCATTGAACGATGCCCCTGTTTGCCACGCTTTAAACATGTAAAATCAGGCTTACCGCAGTTTTTCTATAAATGACCTGTTACGCCGCATTGAAAACAATTGCATTCTCCTCTTGATTGTCGACTGCTACAATGTTTTTTAGGTGTTTGCTTACTGGATGACTTGCTGGAACATATAGTTTTTAAGTATTTTCACCTTAAGATTTTCAATGGTGCTTGCTTCGTATAACAGCTTCTTATTATTCATATATATATATATGTATTATATTCCTTATATCTTCCACAAAATCCTCGATTAGAGTTTTATCATCCAAATCTATCGGTTTTGCTATCTGTAGCTGTGTTTAGAGTTTCCTTTAAAGGATTCCAACTATAAATATCACACTGCAGTGTGCCAGTGCACTGGCTACGTATGTATGTATAAAAAATTTGACAAGTTGTAATTGACTCCATTGCACAATAAGTACACACTCCTTTAACGCCACTATGCTTCAAAATTCAGAAACACTCAACTCCATGTCTTTGAGTGTAAGCCAGGATCTAGAGATTTCTCCTTTTTAAGCAGTTGGGTTCACAACATCTATTAGATCAAAATGAGCGAATAGTCGCGATTGGCAGTTTTTTACGTCCTGAAGTTTCTAGCCCAAATTCACTCAATTTTTTCCTCAACACGCAAAGCCAAAAATTTACCTCAATCCATTTTTACAAAATCGGTTAATGATCTTAGTTGTTAGTATTTAAAAAACTCTAAGTATTGCGCTCTATGCCACTTCAATTAATTAATCAACCACGACTTTGGCTCCACTGTTTCTCATACGTTGATTAGCTCACTTTTTAGATAAATATAAACAGCTCACCCTTAATTCTTGGTTGACTTCATCAGTTATCTCTCAGTGTTGCCACAAACAATGTCTTTGCTGGTTGGTATTGCCGCCTCTCACCGTTCCCTCGAACGTTGCCGCAAATGTCAACTCTCAGCCTTGCGTCGATCGTTGCCATTTACCGTCGTACGTTGCTTCTTCGCCTCTCTTGACTATTTGACAATTAATGGAAATCTCAGCTTATCTTGTTTCATGGTTTCCCTGAAGCTCAATCTTTTGTCTTTGAAGCAGAATATCGTGAAATTCGCGCAATATTTAAACGATTTTGATAGAGAATCTTGTTGTTTGGTTTTGGCTAAATAATCTCGGTTGAGCCCCCACTTTGTTGAAAAAGACAAATCCCCAAGTTTTTTAATAATAAGAATTAGCAGAGTTTAAAGACTTCAGATTTATTCTTATAGTTGTATTTGGTGCTTAATTAATTCTCAGTATCGATGTCATCGAGGTGAGCGTTTGGTTGCGAATGAGTTCTCTTCTTAAACTTTAATATTCTAAGCATAGTGGGTGGACCACTTCGCATACATAGTTCAATCTAGTCCATTCTGGTCGAATTCAATGCCACTATCCCTTTCTCGGTCTCTCGTTCCATTTCCCACATACATACATATGTATGTACTATATGCGAAGGTTACTTTATTATTTATAAAATGTTTTGTAGTTAACAAATTCAGCATGTTAAGTTCAAATTTAAATGTGTATGTTATTCCACTTCTCTAAATCCCTTTTGCTACTTTCTTTCACCCAGCTCATAACTCCATATCCCGCTTGTCGCCGACATGCCACACCAGCTGATTCTAGCGTGAGCTAGTTTCAGGGTGCCCGTTCGTTCTGTCCCAGAAGACAAAAACTCATTTCTGGATTATTCTAGTTACTCGAGTATTTTCTAAAATATTCTGTGTTGTCAGAGGGTAGTGAGAAGACGTTCAAAATGGAAGGCGAAATTGAAGCTGGAGCAGCAGTGTCAGTCGCGCGTGAGACACGGAGATAAAAGTTAAAAGCAGTCGCTTATTTCAGTTTTAATATTTTGTATAAACCTGTCTATCTTATTTTATAATAAATAAACTATAGATTTGTATTATGCCAGACCAGCATTGCAAATAATTGGACACACTTTAGTTTTTTATTATATATACATACATATACATATGTATATGAACCGCATATACATATACTGACCGAACAAAGCACAAGCATCAACCAAAGAACCAACAGAAACTTCCAGAGAAGAAAGTACCGTTCGATCGGCTGCTTGTCTACGTGCCCCTGCATGTTCTTAACATTATATTTTGTGTTTGTGACTTTTGCTTCTTTTCAACATAAACTACATACATACATATGTAGTTACATGTACATATGTATATATGTATGTATGTACATACAAATTAAGATTGAGTTTTTGAATAGGGATTCCGGGGAGAGTAAAAAATTAAAACCCGATCTTCATTTGTTGAATTCAAAATGAGAACTGATTTTATTTAAATGATATTTGGTTGGAAGAAGTCTTAAAGTCTATGGGGCACATATTTGGTGGTGGTATTTTATGTCTAGTTCTATCAGCATACATGCATCGTACTGATAGCTTGGGGATAAATCTATTTAAATCAAAGCCTGCGTTGGCCGTTAGATGCTTAGCTAAATGCATCGGCTGATAAAAATATACTCACAGCATGTGAGCTGCATTATATTCAAACAATACTTTATTATTTTTGTGCGCTGTACTTTTATCTCGTACTTAGTTCAGAAAATTTATGTATATGTTTTTAAAATATTTTTATGTCTACAAATACAGTGTTTAATCTTTTTTTCTTCCCGTTTAAAAAAATATAATTTTTATTGAACTTCTTTTGGTTAGTACGATTATTACTATGACCGGAAGATTCGATTACAGGAAAAGAACTAAACTGACTTCTACTACAAAAGGTTGGATGAAGGCTCTGTCTCCATGCATCGACGTCGGCAGCGGCGGTGGCTTTGTTTATTTGGGGATTGAACTGTTGTCATTGTGGGTGGCCTGATACAATTAAGAATTGTATCGGCATCTTTAATGTTTACCAAAGTGGTGCGGTTTTAATTTGAGGATGTTTACTTTACAGAAAATGTTAAAGTGACGAATTCCGAGTGTGTGACAAGATTTGGTTACATTCGAGATTTTGTTTATATCGATCTTGGGTCACTAAGTAGTCCATAAGTGATTCGATCTTGGGTCACTAAGTGGTCCATAAGTGATTCTAGGAATGTCGGGTGTTAACTCCCCCCAACTTAAGTGCGGACGTCCTCGGTCGCTAAAACAAAGTGAACTTGTGGCGTGATGTCATCACTTTTTGTTTCGAGTATAATGTTGTTTGCGTTGTTGTAGTTTTACATTTCATTTTTACGATTACACAAATTATTGCTCCAAGCCCCAATAACAAGAATATCAGCCAGTTGGATGACGACATGATGATGCTGTTGGTGTAGATTTTCTCTATTTCTTCTGTGTTGTTGACATGTAACTCCTTGATCATCTCAAGTGACAGTACTTCTTCTGTATTATTTTTAGTCGATATTAGTTGTAGTAAGGGTGGCATGGCGTCGACTTTTGCGCTTGTTTTTAATATGTACCAGCTGCTGCCAATGGTTGTAGTTGTATTTTGTGCCTGAATTAGAAAAGTACCTTCCAAATTTAGTGTTTCTTCGTCAATTTGCACTTTTCCTTTGAAGTCATTAAGTAGGATGACCCCTGGTAAAACCTCGGAGTGTGCTCGTATGTGATGGTTATTGATGGTGGTGCATTGCGGAGTTCTTCTATTCAAGTATGCCCCTATACACTTATTATTATCTATATCTATCAAATCTTCCCGTTTACAAATGGTTTTAAAATTATGGGTCTTACAATCTTTTAGTAACCCGTAGTTAGTATTATTATATCTAAGTATATTTCGTCTATGGCCATTTTCCTCTTTACTGGTATTGCTAAAATGGTTTTGCAGTTTTCTATTATTACTCTTGGTAGACTAATAATATATAGAAGGTCTTTACCATCTGATGCTATGCTTACTTCTGCAAATTCTATTAGTTCTTTTATGTTTACAAAGGTTGTGCTATCCTGCAATGTTTCTTGAATTAAATCTATTTCTTTATTTGAAAGTATAAGTGAATTTATTGTATTGGCTTTAGCCCAATCCATGGCATAAATGACATTTGTTATTTCTTCTCTTAATAGGCTTAATTTATATTTTAGGGTTTCAAATTCTGGGTGTTCCTTATCTTTCTTCTCTTTTCCACTCTTGATTAACTCATTCGTGATGGTAATTAGTTCACGAATTTTATCTTCTACTAATTTGTTGATTACGACTTGCTTATTGTTGCTAATTAACTGCCTGTTTATCCTGTCTACGACAATTTCATAATCATTGTGACCGGGACTGCCTGCTAACCATTTTCACGCCGTTCCTAAAATATCTAGCGATCTCTTATTTTTCTTTTGTATTGGTCTCAACCTTTTTAGTTCGCTTTCTACTCGCGATATCTCGTATATAAGGAATGGATAGATTGGGTTAGATGCTGTTGCGTTTTGAACAAGGTCCTTCAGGACAGCTAAGGCTAGTTCGTATTTTTCATTTTCTATTTGTAAGGAAGTTTTTCGGCCGGGGTACAACTCTCAGTCTACCCAGGGCCTTTCTTTAACAGAAAAATTTATAAAGAAATACCGGGACCTGAATATTTGGTTGAGGAAGGCATAATATAGATATAACGAGTTTATGCCTAATTATAATGATCACACGCACATGGTTAAGGACAATATTAACGACATAAAAGGGGATAATATCTGCGAAAGTGGGATTGGGAGATGTATGATAAGGGCAGCGGGGAAGTCTAGAACTGTGCCTTATCGATATACACAGATCCTAGGTTACTAACATGCATTCTGTCCTAAGTATATTTCTCAAGTCAAGTAGGGATTCACCCGGACCTTGAGTTGACAAACACAACTCAAATTAGGGACTATTGCCCGCGAATCCTTGTCACGTCAAGTAGGGATTCACCCGGACCTTGACCTAACAAGAATATACTAATTTAAGGACTAAGATCAGAGACTACTGATCCAGGAATCCCTTTTCAAATCAAGAAGGGATTCACCCGGACCTCGATTTAATAAGAAACACCTTGATAGTAAGTCGTTAAACACGGGATCTCATCCCAGTCAACTAGGGTATCACCCGGACATTGGCTGGTGGTGAGTGTCATGTCCCTGACCTAATACATGTAGCGACCTTACGAATTTTTCTTAGAGGATGAGTTAGGGATTCACTCGGACACTCACACTTTAAGAGACATTCGCTGGACACCGACACACTTGATTAAATAGGTTACACTACCATATTTGTGACTGGATTTTTCCCTACACACTTTGACCTGCAATCATATAAAGTCTGGCTTTTAATAATAATGACACTCAATATATCCGAAACAATTTAATTTATTTATTTATCTTTTCGGTAGAGCACTATTATTAGCCTATCACACACACACTGGGTCATTTGTCTAGCTCCTATCTAGGGTCAAAAGGACACGTGGGCTAAGATAACTATGGATGGACTCACCTGCGACACTCCTGTTGCACACACACTTCACGGTTATCCTTTTCTTTTCTGCAGGCCACTTTTGACTCCTTGATTTTTTTGGTTTTATCACTCGCGATCTAAACAAACACGTCTGGTCTCTGCGGTGGTCAATCAGTTT
Source organism: Drosophila emarginata (assembly GCA_037075365.1). Taxonomy (NCBI): domain Eukaryota; kingdom Metazoa; phylum Arthropoda; class Insecta; order Diptera; family Drosophilidae; genus Drosophila; species Drosophila emarginata. The sequence goes on along the minus strand of JBAMCD010000040.1, from coordinate 109,617 downwards.
CTTTTTTTGTGGCTTCTGTTTGATCGCTGCCCTTAGCCTCGTTTTTCCTCTGCTGTCGTTGGGCCCAGCCAATCAAAATTTGCCACGCAGTCGCCAAAATATGTTGACTCGCTCCCTCCCTTTCTGGCAACCTTCTAGTTGCATTAGCGGTCATTGCTAATGTCTCATAAGTCATCTCTCAATATTCGGTAGGTCCCGTTGCGTTTGATCGCCGTCAACAACAGCGTCGACACTTAGTTGCGAACGCTGCTGTCGACGGCGAAGCTAAGCAGCAACACCCGCTCTTTGGCACAGTTACCGTTAGCTTTCGTTGCTTATGCATGCTGTCTGTGTGTGTTCAACAGTGGTGCGCAGTAGAGATGCTCTATGGGGAACTGGTTCATGGAAGAAAAAAAATAACAAGTCAGAATATATCTTAAGGGATCATTATTATTGATATGAAATGTGGTGGCCGACTTTGTGGCGAATTACAAATTATTGTGTTCGTCACACCCCCCCTCTACTTCGGTGTACGAACGACAGATGTAATGGTGATTTGTCGGGCGTTGTTAATATGAATACTGTACAATCTGCCTGCGGCCTCTTGCAGGAACTTTGCATTCCCTCGTTGGTAGCGCTTCTCATTAATCAAGTCCACTAGAATTGTCGGGATCTGCCTTTCCCCGCCCTTAACTCGCCATCCTTCTGGGACGGTGTGCCACTCCGCCTCAGTGGTTCCGGATGCCTGCTCATCTAGTAGTCTGGTAGCGGTCAGCGCCGGTGTTTTGGTGGGCTCTGTGGCTAATCCTGGCGATCCGGGAGGGGATATATCTGTGAAGCACGGATAGGTGGTTGCAGGGTTCAGGGGCTCTTCCTCTCCGACGGGGTCGTAATGTGTCGGGTGGGCCTCCAAGCTTAGATGAATCTCTAGTTGAGGCAGCCGGCGAATTTCTCCTGTTTCCGGGTCCTCATATAGGTCCTGGAATGGGCTTCCGCAGGAAGGACTGTATGATTCTCCGAGAGACTCCCCGATGGATTCCTGGTTCGGGCTAAGGCCTCGCACAGGCGAATAAGTGGGCGAAATGGGTGGATACGGGGGCGTACTCCGTTGGTCCTGGAATTCGGTCCTGGTTTGTTTTGGAGGGGATGGTATCCAGCCACGATACCCCTCAAAGCGTCCGGCGCCGAAGCAGGCCAAGTCGGCCAATTCCATAGGACGGGCGAGCACCTCGATGGCTTGTATTGTTGGTCGCTCTGGCGCGTCGACTAGTTGCCAGCAATTGATCGCCTCCACCTCGGTGTCATCGTGGTGAGGTCCAGGGTTTACATTGGTTGGCGGCGTGTGGGCTCCCATAGCGGATGTATAGGGCTGGTTCAACACTGGGTTGGGCCCGCTTGGCGACGTGGGGTTGGCGGTTTCCGCCTCCCAGGTTGACACCAGCTCCTCGATAATGCGGACAATCTCCACGATCTGGAATGGGGGTTTGTTCTTGCTGCGACGGGAGAGAGATACATTAAATCTTCTGACTTGTTATAACCTGTCTTTTATGATCCTATTACCCCTATCAGTGTGTTTTACAATGCTGGACATAAACCTTATGATTAAAGATACAAATCTGAACTAAAATTAAGGGTGTAGATATTTCTCAGCCCGTCTGGGGAACGGGAAAAATGATGGGTTAAACATAAGAGACTTCCCCCAACGGGGAACAGGGACGTTGGGAAGGCACGCCTTCCAACAAGTGGCCCCTGTGAATCAATCTGTCTCATGCTGTGTGGTATCGGTTTCTTCTGGGATACCTTTTCCTAGACTCGTTGATGGCTGGGTTGAGACTCCATGGGAGGTTCTTGCGCCACCTCCATCATCGTCTTCGACCTGTTGACAGGGTTTGAGGTCACCTATGCTAGCTGTGCGTCGTCGTCTACCATGGACTTCTTGTAGTCGGACTATGTTCCTGGAAATAAATCTGATTACTTTGTAGGGTCCGTCGAATTTAGGTGCCAGTTTAGCGGCAAATCTTGCGCATGCTTTGGAGAGGTGGTGTTGCCTTAGTAAGACTTCCTCCCCAAGAATTGGTCGCCAATCGCGATGTCGTAGGTTGTAGTGACGCCTCTGATCTGACGACGCTTTTTGCATGTTGACTTGGGCTGTCTTAAATATGTCCATCATACGTTGAGTACGATCTTCTGGAGACCATGTCGTTGTTCCGAGTCCAGGGGTCACTTCGTCGTACAATGTTCCAGGGGGTCGAGGTTCTCTTCCCAACACCAGAAATGCTGGGGTGAATCCCGTTGAGTCGCACACACTGGAATTTATGGCTAATGTGAACTCTGGCAGGAGGTGATCCCAAGTGTCTTGTCGCTCTCCGAGGTACTGGGCAATCATGGTCTTCACCGTACGATTAGCGGTTTTGACGAGGCGTGTAGGGTGCGGTGAATTGGAGTTCGATTCCCGCTTGACGACAGAAGTCTTTGAATGAACGACTGGTGAACTGCGTGCCGTTATCACACACTAGAGTGCGGGGGACTATAAAGCGTCCGATAATTCTTTCTCGGAACGCCTTTTCCAGGGCGTTGGTCGTGGCTTTACGAAGTGGTACTAGTTCCACCCATCGGCTGTAAGCATCTAGAAAGACTAACAAGACTGTATTACCTTGTTTTGACCGGGGTAAAGGGCCGACGAAGTCCGTGCAGACTATGCTGAAAGGTTCTTTGACTTGTCGGGTAAACATCTTTCCGGCCGGCTTTGTTTGTTCCACTTTATATTTTTGACATTCCAAGCAGTTGCGAACGTGATGCGACACATCACGGAAGAATCCGGGCCAATAGTACTTTTGGGATACTCTCAATATGGTTTTCCTGATTCCCAAATGTCCTGCTGTCGGTTCGTTGTGGCACTCCTGCAGAACTCGCTTTCTTGTTTCTTTAGGAACGCAGAGCTTCCATGGAATGGGGTCGTCGTCGTCGGGGTGATGGTTCTTCCTTCGATAGAGATGATTCCCCTCGTAAAGGAAGTCGGAGAACTGCTCTGGCTGTTCTTCTACTTGACGTTTGAGTTTTCTCCACCAAGTACACTGCGGTAGAGCCTCCTGTATATTGTTTAACACATCCAAAGGTTGGCGGGACAGTGCGTCAGCCACTACATTCAGCTTGCCTCGGCGATACTGGATGTCAAATTCGTACTGCTGTAACTCGAGTGCCCAGCGAGCGATGCGACCAGTAGGATTATCGATGGAGTTAAGCCATTTGAGAGCTTGATGGTCCGTGATTACCTCAAATCGATATCCTTCCAGGTAGCAGCGCATTTTACGTATTGCCCACACGATGGCAAGACACTCTTTCTCGGTTGCAGAGTAGTTTTCCTCTGGTGACAGTAGACGTCGGCTGGCATAAGCTATCACTCGCTCCGTACCCTCTTGACATTGGGTCAACACCGCGCCTAATCCATAGTCGCTGGCATCAGTCTGTAAGGAGAACTTCTCATTGAAGTCGGGGCACGCTAGTATCGGTGCGGAAGTCAATCGAGATTTTAGCTGGTCGAAAGCCCGTTGTTGTTCGACATCCCACTTCCACTTGGTATTTTTCTTTAATAACGCGGTGATCGGTTGTACAATGCTTGAGAATTCTGGAACGAATCTGCGGTACCAGGAAGCAATGCCTAAGCAACGTCGGAGTTGTCGTATATTACTTGGTGGGGCCAATTCACGGACTGCTGCTACCTTCTCCGGGTCGGTGTGTATACCCTGCTCGCTGATCACGTGTCCTAGAAACTGTATTTTTCGTTTGAAGAATCTGCACTTTGCCTGGTTGATGCGTAGATTAGCTTCCCGTAGCCGTCGAAAGACCTCTTGTAGATTGGTCATATGCTCTTCAAGCGTCTTCCCTACGACGATTATGTCGTCTAAGTAAGCGAAAGCGGCAGGTTCCATTTCTGGGCCAATCACACTACCCAGTGCTCGCTAAAAGGTAGCGGCGGCGGAATGTAGTCCAAAAGGCATTACTTTCCACTGAAATAGTCCACGACCCGGGACTGTAAATGCGGTACATTCGCAACTCGCCTTAGACAATGGTATTTGCCAATAACCACTTTTGAGATCCAATGTAGAGATGAATTTGGCATGACGAAGCTTCTCTAGTATGTGGTTGATTCGAGGAAGGGGGTAGGCGTCTCTTATGGATTGGGCGTTCAGTTGTCTGAAATCAATACACATACGCATCTCTCCAGTTTTCTTACCCACTAGTACTATCGGTGCGCTGTGAGGACTTTTCGAAGGCTCGATGCGGTCTTCAAGGAGTAACTGGTCCACTGTGTCGTTGATGGTCTTCTGCTGTGCTGGATTCCGGGAGTAATACCGTTGTTTAATGGAACGATCGTCTTTCATGTTGATAACATGCTCTGCAATATGAGACACACCTTTTAGCAAGTCGAACTTTGGCAATTCCCGCCGCAAGAATTCTTCAGCCGCTGGGTGCATCGTGATGTCGTCGTTCTGGGTACCGGGTGGTAAGGGCTGCGTCCCGTCAAAGTGTTCGGATAACTCGCTTTCCTTGATAACTGAAGTTGCCGATGTTACCAACCCTAACTTGGCGGGGTTTGCTTTTGAGATTCCTGTCTCTTGCTTCCGAAAAGGATTATCTAGTACAGCCTTTTCCACCGGGGGAGGTAAGACCGTGCTTCTTGCGCACTTCGTCGTTGGTTTCGCTTCTGTTGGGACGGTTCTTGGTCACTGGGGACTATAGTAGATCGAAGATCATCTGAGCATAGCGTTGGTGCAATTACGTCGGGCTTGGTACTAAGGCTTCTGATAGTAGCAGCTTGATTGAGGGTTCCGCTCGATGATTCCGGTGTTGGTTCCAGTCGTAGGTGATCCTTGCCGCAATGTATCGTGGTTCGCATGCTCCGTAAGAAATCCGTACCCGTATAAGGTGATCCATGATGTCGGGTAGCATCAGCAAAGGTATCTTTACCATCTGCGATCCCAACCAGATCTCTGTTTCTATAGCTTGGGTGATTTCCTTGCGGGATCCGTCAGCTAGGTTAATTGCAGTGCACACTTGTATCTAATCTTCAGAAGTTCCCACTTGTTGCGCCAAAGACCTGCTGATGAAGCTCCTTGTGGCTCCTGTATCGAGAGTTGCGCTGATTTCTCGTCCTTTAATCTTCACTAGCGCTATGAGACGACCTTTTGCAAATTGAAGGTGACTTAAAGTAGGGGTTGCTTCGGCGCTTCTTTCGTTTGTTCCCCGTTCAAACGAGCGCGCTCGGCGTTTCCCGACCGTCGACAGCAGGCTATGGTGCGAACATCGCGCTTCCCACAATCCCAGCAGAAAAGTCTCTGCCGGTTCCGACACTGTCTTGAAAAGTGGCCAGATTCGCCACAATTCCTGCAGGCCCGTTGTGTATCTACTGGTGCTTCTGACAGTTGGTAAATGTTGGGGTAGCTCGGTTGGACGTTTCTCTGTGAAGTGGAGGATTTTAAAAAGTCTGGCGAATTTTCGCTTCTAATGGTTTCGTAGTTGACAATCAAACGGGTCAGTTCCGTTAAATCTTGGAAATCCCTTCTTCGAGTATATAACTGGTACTCTGGATGCAGATTGTCATAAATGCGTTCCAGCTCTTGCTGGGTAGAGTAGTTGGCTCTTCTCATCATAAGTCTCAGGTCCACCAGGTATTGTTTGAAAGGTTCTCCAGGACGTTGTCTACGGGTGCGAATGGAATCTTCTAATTTTTCGAAGTACCGAGGGGGTAAGAAAAATTCTAGAAATCCTCGTTTAAAGACTGCCCAAGAGGCATCTAACAGATCCGTTGTTTGCCACCATCCTTCTGCGCGTCCGGAGAATAGAATAGACATCATCCTTGGTAATACTTCCGGGTTGATATGATAAGTATCTGCACGAGTTTCCACTTTCTCTAAAAAATAGAGAGGATCTGCCGAGCCATCGAAGGTAATACCCCATTTGGATACCTTCTCCGCTATACTGGAGTGATTAGTGTTGTCAACAATTCGTTGAGGCGGAGCGTCCGTTGCCGACGATCGAAGGGTCTGGGGTACCTCGAGTGCTACTTTAGTGTAGCTTGAAGGTAAAGCTGGGATGGGTAAGCTACTTCCTTCACTATCCTGAATCCTGGATGCCTCCGACTCTGTTAAGTACTTTGATGGTGATATAGATCGTGAGCGTGGCTTGATGTCTAAGACTTGGTCGCTGGTTGCTGCTAGTCCGTACTGAGACTCTAATTCAGCTAGACGTGATAAGACCTCGGGTTTATGATCTTCTCTAGAGGCAAAGCTGGAAAACCGACTGCGCATTTCTTCGACCGTACCACCAGGGCTTAATCCAAATTCGGCAAAAAAAGTTTCTAACTCGGCTTTGCGTCGATAAGAGATCCATTTTACTCCCATATTTGCGGAATTGTTAGAGCAAACGCGGCTGGAATCTAAAGGTTAATTCAAAGGACAGTAAAGACTCTGAAGGTCTAATGGATTTGTCGATAGGATTTCACTGCTGCGAGAGTTTACTGTTGGTTCGTATCCACTACTTGGCTGGGAATATCGATGGTGGTTTTAGATGGACTTACTCCGCGCTATATCGTAGTTGATTTTTTTTTTTTTTTATTAGTCCTGGTTCACTGCTGTGGTTGGCATGCTCTGTCTAGTCCTGTTTCACTGCTGGCTGATGTTCACTGCTATGTTTGGCATATGCTGCCTAGTCCTGGTGCACTGCTGGTTGATGTTCACTGCTGGCCTGGGCCCCTTAAAGTAGACCCCTGGACCCTGATTCACTGTTAGGGTAGACGCTTGTACCCTGATCCACTGTTGGTATCCTGTGCGATGTTCACAGCTTGGTTGCTTAGAATTGATTCTTGAATCCTGATTGGCTGTTGGTATCCTGGGCGATGTTCCACGTTTGGTTGCTCAAGCTTGATCCCCTAATCCAATCCTGATTTACTGTTGATATCCTGGGCGATGTGCCGTGTTGTTATCCTGCGCGATGTTCACTGTTGTTATCCTGCGAGTTATTCACTGTTGTTATCTGTTGGTATCCTGAGCGATGTTCACAGTTGTTATCCTGCGCGATGTTCCACGTTTGGTTGCTCAAACTTGATTCCCTAATCCAATCCTGATTTACTGCTGATATCCTGGGCGATGTTCCCTGTTGTTATCCTGCGCGATGTTCACTGTTGTTATCCTGCGAGTTATTCACTGTTGTTATCTGTTGGTATCCTGAGCGATGTTCACAGTTGTTATCCTGCGCGATGTTCCACGTTTGGTTGCTCAAACTTGATTGATCTAATCCAATCCTGATTCACTGTTGATATCCTGGGCGATGTTCCCTGTTGTTATCCTGCGCGATGTTTACTGTTGTTATCTGTTGGTATCCTGGGCGATGTTCCACGTTTGGTTGCTCAAACTTGATTGCCCCCCTTACTGCTGGATTCAAACTTTTATTCGTAATGAGCCGGCCTTGCTCTGCCGCCGGTAGACTATCTGCTGCGTTAGTTGGCGGTTCTTTTCTTAGTATCACCGTCATTACTTCTCGGTAACGGCGACTGCGTTAAGAATGAAGCTAAGTTCGTCGACCAATAGTAATCGACCACGTGACCAATTTTGACATAAGCTGTGAACCAGTGTGTCAGAAAAAGCTAGCACTCCTATGCTCTACCGTTCTTCTGATTGTACCGTTGGCATAATTGCTAGCAGCACTACCGCTGTGTATGTACACGGGACTGTATTTCATTGTCGGCAACTGTACACGCAATCAAATTTGCAGAGGAATCCCGCTATACTACAGACGCTGGGCTGAAGTACTGTACACGAACTACACTAACGGAAAATTCCACTCAGTATTATGATATGTGTGTATAACTTGTCTTTATAATTTAAATGTTTTCCCGGTATATTTCGGGTGATACTTTCGAACTTCGCTACTGTAAAATATCTGTCGACGATTCTACCGTTTACTCTACCGAGACTCTGCTGGGGTGATTAGCTCTGTCGATGGTTCTGTAGGTGGTTCTATCGTTGACTTTATTAACCTAAATTTCTGTCGAAGATTCTACCGTTTACTCTACCGAGACTCTGCTGGGGTGATTAGCTCTGTCGATGGTTCTGTTGGTGGTTCTATCGTTGACTTTATTAACCTAAATTTCTGTCGAAGATTTTACCGTTTACTCTACCGGGACTCTGCTGTGGTGATTAGCTCTGTTGATGATTCTGTAGGTGGTTCTATCGTTGACTTTATTAACCTAAATTTCTGTCGAAGATTCTACCGTTTACTCTACCGAGACTCTGCTGGGGTGATTAGCTCTGTCGATGGTTCTGTAGGTGGTTCTATCGTTGACTTTATTAACCTAAATTTCTGTCGAAGATTCTACCGTTTACTCTATCGGGACTCTGCTGGGGTGATTAGCTCTGTCGATGATTCTGTAGGTGGTTCTATCGTTGACTTTATTAACCTAAATTTCTGTCGAAGATTCTACCGTTTACTCTATCGGGACTCTGCTGGGGTGATTAGCTCTGTCGATGGTTCTGTAGGTGGTTCTATCGTTGACTTTATTAACCTAAATTTCTGTCGAAGATTCTACCGTTTACTCTATCGGGACTCTGCTGGGGTGATTAGCTCTGTCGATGATTCTGTAGGTGGTTCTATCGTTGACTTTATTAACCTAAATTTCTGTCGAAGATTCTACCGTTTACTCTATCGGGACTCTGCTGGGGTGATTAGCTCTGTCGATGATTCTGTAGGTGGTTCTATCGTTGACGTGATCGTTGGCAGGACTTTTATATATGTACCAATTTATTTATTTTTTTTTTTACACATACATATATGGTAGAAGGAAAACACACAACATACACACTGGAACCATCTGAACGTGATTAATATTTACTCCACGTAGGTGAAATCCTCAAGTTCTTAAAACCAAAATATTTTGCGCTAAGAAAAATTTTCAAATCTCGGGTCCCTGCTCGGGCGCCATCTGTAAGGAAGTTTTTCGGCCGGTCTACCCAGGGCCTTTCTTTAACAGAAAAATTTATAAAGAAATACCGGGACCTGAATATTTGGTTGAGGAAGGCATAATATAGATATAACGAGTTTATGCCTAATTATAATGATCACACGCACATGGTTAAGGACAATATTAACGACATAAAAGGGGATAATATCTGCGAAAGTGGGATTGGGAGATGTATGATAAGGGCAGCGGGGAAGTCTAGAACTGTGCCTTATCGATATACACAGATCCTAGGTTACTAACATGCATTCTGTCCTAAGTATATTTCTCAAGTCAAGTAGGGATTCACCCGGACCTTGAGTTGACAAACACAACTCAAATTAGGGACTATTGCCCGCGAATCCTTGTCACGTCAAGTAGGGATTCACCCGGACCTTGACCTAACAAGAATATACTAATTTAAGGACTAAGATCAGAGACTACTGATCCAGGAATCCCTTTTCAAATCAAGAAGGGATTCACCCGGACCTCGATTTAATAAGAAACACCTCGATAGTAAGTCGTTAAACACGGGATCTCATCCCAGTCAACTAGGGTATCACCCGGACATTGGCTGGTGGTGAGTGTCATGTCCCTGACCTAATACATGTAGCGACCTTACGAATTTTTCTTAGAGGATGAGTTAGGGATTCACTCGGACACTCACACTTTAAGAGACATTCGCTGGACACCGACACACTTGATTAAATAGGTTACACTACCATATTTGTGACTGGATTTTTCCCTACACACTTTGACCTGCAATCATATAAAGTCTGGCTTTTAATAATAATGACACTCAATATATCCGAAACAATTTAATTTATTTATTTATCTTTTCGGTAGAGCACTATTATTAGCCTATCACACACACACTGGGTCATTTGTCTAGCTCCTATCTAGGGTCAAAAGGACACGTAGGCTAAGATAACTATGGATGGACTCACCTGCGACACTCCTGTTGCACACACACTTCACGGTTATCCTTTTCTTTTCTGCAGGCCACTTTTGACTCCTTGATTTTTTTGGTTTTATCACTCGCGATCTAAACAAACACGTCTGGTCTCTGCGGTGGTCAATCAGTTTCTTTTTTTGTGGCTTCTGTTTGATCGCTGCCCTTAGCCTCGTTTTTCCTCTGCTGTCGTTGGGCCCAGCCAATCAAAATTTGCCACGCAGTCGCCAAAATATGTTGACTCGCTCCCTCCCTTTCTGGCAACCTTCTAGTTGCATTAGCGGTCATTGCTAATGTCTCATAAGTCATCTCTCAATATTCGGTAGGTCCCGTTGCGTTTGATCGCCGTCAACAACAGCGTCGACACTTAGTTGCGAACGCTGCTGTCGACGGCGAAGCTAAGCAGCAACACCCGCTCTTTGGCACAGTTACCGTTAGCTTTCGTTGCTTATGCATGCTGTCTGTGTGTGTTCAACAGTGGTGCGCAGTAGAGATGCTCTATGGGGAACTGGTTCATGGAAGAAAAAAAATAACAAGTCAGAATATATCTTAAGGGATCATTATTATTGATATGAAATGTGGTGGCCGACTTTGTGGCGAATTACAAATTATTGTGTTCGTCACATATTACATGAATGATTTCAAATGTTCCGTTTTGTCGTGCAGCTGATCCTGTTTCCAAAGTTATTAATTTCGTGTTCGTATAGTCAAGTATTGTCGCTTTTCCTAGGCACATCGGCAAGAAGTGATTTTTATGTATAATCCTCCCGGAGACTGTTTTAATTTTGCTGTTTAAATCTTCTGCAACTATTTCTTCTTTGTATTTAGGTGTCAGCTTGGACCCTAATCTCCTATCTATTTTCGCATAAACTTTATCTCCTGTGTTATATTTTTTAATTCTCTTCTTTTTTTTGTTATGATATTCCAAATCTTTTGTTTGTTTATGAGCAATTTTTTCTTTGATTTTCGCCCTGTCTCGCTCTATGATTTCTGTCTCTTGGATTAGCTGAGTTGCGAAAAATACTTCTATTGGTTTTTTGTTTGTGGTGCTATGAATTGACCTGTTATACTCTTCTACTGCCTTGAACATTATGTCTTCGAAACTTGTAGCTGGATTGTCATTTTTAAAACATCGCATCACCTCAGTGAAGGTGGAATGAAATCTTTCAACCTGTCCGTTACTTGACGATTTATATGGTGGGGTCGTATATGTTTGAATGCCTAATTGATTGTTTAGTAGGAATTTAATCGTGGCTGAATTCAGTGATTTTTCGTTATCCATGACTACGTTCTTTGTTGCCCCAAAAGCTATAAGGAGTTCCCTTAAGGGAATTTTCAAATCTTCTACTGCTTTAGATTTTACCAACCTGACCTGAGCATATTTTGAAAATTTGTCTATTACCGTCAAAATAATTTTCCCTTGGGTGGAATACAAGTCTATATGTATTATTTCTCCGGGGTATGAAGGAATGGGTGTTGCTTGGATTTCAATATTAGGCGGGTGCCTTTGATATTTGGATAGTTTGCAAGTTTGACAGCTATTAACTATAGCTTCTATTTTTCTTTTCATACCTGCAAAGAAATACTTACTTACTTGTTTTCAATGGAATTTCTATGTGCTCTTGTGTGTTCCCTGATTATGATTTCTTCCTGTTCAGATTCTTCTCGTACATCAGTGACCTGTCTCTGCGTGTATCTAGTTTTGTAGTTTCTGAAGTGAGTTGGGTAAATTTCCTGAATTTTCCCCATTATCGCTTCGGATGTGAACATTCCGTTAATTATTTTTGGATCCATTTTTTCCTTTAGAATTTTAATAAGGTCTTGCTCAGTATAGTTAGGCTGTTTAATCGTGTGCCAGTGATAGGTCGGAAATACTATCTCAAAGTTACTGCTTGTGTTATCATCTGTTAAGATGAAAATTTGGTTTTCCTTCTTGTTCGAGCACTGCTCCTATGGCAATATTTGAGGCATCTGTTGTTAGATGAAAAGTCTGTTTAAAATTTGGGTAGGCTAGTGTTACATCTTGTGATGTTAATGTGTTTTTGATTTTGTTAAAAGCATCTAATTCTTCATATTCCATTTTTATCTCTACTTTGTCGGATGAACCTTTTTTAAGTCTCCCTGCTACTCCTCGCAATAATGAGGTTAGTGGTTTCGCAAGTTTTGCAAAGTCTCGGATGAATCTACGATAATAGCTGGCAAGGCCCAAAAATGAAAGTAGTCCTTTCAGTGTTTTTGGCACTGGAAAATCTTCTACTGCCTTAATTTTCTCTGGATTGGTGCTAACCCCTTCTCTTGATATTACACCTAGAAATTCAACATGGCTTTTAAAGAAATCGCATTTGTCGATTTGAACTTTCATATTTCCTTCCAATAGTGTCATGAAAATAGTATTTAGATGTTGAAAATGATCCTCCTCTGTTTTGCTGAAAATTATTATATCATCGATATAGACATAACAGATCTTGCCTACGTGATCTCTAAGGATATCATCTAAGGCACGTTGGAAAATTGATGGAGAATTCTTCAATCCAAATGGAAGTCTAGTAAACTCGTACTTTCCTCCGTTAACAGAGAAAGCTGTTTTTTCGATATCAGATTCCTTTAGTATAATCTGATGAAATCCACTTTTTATACCCTGTACCCATAGGGTAAAAGGGTATATTAAAGTCGCTAAAATGTATATAACAGGCAGAAGGAGAATTTTCCGACCCCATAAAGTATATATATTCTTGATCAGTATCAATAGCGAAGTCGATTGAGACATGTTCGTCTGTCCGTCCGTCCGTCTGTCCGTCCGTCCGTCCGTCCGTATGAACACCGAGATCTCAGAGACTATAAGAGCTAAAGCAACCAAATTTGGTGTCAACATCCGTCTATTGTATAAGCAGATTAAGTTTATTTTAAATTTTTGCCACGCCCACTTCCGCCCCCGTAATTTAGAAAAAACTATAACTTGAGCTATAAAGAAGATATTCTTATTTGGCACACTTAATAATATAGCCAATATGCACCAGCTGACCAAATTTTGTCGAAATCGGACAATAATTATCGGAGATATACGTATTTCCGTTTTATACTGAAACGCCCCATTCAAAATGGCCTGTTAAGTGTGAGCGAGATAGCATGCGTTCGCTGTTGCTGCATGGCAAGCAGTGCAAGCTAAGAGAATTTTTTTTGTAAATTGATGGCGATTTTGATCGTTTTTGACTTTATGGAGTTCTTTTACTTGGTACAGGGTATACTCAATGTCGGCAGGGACGACTTGCTTGCTTCATTAAGTCTAGTACAGAGAAAAATTTATTATTACCCAGTTGGGAAATGACCTCTCCTATTTCGGGGATAGGGTATCTATCCGACACTGTATTTGTGTTTAATTTGCGATAGTCAATGACTACTCTGAATTTCTTTTTCCCTGACGCATCTCCTTTTTTTGGCACTATCCAAACTGGTGCATTGTAGGGTGACCTTGAAGGTCGTATAATGCCGTCTTTAAGCAACTTTTGTATTTGCTCTTCGACTACTTCTTTTAGAGAAATGGGATATGGATAATGTCTACTGTAGACTGGTGTGTCGCTAATAGTTCGAATTTCGCCTTGTACTTTAGTGGTGTATGTTAATTTTGTGTTTGGGTCTGCGAATAAATTTTTAAATTTTGCGAAAAGAAGTTTCAGTCCGTCTTTTTGTGAGATAGTCATATGTTTTGTCTCTACTTTGATATTATTCACTTGTTGTGCTGGCATTTGTTTGATTGTTAATGTATATGAGTTATCTATTAATAGTCGGTCATTTTTTACATCAATTATTGCGTTCAGTTCTTTAAGGGTGTCGTTCCCCAAAATTCCGTGAAATGTCTTTAAATCGGACAAAAGGAAAAAATTTATTGGTGGTATTGATTTGGTTGAAAAGTCCTATATTTACATGATGTGAAATCTTTGTTCGCCCGCTTACTGCATTAGCATAAAATATTTTTTCATTTAGTTTTGGGTTTTTTACGATTTGAGGTTGTATATAATTCTTGTTGGATCCTGTGTCGATTAAAAAATTATATTCGGTTCCATCCTTTGCCCTACAGGTAAAATATGGCAAGGAGGAACGGTTTAGTCTAAAAAATTTATGACTGAGATTTCGGACTCTGTCTGTTCTGTTTCAATTGTTCGCTCCTCTGATTCATCTCTGTATTGTGCTGGTAAATCAACTACGTCTTCTCCCAGCTGGTCAAAATATGATTGTTCAGAATCTATCTGCTCATGGGTATTCTCACCTTCATAATATCCTGTATCTATATGGAATTGTCTTTGGAATTTGTTTTGTACAGGTACAGTTGCACCGTTGGGGCGCTTAACAGAGTATTGCTGATATTGAATGTTAGGTCTGTTAACATAATTCACCTGTCTAGTCTGAATAGACTGATCTACTTCCATAGGTATTGGCTTAGGTTGAGGTTTAGGGGCGAATGGTCTTGGTGGTGGGAATCTGTATTGACTTGGATTAGATGGATATTGGTTGTTATATGGTTTAACATTGAATATGTGTGAAGGGTTTTGCACGTTGGTGGGGAATGTTCTTTGTTGTTGATTGACAAAGTTTGTTTTGAAATGGCATCCCAGTATAAGGGTGTGCGAAAGGACTCGAAAAGCGTATTTGTTTGTCCCACTATCTTTCCCCTGATCGTCATCAAAATAGCAAAGTATTTCGGGGTTCCCTGCATAGTTCCATAATTCTGGACACACAATTGTGCCATGTTATGAATTCCTCCCTGCATCCTGAAAATCTTTCTATACCTCTGACAATATCTGGGACCTTATCTAACTCTGCCCATCCTGATTCATTTTCTAAATTCACCTGTTGATCAGTATAGTTACTTTCTTGCTCAGTATGTTTGGATACATATCTCACTATATTACTCATTTGTCCATTTATTACCGCCTCTATGGCAGCTTCTAAACCCTGAATTGAAATGGCTTCTATCTTGTTAACAGGAGCACTTGAGGTGGAAGCCCCAGAAGCTGGTGTTTGCGTTTTGGATTGCTGTGCCGCATCCTGAACTATTGCTGATCTAACCCAATCGTCTGGCATTTTGGAAAAAAAAAATGTATTCTTTCACGATCAACAATACTGGTGGAAAAATGAACTTATTTAATTAACTCAATTTTACTTAACTTTTTCCTTCACTTGCCACTCTACTTTTCCTCACTTTTCTCTTAAAATTATTTATGAGAGGATTTTTTCCTTTTGTTTTCTAGCTACTGGTATTATGATAATATTCAGATTATTATGTTTTAGATTTGCATATTAGTTTTTTCATAATCCGTAAAATTTTTTTTTTTTTTTCTTTAAGCAATTATGTCTTTTACTGAAATTTATTTTTCTTACAATTCCAAAATTTTCTTTTATTCTTCTTTGAATTTAAATTTTTCCTTTAATATAGTTTGTATATTTTTCTCTTTGTATTATTTTCCTTTTCTTGAATTAATTTGTTTTTTTCTTTTTAGTTTAACCTTTCTTATTTTCTATAATTCCTTAACTTACATTAATCCTACTATCTCCATGCTTTAGCTGGACTGGTCTTTAGGAAGTATTCCTGTTTTCTGCTGTAGATACTGAGGTTCCGCCGGACTCCTTAAATATCCAGTTCCCTGCGAACGGATACAACAGGGATCGCAATGAGAAAAACCGGGTGCACAAGTTCACAAATGTTGACTTCACAGAGGCTCTGTTTTTGAGGACTGATTTTAAAGCAATTATAACACGTTGCGTTCACTTGTACTTTTTTATCAAACCCGGTCCCTGCTCGGGCGCCAATTAAGATTGAGTTTTCTTCCCGTTTAAAAAAATATAATTTTTATTGAACTTCTTTTGGTTAGTACGATTATTGCTATGACCGGAAGATTCGATTACAGGAAAAGAACTAAACTGACTTCTACTACAAAAGGTTGGATGAAGGCTCTGTCTCCATGCATCGACGTCGGCAGCGGCGGTGGCTTTGTTTATTTGGGGATTGAACTGTTGTCATTGTGGGTGGCCTGATACAATTAAGAATTGTATCGGCATCTTTAATGTTTACCAAAGTGGTGCGGGTTTAATTTGAGGATGTTTACTTTACAGAAAATGTTAAAGTGACGAATTCCGAGTGTGTGACAAGATTTGGTTACATTCGAGATTTTGTTTATATCGATCTTAGGTCACTAAGTGGTCCATAAGTGATTCGATCTTGGGTCACTAAGTGGTCCATAAGTGATTCTAGGAATGTCGGGTGTTAACTTACATACGTGGAGGCATATGCCAGCGTGTTGTTTTTTCTTTGTTTAATGTCCGTATTTTAGTTTTGCTTATAACTAATGTGGTTGGCCAAAAATGTTTGTTATGTTGACTTTTTCAGAATTAATATTCATTCCATTAAAATATACATACATACGTACACTTACCAGAAAAACTATGCATACAAGCTCAATGAGAAACTTTGATTCAGAAAAACTATTGCTTGTGAATAAGATATTATCAAAATTATTTTTTTTAATGATTGGGACATTATTTATGAATAATTATTCGAAGTTTCTTTTTATTGTCACTTATACTTATTTTTGTACCTTTAAAAAACTAAAAAACAATGAAATTCGGAAATGCAATATTTTCATAAAAAAAAAGAAATTAATAAGAGGTGAGATAACCTTTCCTTTTAATTTCCAATTTCTTAGTGACTTCAGGCGATATGTGAATCCACTCCTCCATATCCCAAAGGTGTTCTATAGGATTCAAATCTAGGGATTGGGGTGGCGAATGCAGCTGGTTCTTCGTATTATATAGCAACCACAGCTTCTCATTATCTTGTTGGAACCAATAGACCTAATTTTCTGACACCTTCGTGCAAATTGTCTTTCAAAATATCCAAATAAGCCTTATTGTTCATTGTTGAATCAATGAAGACAAGGTTGCCTACCCCATTTGCTGCCATACACCCCCAAACCATCACACCGCGACCACCGTGTTTAACAGTTGGAGCAAGATTTTGTACATCGAAGGCTGTACCAGGTTTACGCCACAAAATACAAAATTTGCTTTCGTCACTAAAAATAACGTTATTCTAGAAATCTGGAGACACTTGCTCATATTTTTTGGCGAAATCCATTCGCTTCAGTTTATTTGTTTCAGAAATGAGAGGCTTCTTTCGTGCAACACGAGCATGGAAGTCCTCCTTTTTAAATATTTTTCTGATTGTGTCGTCATGTCGTGGCTTTGTTCAACTTCTGCCTAATGTCCTGACCAATCTTTGCAGCTGATATTCTAGAATAAAAGTGCACGGTCTTCAAAACGTCCCTCTTCTCTTGATCAGTCAGCATTGATGGCCTCCCAGTACGTGGCTTGGATTTGATAGAGACAGTCAAACTGAAGTTGTCCAGTACTCTCTGAACAAAGGAGTTTGATAGCTCTTTGCTTAAAAACTGTGACATACAAAATGGAATGTTGAAAAATGCAACAAAATGGAATGTTGAAAAAACCGGGCAAAGCGATGTTTGGCAATATTTCACAAAAATTAAAAACGAAAATAGAAATGAACGGGATGGCATACTGGCTTGCAAACTGTGTTTTTTAATTTTGAAATTTTCCAGTAGCACATTAAATTTAGTAAAACACAAATCCTACATGATGAATGTACATACATAAAATTGATAACTTGTTGAATCAAATTCTGCAACATAGCATGAGGTTGTTACCGAATGGTTAATAAGAAATTGTTGCCCGTTTAAGAACTTTAACTTTAAGGAACTTTTTGTGCAAAAGTCGACGTCGATAAGCTGATGATGCATCCAACAACTATATCACGTAATATTGGTGCAATATACGATACTCATTTTGGCCCAATTCAAGAAGAAATTAACAAGTATAAGCGGATACGCCATTACCAGTGACATATGGACAGATAACTTTTTAAAATCAGCTTACTTGTCTTGTATCATACATTAAGGATGGCTCTCTTATTGATAGATTATTAGTCATGAAGTTTACGAGTGAAGTGTCCTGCACAGGTATATATCTATATTAAATCTATTGGTGAAAGTTTTATATTTATTTTTATTTGTTTAGGTAAAAATGCTCGTGAAAAAAAGCCGCGATGTTTTAAAAGATTTTGGATGTGACCTGTAGACCTGTGACAATCCAGTTATTGTAACTGATCGTGGCTCAAACATGATCAAAGCCTTCCGAAATTTTCTTGAAATTCATTGTGTTAACCATTTGTTGAACAATGCCGTCGAAAATGCAATTTAATGTGTTCCTGAACTTGCAAATGTTGGAACTCTTCAAAGCTGGTGAAATATTTTAAAAAGTCAGGAGTTAATTCTTCTTTCACCGTGTACTTTTTGCTGAAGTCTATAGATATAAATTGGACGGAAATAATATCAATTTTAAAAGATAAAGTCCAAGAATATGAAGTAGAAGGAATTAATACAAAACATTTAGCAGACATAGTCTGCCTGTTTGATGCATGTAAAAACGTTGCCAAAAAACTTGAGGCAGTTAAACACCCGACAATTCATTTGGTTCTATCAAATATGTACATATGTATTTTAGTCAGGAACACAATTAGTACGTCTATTTTCAATGCGTGTCACTCAGAAACTGAAACTCTTTATTCTCTCGCAGTGTTGCTCTCGCGAGAGCGAGGGTAAGTCTTAAGAGCTCACTCTTTAGAGAAGCTCTCATAATAGAACTAATACACTTATGTATATACTACTTATTACTACAATTCGGCCGTCCTGACGTTGAGGATCTCCTGATTCTCGTCGCCATGTTCTGGTTACAATATTACTATCTCTATATTTACATAAATTTTTACAATTTTTTGTTTTGACGTTATTCTTTACAATGACATTTTCACTAGGACTAGAAGAATTTGCATTACTGTTTACATTTTCATTTGATTCATTATCATCTGATTCATCTAATTCATTTTTCATATTTTCTTTGCTAGTTAGCCACTTCTTCATATATCGCCCAAATTCCCGAATAAGGGACTTGTGTTTACTGGAAATTCTCAACATCCTCGACAAAGTACCTGTCATTTCCTAATACTTTAGAGACTACAAAAGGACCTTTGAGCTTTGGTATGAGCTTACTCGATACTCCTTGTTGAGAATTAAAATTTCGAATTTCGAACTCATGAGCATTTTTTCTTATATTTTTTAAATTCCCAATTATCTTTTCCTGATTCTCGTCTATGACGTTTTCCTTCAGACTATCGTTGCAAACTCCTTTCTGTGGAACTCCGAAAAGCATTATACTGGGGTATTCATTTACACTTCGATTCTTTGTATTATTTATCGTAAACTCTACTTTTCCCAAAAATTTGTGCCACGGCTCGTTCTTCTCAACATCTATTAACTTCGCTATCATTGGTCTAAGATCCCTGTTTACCCTTTACACTTGACCGTTTGCCTGAGGTGATGCTGTTGCTATTTTAACGTGGACAATATTATTTTCACACATGAAATCTTCAAACCTCTGTCCGATATAATATTCTTTGGTCTGCTATAACATACATACATACATACAACGGCTCAGCAATTATAGAAACATCTTGAATGAATCTTCTGAAATATGAACACAGCCCAATAAAACTTTGAACCTCATGAACCTTTGACGGTACTGGAAAAGATTTGATAGCTTCAATACCAGCCCTATTAGCTTTTATTCCCTCTCCGTCGACGGTGTATCCTAAATACTCAATTGAAAGTTGTTGAAATTCATATTTGTCAACCCTTAGTTCTAATCGTTGTCTCTGCTGCTGATGTCCGGGGCCTATGGGCTCAGGCGTTACCGGTGCCGGTCATCGCACCAGTTTTTCTTTTGCATGTGTATAGGCAATACACACTTTCCAGTGGTCCAGGGCAGTCTATAGGGCACTCTTTGGGCTTCGTTGGTAGTTCTTTGGGTGGAGGAGGAGTTTGAGTGTTACAATTAGTTGTTTTTATTATGTTTGAATCTGAGTGAGCGAGAGTTATTGGCTTTTTTTGTTTAAGGCTTGACTTTAAGAAGTCAAGTTCTTCTTGTAATTTTTGGGCAGTTGCCCATATAATAGCCACTTTATCTGTGCTATTCTTTTCTTAATTTTTTTCTGCACCCCACCTCTATTTGCCATAACTCTCTCTCTACTCACTCAGTTTTTTTTTCATTTGTTTCCTCCTTCCTTGATCTTGTCTTGGGTGCTTCTTCGTGTTTTTCCTCTTTTTTTTTTCCCCGGGCTCAGTTGAACATGACTGCACATTTAAAGTCCTGTCACGGTCGCCATGTAATGATTGAGGGATTATATTCTTTAATCAGACAAGTTTATGTCTTTTGATTTCGAGTTCTCTTTATTGAATGATTCTTAATTCTATAACAATTATGTTGTACAGCTAAAGACCACGTAGTTCCGCGGTCTGCTTATGTATAAATGAAAGAGAGGAGGTGTCATGTTCACTTGGTGACAGAGCCGTCGCGCATGTTAAATATGCCGACTCAGCTTTGTCCAGTACAATGCACCCATGGTTGGTTACGTTACCGAAAATGCATTTGAACAATAATACATATTGTAACTAAGTGCTACAACTTATATTCACTGAGTACAGTGAGTATTCGATATGTGAACATGCTACACCACAAAACGTTTAAAAAACTCATTAAGGATGTCAAAATGTTCCTCTACAGTTTCAGTAGCAATCATTATGTCGTCCAGATAAATTACTACTTTTCCTGTGCGCACCATATCTTCAAATATAATATTAATATACCTTTGAAACGTTCGTGGTGCATTTGTTAAATTTACTTAACAGATTCTTCGTCCATCTCAATATGATTAAACGGGACTTTTAAGTCAAGCTTATTAAAATATTTTTTTTTTGCCATTCTTCCTAATAAATCATCTATAAGGGGAATTGGATAGTTATATTTAGGTGTGGCTTTGTTCAGACGTCGATAGTCTACGCACATTCTAAGTTCTCCTGTCTTCTTTGGCACAAGTACAATAGGTGAAGTATACTCGGAATCACTTAACCTTATATACCCTTTAGCTAAGTTTTCATTTAAAATTTCGTCTACTCTTAGTTTTTTTGCAAACGACAATCTACGTGGCGTACATCTAAAAGGTTTTTCATCTTCTATTGTTAATTTCATCGATCATCAGATTTTCCGGTCTTCTGGGCTCTTCGTAATGTGTGCGAAAAAATGTTTCAAATCTTTTTACAACAACGGACTCCATTACCTATTTTGTATGTTGCTTTGGCATCGACCACTACATCTATTTCTAACATTTTCCTATCAAAACACTCTACCTCTGACTCTACATTGTTCTGTACTACTTTCCTCTTTACTTTGTTCTCTACCTTGTTCATCATATTTTCTTTGCATTTTCTTACTTCATTCACATCCGTTACATTGTTTCCCACATTGTTACGCTTGTTTTCTTTTTGGACTTCTATTAATTTAAAACAACTTAATCTTAAAAAATCTGTGCCCAAAACCATTGAATACCTCATAGATTCATTACTCACTACCACAGCTTCAATTATTACGATTTTATTTAAACTTTTAATAAAGCAAACTGTTTTTCAAACAACGTTTAATTTACTTTTATTTAATCCAACATAATCTGTTTCTTCATTCTCAATATTAATTTGTTTCTTTTGGAACTATTGATTGTTTTAAAAAAGTGACTGGGCACCCAAAATCTATCAGGCATTCTATGGAATAAAATTTTGAACTATTACTATTTAACTCATAAAAGCTTATTTAACAATTTCTTAAGTATTCAATTTTCTACATTCCAACTAGCAGCGCGCTGTCTTTTTTTGCGTTTATTTCGGCATAAGGTCTAAATTTAAAGCTATTGGAGTGAAATTTAGTTTGTATACATTATTTATGTTTCTTTAATGTCCTACTTAGTTTTATGGCATTTGGAGCACTATTTCGAATAGCTATTTAAAATTAAAAAAAAAAAAAAAAGTTTTATAGAAATTCATTCATTTAGGAATTCATCTCCCTTGGCTGGTGATTAGTTCTTCCTAGTCCTTTCAAAAATAAAGATACATTTTAAAAAATCTGAAACAAGTTTTGCAACGCTGGTCATTATAAAAATTACTCAGTTCTCTTGAAGTTTAAAAGATTCATCCTCTGAAGCAATAACCTCAAGACCACCCTGTTATTCATAATCTTCATCTGATGAATTTTGGTCACAATCTGGATCAGTACTGCTGGACTGCATTTATTTTTTTTATTGAGTTTGGTCGCTGCTTTAAGTATATACTAGATAAAAACGGATCAAAACTATCTATGGATATATTGAAGACGTCTGTGATGTTATCTTTGTAGACTTTGTGAACAGTGGGCGACATGGGGTACCAAGGATACTTTTTCTGATATGCCACAAAAACTTTTGTGAGTCTTTATCGTACTCACAGTTAATCGTTATTAATATAGTCTGAAAGCTTTTTAAAATGTCAAAGTCAAAATCAAGAATTGATGACAATAAATCAGGATTGGAAAATGCTCCTATCGCTGTGTTTCCATTATTGGAGTTCCCACTGCCATTTGAAAGAGGTTTCTCTACATTCAATCCCATTTCTTTCACCATTTTTAACAGTAACTATTTTTTTTCGTGCTTCCTTAACATGCAATCCATTTCCATCTATCAGTGTCATGTGTCCAGTATACTGCACATACATACATATACATTTTTCTTTAAATTTAAACAAAAATATTTGCATGTTGAGAATCTGGGCATCCAAATTGTCATTTTCTGATAATATGAGCTCGGTACTTTCCTTGGTGAATTTGATTTTTATTGGTCGACAAAATCTAACTGATTGCGGAGCCCTATTAAGTCAAATTATTTGTTGCGTGTCATTTATCAATTTTAATGGGTCACTTGTAGTAACAAACAGTGTCAATCGATTCACTATCGTGGTTCTGGAAACGCTGTTTAGACGTTGGCCGGACGAACCATCAAATCCATAGCTGAAAATTAGTTTGCAATGTACCAAGTTGGGAAGTGTTTCCAGGACTTCATGTTGCATTTCCAGAATACGGGAAGATGTATGGTCCAAAAGATTTTGAAGTGAAACATACGCTTTATTTTCATAATATTGAATTTCTTTTGGCCGGAGTTTTAATTTAATTTTTAATTACAACCCTGCATTTTTGCATTTTGTTGTATATTTATATACTGACTTTTTGTGAATCCATTTTCTAGTAAAAAGGCAAGTGCACTGTCAGCTGACATTTGCTTTAGCTCGTCTGTAAAAAGTTTAGTTTTATCTCACAGCTAAATCTTTTTCTTTTAATTTTTTAGCATGTATTTTTCAAGCCATTTTGCATGCTTTCCTTTAAATCTTGCCAGAGTTGAATTACACTTTGGCAAGTGTTTATTAATATAATTAACAAAAGCTTTCACGTTTTCATTTATTGTCCTAAAGCTCTAGTTATTTATATAGTTTTGGTCGATGTTTTGCAATATGTGATGTTGTAAAAGTCAACCAGCTCCGCCCGCTTAAATACATATTGTACTACAAAAAGATGATTTTTCTAAAATCGTGTGGATTCGGACAAAAATGGTTTGTTTCTTATTAATCTGCACACTTTTGTTAATACCTTCTCACATTAAACTTTTTGCAACGCTTTGCCATGCAAAAGTAATCAGCTGGCTTTAACAGTGCTCACACAGAAAAGTATAACTAGGCTGTTCTAAAATATAAAATCAACAAAAATTTAAAATATTTAACAACTAGAAGTGTTTAAGATTAAACACTGTATTTGTAGACATAAAAATATTTTAAAAACATATACATAAATATTCTGTTCTAAGTACGAGATAAAAGTACAGCGCACAAAAATAATAAAGTATTGTTTGAATATAATGCAGCTCACATGCTGTGAGTATATTTTTATCAGCCGATGCATTTAGCTAAGCATCTAACGGCCAACGCAGGCTTTGATTTAAATAGATTTAACCCCAAGCTATCAGTACGTTGCATGTA
The DNA here is from genome assembly GCA_037075365.1 of Drosophila emarginata. NCBI lineage: Eukaryota > Metazoa > Arthropoda > Insecta > Diptera > Drosophilidae > Drosophila > Drosophila emarginata. The sequence goes on along the minus strand of JBAMCD010000040.1, from coordinate 85,685 downwards.
TGCTGATAGAACTAGACATAAAATCCCACCACCAAATATGTGCCCCATAGACTTTAAGACTTCTTCCAACCAAATATCATTTAAATAAAATCAGTTCTCATTTTGAATTCAACAAATGAAGATCGGCTTTTAATTTTTCCTCTCCCCGGAATCCCTATTCATTTTTGGTCCTTCGAGTATCAAAAGAAACTCTGTTGTTTTCCCCCACCAGTGGTAAGAGACAAAGAGGTGAACCAGCTCCTTAAAGTCTGTGATCTTATACTACGCAGTAAATGCTAAGACCAGCTAAAGGTAGCAAAATAAAAAACTCCTGTTTTCCCCCACCAGTGGTAAGAAACGGAGTATAATATAAATTTTAAAACAAAAAAAAGTGCATCCGAAGTTAAAAAGCAGTTTGTTGTGGAGCAATTGCAGAACGATCGGGACGAATTTATGAAAGTGTGGCGTGTTCGAAGCTGATATCGAACTGAAAAAAAAAACGGTTAAAACTCCCGACGGTTATTAAAAATTGTTTCAGTGGCTACAAAAATTTAAAGTAGTGAAGCAAAAAGAAGAGACTATAATAGTCAAAGCACAGTTCCAGTGACAGTTCCAGTGACAGTTCCAGTGACAGTTCCAGTGACAGTTCCAAAGAATGTTGCAGTGAAAGTTCCAGTGAAGTTAAAGGAAGCTCAGTGGTAGAAGAAGAACTACCAACAAGACGAGTGGGACGTGAAAAGTCAATACAGCCGACCAACAAACATCGGCAAAACTACACCAAGGAGGGACGACGCCATCAGCAGCAGCAGCAACAGATAAGATAATATTGTTTATTTTTACGTTTTTTTGTAATATTATTATTATTTTTATTATTATAATTTTAATTATTTTTAATATTTGAAAAAAGAAACATGTTATCAGAAAAAGGTATTGCGTTGTTAGAGAAGCAGTCCAAGTTGATGGATAGATTGAGGGTTTTAGAGACGCTAGAAGCTAGTGGGATAACTAGCGAAGTATTGAAAGAGTTAGATGGAATAGAAAGTCAGTGGGTAGGGAATCATAATTTGTTGCTTAAAATTGGAGTAATCATGATTACTTTAATAATAAGCGGGTGGAGGATGCCCTAGCCATTATCTCGAAATTAAGAAGTAGAGCCGTTGAAATAGCCAAGGCAGGCACTAGCAAGTCAACTGTCGTTGAAGTAGACGTTAGACCGGGAAGTAGTAAAGCAGCCATTGCCAAAGTGGATTCGGACACGGTAGGTAGGAGTTTCGAGAACGAGTTTGAGGAAAGAGTTCACCAACTTCGGGAATATCTGCAGAAGGTGAATGGAGACATAGGGGAGAGGAAGATAGAAATGTTTAAGATACATAGAAAAAAAATTAATTTTTTGTGGCAGAGGGTACAAAATAAGGTAGAGGAACTGTACCAGAAGTTTGCTTCGAATAGGGAATTTGAAGATGCCTTACAGGAGCTAGAGTTCGATATACAGAATACTCTAGGGGCGTTAGAGGAAGGTATTAATAAACCGGTAGGAGTTAAAGTCGAGAATGTTGGCCTTGGAGAGGAACTGCCGGTGTTACCGAAAATTCAGGTACCTACGTTTTTCGGAGAACCGAAAGAGTGGGACATATTTGCGGAGCTATTTTTAGAATTAATTGATCGAAGAGAGATACATAGAAATAAAATTAATTTTTTGTGGCAGAGGGTACAAAATAAGGTAGAGGAACTGTGCCAGAAGTTTGCAACGAAAAAGGAATTTGAAGATGCCTTACAGGAGCTAGAGTTCGATATACAGAATACTCTAGGGGCGTTAGAGGAAGGTATTAATAAACCGGTAGGAGTTAAAGTCGAGAATGTTGGCCTTAGAGAGGAACTGCCGGTGTTACCGAAAATTCAGGTACCTACGTTTTTCGGAGAACCGAAAGAGTGGGACATATTTGCGGAGCTATTTTAAGAATTAAAGTGGATTTAAGTAATGCTCTGAAGTTTAATTATTTAAAATCCGCGTTACAGGGAGAAGCGAGGAGCATGGTAGCTCATTTATTGTCGGGCTCGGCCGATAATTATAATGCTGCTTGGGATTTGCTAACCAAGCGGTATGAAAATCATCGTAGTATATTTTCCGAGCAATTAAATCGGATAGTTGAATTACCGGTAATCAACATCGAATCCGCAAAACATATTAAGGGAGTGATTGACACGGTAAATGAGTCAATACACTTGATTAAAATTAAATCTAATTTGTCCGATGAAGTTGACGTGATATTCGCGCAACTTATACTTAGGAAATTGGATAGAGAGGCTCTTCAGCTCTATGAGAGCCATGTAAAAAAGACAAAGCAGATACAATTGCTATCTGATGTCTTGGAATATTTGGAGCAAAGATATTGTTCTCTAAGTTCCATTAAAAAAGAAGAAAGGAAACCGATGCAAAAAATGGCAAACACGGCGTTTAGAGAAAGCTGTCCGATTTGCAAAGTTGCCGGGCATAGCACATTTCAGTGCTACAAATTCAAAGGCTTGACACCAATAAAAAGGGTCGAAATAGCCAAAAAAGTGCAATTATGCACAAGGTGCTTGAAGCATTCAAGCAATAAAAGATGCACCAATGAAGTTGTTTGTTCATTGTGCAATAGAGGGCACCATACTTTACTCCACTTTAGTGAAAAAAGAGAGAAAGTGAAAACATGTGTGACAGCACAGCCTGCACTGTTGGCTACCGCACTAATAAAAGTAAAGGCAGTAAATGGAGGGTATGAGACCCTAAGAGCCTTGATTGATAGTGGGTCACAAAGCACTATCGTGTCTGAGGAAGCAGCTCAGATTTTAAAGTTGCCAAAAATAAAGGCACATACGGAGATTAGCGGAGTTTCGTCAACCAAGACAAGTACATCAAAGTACAAAATTAAGTTGGCAATCAAGATGCGTGAGCCGTGGAATGAACTTCTAAAGGTTGAGGCAATTGTGTTGCCAAGATTAATGAAGGCTCTCCCACTAAAGACAGCAAAGGTAGATATGTCAAAATGGCAATCGTACGTGTTAGCCGATCCTAAGTTTTATATGCCTGGTTGGGTAGATCTAAACTGGGAGTAGATGTGTATACCCATATTGTAATAAAGTGGGGTTGCAAGGATTGACGGTTTGTTAGGCCTGAATACGCAGTTTGGATGGATTGTATCAGGAGCGACAAAGTCAAAAGTAAACAATTCCATTGTCGCGACAACGATCTGTGAAATAAATAAAGGTAAAATAGAAACAGATAACAATGTCGAATTTACCCCCCCGGCAGGACCTCGCTTCGGAGGTGTTTCTTTAGCTAGGAACGAATCTATGAAATGCCACCTGAATAGATTTGGAGTCAATAACAAAAATTTATCATGTAAAAATTGTCATCCTGTAAGTTGGTCTTTTCGAAAATTTGAAGAAGTATTCAATGGCCGCGACAAGAAAGTTGGGGTAGTGAAGAGAAAACTACAGGAAGGGTCGATTACAAGACCAATTAGTAAGATTTGTCCGATTCTTGGTGCAAACAAAGCGAAGAGGAAGAAACGCGTTCGCGAAAAACAAGAGGTTGCATATTGCCAGGAATACCAAAATTAGTAATGTTAATGGTTTTGGTCATGCTAATGCTGCTTTGCCAAGTGTCAAATGGAGCTGTGGTGGAGAAAAATAAGCCAAGAAGTAACCATCAAAAAAATGAATACAACAGCCGCATTATATTTAGATCCAATGGTTGAGGTAGAAATAGTGTCTTCCTCATGGGATCATATTGTATATTATGATATGACGGCGTATTTTGAAATGCTTAATAAGGGTGACAAGTTGATAGTTAAAATGAGGGAGATATGTAAAAAATTGTACAGTTTTGAAGACCAGTGCAATCTAGTAGTAGACAGTAGTGATAAACAGATAAGAGAAATTGAGGATAACAACAAACTGTTAACAGCCAAAGGGATATTTGTTGATAGAATGTTGATAATTAACGTGAAATTCCCATTATTTGGTAGGCATCCATCTCTTCTATATAGAATTATCCCAGTGCCAGTTAGGATTAGTAATGATCAGATGATAATGGTACAGGTAAATAGCGAGTACTTAGTCTATAATTTTGAAATAGACTCCTATCATCTAATGACCAAATCCACTTTAAATAAATGTCAGACGTGGCAAACTAATAAAAGAGCGTGTGAAGGAAGTTGGCCGTGGAGTAGTGCCAATGACAACGCATGTGAAATCACACCATTTAAACAAAATATGAAATCTAACTGTGTCTATAAAACGATAGTTGACTTAAGATCCTATTGGATCGAGCTAGAGAGCAGAAGTAGCTGGCTATTTAAAGTTTCACCCTATTCAAAGGTTAGAGTGCAATGTGGTAGCGTACAACAGGAAGTAATAGATATTCCAGAGCAAGGCATTTTCAGCATCAGGTCAGATTGCACTGCTAGAACAGAAGACAAAATATTAGTCGCTCATTACAGCATCCAGTCAGAGTCTTATCAAGAAATCGCAACATCTCATATAGGGGATATTAGCGAGGTTCCGAAGATAATCTGGGATCCAGTAGGAAATAATTTGTTAAACCACACAGCAGAACTTGAAAGGTTGAAAATTGAATTAAAATCTTTAAAAGAACATAACATTGATTTCTTAGGATTAAATTTCCATCACGTAACTGGTCATGCTTCTTTAATAATAGCAATGGTATTAGTTATAATAGTAATAATATATGTTATAAGAAAAATAAATGTAACCAGAAGACTACAAACTATAACCTTTGCCGGCCCTTTGCAGAATGTTTAAGATTAAACACTGTATTTGTAGACATAAAAATATTTTAAAAACATATACATAAATTTTCTGAACTAAGTACGAGATAAAAGTACAGCGCACAAAAATAATAAAGTATTGTTTGAATATAATGCAGCTCACATGCTGTGAGTATATTTTTATCAGCCGATGCATTTAGCTAAGCATCTAACGGCCAACGCAGGATTTGATTTAAATAGATTTAACCCCAAGCTATCAGTACGATGCATGTATGCTGATAGAACTAGACATAAAATACCACCACCAAATATGTGCCCCATAGACTTTAAGACTTCTTCCAACCAAATATCATTTAAATAAAATCAGTTCTCATTTTGAATTCAACAAATGAAGATCGGCTTTTAATTTTTCCTCTCCCCGGAATCCCTATTCATTTTTGGTCCTTCGAGTATCAAAAGAAACTCTGTTGTTTTCCCCCACCAGTGGTAAGAGACAAAGAGGTGAACCAGCTCCTTAAAGTCTGTGATCTTATACTACGCAGTAAATGCTAAGACCAGCTAAAGGTAGCAAAATAAAAAACTCCTGTTTTCCCCCACCAGTGGTAAGAAATGGAGTATAATATAAATTTTAAAACAAAAAAAAGTGCATCCGAAGTTAAAAAGCAGTTTGTTGTGGAGCAATTGCAGAACGATCGGGACGAATTTATGAAAGTGTGGCGTGTTCGAAGCTGATATCGAACTGAAAAAAAAAACGGTTAAAACTCCCGACGGTTATTAAAAATTGTTTCAGTGGCTACAAAAATTTAAAGTAGTGAAGCAAAAAGAAGAGACTATAATAGTCAAAGCACAGTTCCAGTGACAGTTCCAGTGACAGTTCCAGTGACAGTTCCAAAGAATGTTGCAGTGAAAGTTCCAGTGAAGTTAAAGGAAGCTCAGTGGTAGAAGAAGAACTACCAACAAGACGAGTGGGACGTGAAAAGTCAATACAGCCGACCAACAAACATCGGCAAAACTACACCAAGGAGGGACGACGCCATCAGCAGCAGCAGCAACAGATAAGATAATATTGTTTATTTTTACGTTTTTTTGTAATATTATTATTATTTTTATTATTATAATTTTTAATTATTTTTAATATTTGAAAAAAGAAACATGTTATCAGAAAAAGGTATTGCGTTGTTAGAGAAGCAGTCCAAGTTGATGGATAGATTGAGGGTTTTAGAGACGCTAGAAGCTAGTGGGATAACTAGCGAAGTATTGAAAGAGTTAGATGGAATAGAAAGTCAGTGGGTAGGGAATCATAATTTGTTGCTTAAAATTGGAGTAATCATGATTACTTTAATAATAAGCGGGTGGAGGATGCCCTAGCCATTATCTCGAAATTAAGAAGTAGAGCCGTTGAAATAGCCAAGGCAGGCACTAGCAAGTCAACTGTCGTTGAAGTAGACGTTAGACCGGGAAGTAGTAAAGCAGCCATTGCCAAAGTGGATTCGGACACGGTAGGTAGGAGTTTCGAGAACGAGTTTGAGGAAAGAGTTCACCAACTTCGGGAATATCTGCAGAAGGTGAATGGAGACATAGGGGAGAGGAAGATAGAAATGTTTAAGATACATAGAAAAAAAATTAATTTTTTGTGGCAGAGGGTACAAAATAAGGTAGAGGAACTGTACCAGAAGTTTGCTTCGAATAGGGAATTTGAAGATGCCTTACAGGAGCTAGAGTTCGATATACAGAATACTCTAGGGGCGTTAGAGGAAGGTATTAATAAACCGGTAGGAGTTAAAGTCGAGAATGTTGGCCTTGGAGAGGAACTGCCGGTGTTACCGAAAATTCAGGTACCTACGTTTTTCGGAGAACCGAAAGAGTGGGACATATTTGCGGAGCTATTTTTAGAATTAATTGATCGAAGAGAGATACATAGAAATAAAATTAATTTTTTGTGGCAGAGGGTACAAAATAAGGTAGAGGAACTGTGCCAGAAGTTTGCAACGAAAAAGGAATTTGAAGATGCCTTACAGGAGCTAGAGTTCGATATACAGAATACTCTAGGGGCGTTAGAGGAAGGTATTAATAAACCGGTAGGAGTTAAAGTCGAGAATGTTGGCCTTAGAGAGGAACTGCCGGTGTTACCGAAAATTCAGGTACCTACGTTTTTCGGAGAACCGAAAGAGTGGGACATATTTGCGGAGCTATTTTAAGAATTAAAGAGGATTTAAGTAATGCTCTGAAGTTTAATGATTTAAAATCCGCGTTACAGGGAGAAGCGAGGAGCATGGTAGCTCATTTATTGTCGGGCTCGGCCGATAATTATAATGCTGCTTGGGATTTGCTAACCAAGCGGTATGAAAATCATCGTAGTATATTTTCCGAGCAATTAAATCGGATAGTTGAATTACCGGTAATCAACATCGAATCCGCAAAACATATTAAGGGAGTGATTGACACGGTAAATGAGTCAATACACTTGATTAAAATTAAATCTAATTTGTCCGATGAAGTTGACGTGATATTCGCGCAACTTATACTTAGGAAATTGGATAGAGAGGCTCTTCAGCTCTATGAGAGCCATGTAAAAAAGACAAAGCAGATACAATTGCTATCTGATGTCTTGGAATATTTGGAGCAAAGATATTGTTCTCTAAGTTCCATTAAAAAAGAAGAAAGGAAACCGATGCAAAAAATGGCAAACACGGCGTTTAGAGAAAGCTGTCCGATTTGCAAAGTTGCCGGGCATAGCACATTTCAGTGCTACAAATTCAAAGGCTTGACACCAATAGAAAGGGTCGAAATAGCCAAAAAAGTGCAATTATGCACAAGGTGCTTGAAGCATTCAAGCAATAAAAGATGCACCAATGAAGTTGTTTGTTCATTGTGCAATAGAGGGCACCATACTTTACTCCACTTTAGTGAAAAAAGAGAGAAAGTGAAAACATGTGTGACAGCACAGCCTGCACTGTTGGCTACCGCACTAATAAAAGTAAAGGCAGTAAATGGAGGGTATGAGACCCTAAGAGCCTTGATTGATAGTGGGTCACAAAGCACTATCGTGTCTGAGGAAGCAGCTCAGATTTTAAAGTTGCCAAAAATAAAGGCACATACGGAGATTAGCGGAGTTTCGTCAACCAAGACAAGTACATCAAAGTACAAAATTAAGTTGGCAATCAAGATGCGTGAGCCGTGGAATGAACTTCTAAAGGTTGAGGCAATTGTGTTGCCAAGATTAATGAAGGCTCTCCCACTAAAGACAGCAAAGGTAGATATGTCAAAATGGCAATCGTACGTGTTAGCCGATCCTAAGTTTTATATGCCTGGTTGGGTAGATCTAAACTGGGAGTAGATGTGTATACCCATATTGTAAAAAGTGGGGTTGCAAGGATTGACGGTTTGTTAGGCCTGAATACGCAGTTTGGATGGATTGTATCAGGAGCGACAAAGTCAAAAGTAAACAATTCCATTGTCGCGACAACGATCTGTGAAATAAATAAAGGTAAAATAGAAACAGATAACAATGTCGAATTTACCCCCCCGGCAGGACCTCGCTTCGGAGGTGTTTCTTTAGCTAGGAACGAATCTATGAAATGCCACCTGAATAGATTTGGAGTCAATAACAAAAATTTATCATGTAAAAATTGTCATCCTGTAAGTTGGGTCTTTTCGAAAATTTGAAGAAGTATTCAATGGCCGCGACAAGAAAGTTGGGGTAGTGAAGAGAAAACTACAGGAAGGGTCGATTACAAGACCAATTAGTAAGATTTGTCCGATTCTTGGTGCAAACAAAGCGAAGAGGAAGAAACGCGTTCGCGAAAAACAAGAGGTTGCATATTGCCAGGAATACCAAAATTAGTAATGTTAATGGTTTTGGTCATGCTAATGCTGCTTTGCCAAGTGTCAAATGGAGCTGTGGTGGAGAAAAATAAGCCAAGAAGTAACCATAAAAAAGATGAATACAACAGCCGCATTATATTTAGATCCAATGGTTGAGGTAGAAATAGTGTCTTCCTCATGGGATCATATTGTATATTATGATATGACGGCGTATTTTGAAATGCTTAATAAGGGTGACAAGTTGATAGTTAAAATGAGGGAGATATGTAAAAAATTGTACAGTTTTGAAGACCAGTGCAATCTAGTAGTAGACAGTAGTGATAAACAGATAAGAGAAATTGAGGATAACAACAAACTGTTAACAGCCAAAGGGATATTTGTTGATAGAATTTGATAATAATCGTGAAATTCCCATTATTTGGTAGGCATCCATCTCTTCTATATAGAATTATCCCAGTGCCAGTTAGGATTAGTAATGATCAGATGATAATGGTACAGGTAAATAGCGAGTACTTAGTCTATAATTTTGAAATAGACTCCTATCATCTAATGACCAAATCCACTTTAAATAAATGTCAGACGTGGCAAACTAATAAAAGAGCGTGTGAAGGAAGTTGGCCGTGGAGTAGTGCCAATGACAACGCATGTGAAATCACACCATTTAAACAAAATATGAAATCTAACTGTGTCTATAAAACGATAGTTGACTTAAGATCCTATTGGATCGAGCTAGAGAGCAGAAGTAGCTGGCTATTTAAAGTTTCACCCTATTCAAAGGTTAGAGTGCAATGTGGTAGCGTACAACAGGAAGTAATAGATATTCCAGAGCAAGGCATTTTCAGCATCAGGTCAGATTGCACTGCTAGAACAGAAGACAAAATATTAGTCGCTCATTACAGCATCCAGTCAGAGTCTTATCAAGAAATCGCAACATCTCATATAGGGGATATTAGCGAGGTTCCGAAGATAATCTGGGATCCAGTAGGAAATAATTTGTTAAACCACACAGCAGAACTTGAAAGGTTGAAAATTGAATTAAAATCTTTAAAAGAACATAACATTGATTTCTTAGGATTAAATTTCCATCACGTAACTGGTCATGCTTCTTTAATAATAGCAATGGTATTAGTTATAATAGTAATAATAATATATGTTATAAGAAAAATAAATGTAACCAGAAGACTACAAACTATAACCTTTGCCGGCCCTTTGCAGAATGTTTAAGATTAAACACTGTATTTGTAGACATAAAAATATTTTAAAAACATATACATAAATTTTCTGAACTAAGTACGAGATAAAAGTACAGCGCACAAAAATAATAAAGTATTGTTTGAATATAATGCAGCTCACATGCTGTGAGTATATTTTTATCAGCCGATGCATTTAGCTAAGCATCTAACGGCCAACGCAGGATTTGATTTAAATAGATTTAACCCCAAGCTATCAGTACGATGCATGTATGCTGATAGAACTAGACATAAAATACCACCACCAAATATGTGCCCCATAGACTTTAAGACTTCTTCCAACCAAATATTATTTAAATAAAATCAGTTCACATTTTGAATTCAACAAATGAAGATCGGGTTTTAATTTTTCCTCTCCCCGGAATCCCTGTTCAAGAAGGATGGACTAACTTCGGCCGTGCCGAAATTCGAATACCAGAATCATAAGGAAATATATAAAACCCATCAAATATAAATTTGATGTCCGTGACATAAAACGAAATTTAATACCGTTTTTTTTTTTGCCCCGATTGTTCCTATGACAGCTATAGCATATAGTGGACTGATTCTGATGAAACTTAAATGGTATATTTCTTTTTATATAAAATTGTCAAATAAGAAATTTTGTGACAATCGCTTCAAAAACACCCAAGTTATTAATCAAAAACTATATTTTTCATCGATCGTTCCTATTGGAGCTATATGATATAGTCATCCGATCGGGATGATTCCGAGATATACAATGCCTGCCAAAAAGAAGCCTAGGTGCAAAATTTCAGCTCTGTAGCTTCAAAGGTCTTAGAGGAGATGCGTTGATCCAGACAGACGGACAAGGCTATTTCAAGTCAGCTCATAATGCTGATCGAGAATATTTATATAGTCGGAGATGCATCCTTCTATGCGTTGCAAATTTCTAAACAAAATTAATATACCCTTTTTGCAAGGGTATCATAAATGTAGCAAGCAAGTCGTCCCTGCCGACATTGAGTGTACCCTGTACCAATTAAAAGGACTTCATAAAGTCAAAAACGATCAAAATCGCCATCAATTTACAACAAAATTCTCTTAAAATACAGCAACAGCGAAAGCATGCTATCTCGCTCACACCTAACAGGCAATTTTGCACTGGACGTTTCAGTACAAAACGGAAATTCGTATATCTTTGACAATTATTATCCGATTTCAACAAAAGCTCATCAGCTGCTGCATATTGGCCAGATTATTAAGTGTGTCAAATAAGAATGCAATATCTTTATTACAGCGTTTGTTATAGGTTTTTCCAAATTGCGGGGGCAGAAGTGGGCGGTTACCCTATGGGTACAGGGTATAAAAATTTATTACGTATACTACATACATAATTCTGTTTTCTTTCTCTTTATTATGCACAGGCAAAGCACTCAGAATAAAAACAACTGTTAAATACTCAAATGTATTCATAATACAACATATTTTTATTTTGACTACTCTCGCACTCACTTTGTTTCTCATTCAGTCTATCTCAGTTGGATTTTTACTTATTTTCAAGTCAATTTTAGTGTCGTACATTCAATGATGGGTTTTCCTGCATTCATGCAGTGCTCTACTACATATCTCCAAGACCTCATGTTGTCAACGCTCGTAGTCGACCTCATTGGTCCTTTGCCATTTGTTGTCTTTTTAACCTCATACCGTCCATTGCGCTTTACTTTTACGCATCTTGGTTCTAAACAGAATTTCGAACGGTGACGACTTTGTTGACGAATGCATCGTTGAGTTATTCGCCTGCTGCACATTTTAAATGTATTTGTACCATTTAGCTGGTTTCTCTAATTAAAATTTTCCAATTACGCTTAGGATACAACGGTTAACTCGCGGTTGACTGTACATGATGGACTTGATTGCTGCTAAGAAACTCTCCAAAAAAATTTAATGCCGCTTAAGATTCGCTCAGGAAATCCAAAAACATTGGTCCACTCTTTTAGCTGCTTTACTACTTCCTCATTCCTTCTCGGTTTAGTTAGAAAAAGCCAAACAATTTTTGAAAAGCGACAGACATAATATTGGTCCTAGATGATCTAAATGCAACGGAGTGTCGCATTTGGCAATGCAAATGTGGTATCCAACTTCATATCTATGATTTAGCGCTTCATTAACTGCGTTCTGCTCAAAGTTTTCAAACCAATTTGTAACAGGTTCATTACAACCACCTAATCGTCATACAACCTTCCCAAAGTTTTGCTCAAATATTTTAACTTGATTGGTTCGTGTTCATCGATTCCAGCATTAGTGAAAACGATTCAGTCAGTTGTTGTATTTGCGTTTCAATATTGTTTGACGGATTCACTGATATTTCGTCTTCTTTCGCTTCATTTTCGTGTATCAACGCGATCGCTTCTTCCATATCTTTAATATCTAAATTAAAATCGCTTTCATCATCTTCGCTATGCACACATCAAAACATTTTGATGATATATAACAACAAAAAAGCTCTAAACTCAAACGCATGTTGCATAAATACAACAAAATATATATGTACATACATATGTATGTACATAAAATATAACTCTGAATAGTTGTTTAATGTACAGTTTATCAAGTAATTGTTTGCAAAGTAAAAATCATCACAAAATGTAATATTCCATCTCACATTTTATTGTCTTATATTAGTATTTTTTTTAAATCAAAGTATATATATATATAAATAATATGTATGTATGTATATAAGAAAAAAAAACAAAATATCAAACACAATAGGAAAAAAAAATACAAAAACGTTAAGTTCGGCGCATTTCACGGTGTCAATAATTTTAATTCTTAGGAAACTATAATTATTTTAGAGATAATATTTGGTATGTAACCCACCAGCTGCCATTATGCCTTGAAGGCGACAGGGCTTGGAGTAAATTAGATGCTTAAGGTCATGAACTTCAGATATTTCCTCCCATTCTTCTTGACTGGCTTTTATGCAAGCTGTTTTAGAAGTTCGACTCCGTCTACCCATACGCTTCTTTAGAAATGCCCATAAATTCTCGATATGGTTTAGGTCAGGACTCTGGGCGGGGGTAGCAATAATTTTCCAACCAGGTCCTACAGAGCAGCGATTTGTGCTTAGGGTCATTATCTTGGCACAGCTTATATGTAATTGATAATATTCATAATTCAGTCTTCAGAATGTCCAAATAAAACTCCTTCGTCATAATTTCATCAAAAATCTGAATTTCCCCAACACCTTCCAATAAAATACAACCCAACACCATTACGGATTATATTTATTTGTTCCAGTGCTGTCTTGGGCTTCCTCCAAACTTTGATGGGTCCGTCACTGTTATACATCATTATTTCGGTGTCGTCACAAAAAATAACATTGTACCAGTTCTCAGTATGCCTCTCAATATTTAATCCAGATAGTAGTGGCGTTTTTCTATCCACTTCTGATGAATATTTATGATATTATATATATATTATTCGTGGCTGACAGAATTATTGGTATCATTTTTAAAACATGATGAAAACTGTCTACGGCTCATTTGAGGATTATTGTTTACCTCTTTTATAATTTTCGACTGATCACGACGGGATACTTCAATTCCAACCGATTTTCCTTCTCGGCGCGATTAATAATATTTCATCCAGTATTTTCATCTGGAACACTTCCCCTAGCACCTTTGCTGATTTCTCCTTGCTGTGGTGGAAATAAACTTACTGAATTAACTCGTCATTAACTCGTTTTCCGGGCATTGCTAAACGTTTCAAATTACTTATGATGTTCACAATCAAAAAGATATAATTTAGAAAATGCATAGGAAACCATAAGTTCGCTTTTTCTGAAATTAAAAGTACTGTTAGAGAGCATCGACAGCAGAATAAGCTTATGTATATAAGAAGATAAAATGTGAGATAGAAAAATTAATTTTGTGATGATTTTTACTTTGCAAACAATTACTTGACAAACTGTATGTATGTACAGTGGCTCACAGCTTATTTGACCCACCTTACATTTCAAACTTTAGAGTAACATAACTTTTTTTTCCAAAGGTGATATTAACAAAAATTAAATGCAGTTATGTTTGTTAATGTTTAAACTTAATAGCACAATAAATGAATTATTATACATATTTTATTTCAATTTTCAAGATATACATAGTTAACAAAAACTAAAAAAAACGAACAATTCTATGTCACAGCTTATTCGTCCCAACTAATCTAAAAGATCACAATTCTAGATTTAAGTGTTGTTTTGAATATTTCAATATTTGGTGTGGCCCCCCTTTTGTTCTAAAACATGACTGTTGGGCTCAAATTTTTTGAAAGCTCAGTATTTGCTTATAAAAGGCTTCTTTCTAGCGATTCTCCCATGTAGATCGTTATTCCTGAGAATTGTGCGTATGGTTTCAGCAGAGCACGTCTTACTAATTGTTTTCTTCATCTCAACAGCTAGTTTTGGAACCAAAATCTTTGGGTTTTCTTGAGCATTTTTCAACCAACTTTTGAAAATATAAGCGGTAAATATGCATAGTTGGCTCTTTGTCACTGCTTAATTTTTCAGAACAATCTTTAAGAAAAGTAATCAGGTTTTCAAGTAAGGTAAAATCTAAATTTGCAATGCGACTGAGTTCGTTTTTAGTCAACAATAAGGTTTTAACTTCTTCTTGGACTTCAAAAATGCTGTGTAACATAATATACGTGGAATTATAACGAGTTCTGACATCCTGCTTCAAAGTTTTCGACAACTTACTGTTAAGCCCCGACTGCTTAAAATATTGAACAAGTCTTTTCGCGCATTCTACCAAAGTTTGAATTTCTAATGTTGAATGCTTTTCAACAATATCGTCCATTACTAAATTCAAGTTGTGACACGCACATGAAAGTCGCTTATAAGGCTTTAATGCAGAAACAATATTTTTCCCATTATCGGTCACATTCTGTTTTTGTCAAACTTATCTATAAAATTAAATTCATTTAAAACGCTTTTAATATTATCAATAATGTTCTGTCCGGTTTTCTTATCTTCTAAAAACTCTCTAACTCCTAGCAACGAAAGTTTTAGTTCAAAATCTTTGTTAATGTTATGCGCACTTAATGAAATGAAACATCTCTGGGTGTATTCGTCAGTCCACATACAGTGAGTCAAAGAAGTATTGGCACACTCACAAAGTTAAAGTTTTTCGTCCAATAATAAATTTAAAAAAATTAAAACAGTATTTTCTAAATTCATGGTTTTATTATACATCTGAACAAAAAAAAAATTTTAATTTAAACGTTTTTTTTATCATCAAATAAGTATTGGCACAGGTATCGAAATCAGTTTGCTCCATTGCAGGTGTACCGGGCTAATACTTTGTGGGTCCTTTTTTGGACTGAATGACGGCTTGTAAACGTCTTTTCATGCTGTTCACCAAATTTGCAGTTTCGGAAGGTGTTATTTTATTCCATTCTGCAATTTGTGCCTCTTTTAGGGAATCCTTCGACGTTATGTGGTGAGGTCTTATCTTACGCTCTAGAAGATGCCACACATGCTCAATCGGATTTAAGTCCGGCGATTGTGGGGCTGTTTTTAGCTGTTTGCAATGCTATATCAACCACTCTTGAACAAGATAAGATGTATGTTTCGGGTCATTATTTTATTGAAATTGCTAAGTTGTCCCATTAAGGCGCATTTTTTCGACGCTTGGGCTTAAATTTTCTTTCGATATACATACATGCTTATCCATTGTCTCATCTATGAACACCAGATTTCCAACACCAGATGCAGCAAAACACCGTGTTTTACTGTTTTGAAGAGGTTGTTCTCTTGATTTGGCTTTCGCCAAATTTTTTGTGCACCATCTGACCCAAATAAGTTAAATTTCGATTTATCACTGAATACTGTGGTGTTCCAAAAAGAGTCCGGCTTATTTAAGTGTTGTTTAGCAATTTCTACCTGCTTTTTATACCCTGTAACCATAGGGTAAAAGGGTATATTAAAGTCGCTAAAATGTATGTAACAGGCAAAAGGAAAATTTTCCGACCCTATAAAGTATATATATTCTTGATCAGTATCAATAGCGAAGTCGATTGAGACATGTCCGTCTGTCCGCCCGTCCGTCCGTATGAACACCGAGATCTCGGAGACTATAAGAGCTAGAGCAACCAAATTTGGTGTCAACATCCGTCTATTGTATAAGCGGGTCAAGTTTGTTTTAAATTTTTGCCACGCCCATTTCCGCCCCCGTAATTTAGAAAAAACTATAACTTGAGCTGTAATAAAGATATCGCATTCTTATTTGGCACACTTAATAATATAGCCAATATGCACCAGCTGACCAAATTTTGTCGAAATCGGACAATAATTATCGCAGACGTATTTCCGTTTTGTACTGAAACGCCAAATGGACTGTTGAGTGTGAGAGAGATAGCATGCGTTCGTTGCTGCTGCATGGCAAGCAGTGCATGCTAAGAGAATTTTTTTGTAAATTGATGGCGATTTTGATCGTTTTTGACTTTATGAAGTACTTTTACTCGGTACAGGGTATACTCAATGTCGGCAGGGACGACTTGCTTGCTTCATTCTTATTTGCCTTCGAAATGAAGGGTTTGCGACGAGGGACACGGTCATGATACCCAGCCTTATATGGGTTAACATTCAATTCCAACGAATTTTGCAATGTCTCGCACAATTTTACTGCCGAAGTTTTTGGACACAACGTGTTCACCACAATTTATGGGCGGCCAGATCTGCTCTCCGGAGCTATTTTGCCAATATTACAATAATGCATAACGATGTTTCGAACACTAGACTATGACTTCTCAACAATTTTGCCAATTTCGCGATAGGATTTTCTTTTTTCTAAATACAGTTTTATTATTAATTGACGTAGTTCTACGGAAATTTCAGTACCTCGGCACATTTGATTGGCATCTTATATAATTCTCGGATGTCCGAAGAAATAAAAAACAATAGTAAAAATAACAGGAGTTTACCGTTGCGACGCCAAAAGCATAAGCTAAAATAAGAAATGTGCCAATACTTTTTTGATGTGAATAGCTTATAAAAAAACGTTGAAATTTATATTTTTTTTTTGTTCAGACGTATAATAAAACCAGGAATTTAGAGAATATTGTTTTAAATATTTATTCTATGAAAAGTTATAGCACGAAAAACTTTAACTTTGTGAGTGTGCGAATATTTTGACTCAGCCCACATGGGAGTGTCCATCCGCTTAATTTTAGAGCCTCATAGGTGGCCCTATCCATCGGAAGGAAGTTTGAGTCCCCAGGCGAAGTTTCGTTCAGTGCTTTTAAGAGTTTCACATGGGTAAATTAATCTCGCTTTGCATACCACTCATTCATCCAAACGCTATGCTTTCGTTTCTGGGCTTTTCTTTTCTCTTCTTCTAGAAATACATGTTTTGCCATCAAGGCCATGATTTTACAACTTTCCGCGTGCATCTTCACAACAAAGTGACATTCGAATGTATAACAGCTAAATTAAGTTGAGTGAATATGGGTACAAAGCGGAATGAGTATGAATGAGTGAGTGATTTCGCAAAGCACTCGGGCGCACAATGTTGAAGCAATGAGTACGAGTGAGAACAAGCGAAAATGAGAGGATAGGCTTCGAATGTATTCGAATGTCAAAACGGTTGTTGTTCTTCTTTTGCTCTGCAGAAAAACGAAATGGAGCACAAAACAAGGAGTAGAACTTGAATTCTGAAACGCAATAGAGCAAAAATGTATTTCACAATATTGGGAGACCTAAAGCATAGAAAACAAGGAGTAGAACTAGAACACATTAAAACGAAAACAAATACAAGAGTTACATTTTTATATTTATTTCGCTTATTACTATTTTATTTAACATACATATACATATATGTACATACATACATTTTTTTTTTTAAATATTAGCATGTAAAAACATTATTTTGTTTATGTTTTCCGGGTTTGTTGCAATTAAACAGTGCTTTTCAGTAATTAAGTTTCTGGCGTCTGAAAATGTTCTTTCAGAAGCCGCGCTGCTCGCCGGTATACAAAAAATTTTGCAACTTGTTTTATACAATAATGGAAAAAATATTTGGTGCATGTCCCACCAAGCCAGTGCATCAAAATTTGTACTGTATGGAACATTAATACTACAGTAACCCTTTATTTCCTGTTCCACTTGGCTTTTTTTTGGATCAGTGTGTTGAACCTCCACATAATCAGCAAATTCATCGTTTGCTATTGCAATTTCTGCAAGGTTTCACAAACTTTTATTTTTTTAAAAAAAAAATGTATGATTACTTTACAGTCTGTAAATACTGTTTCTTTCTCTGTGGAAGAAAACTGCAATACTTTATTTGTGGGTGGAAAAAGAAATATGGCTATTTTGTGGTATTTTGATAGGTTTGGTTTAATTGTCGATAAAATTTGAATGTTCAATGCGGACTTAAGATCTTGAATGATGTCAACATCATTGGAATCTGACAGACAGACTTTCTTTAAATTATTTATGTTCGGAATTACTTAACAAACTGTTAGCCGTTTGCTTGCCTCCAGTTTTTTTGAAATTATTTTAAAAGATTCTAAAATTTTGACAACCGAACCTAAGTGGTTTATATTTATGCCTTCAATTCTGTTTGTCTGATTTTTATCTTTAAGTATTGTTGTCAGTTCAATCCAATTATTTGTAACTGACTTGAGGTAGTACACTGTATTCCAACGAGTTGCGCAAAAGCTTTTTAAAGAAAATCCTAAGGATGAGTTCATTCCAGATTTTTTAACGAACTTCACCAGCTTGGTGCACGCACTGACCATAGAGCCCAGCTCGGGCACGGCATTAATGCCTTTTTCAACAGCGTTGTTTAGCAGGTGATTGACGCAATTGATTTTCTCAAAATCGTGAAAAGCTTTTATCATATTTGATCCACGATCGGTTACGATAATTGGATTGTCCATTTCGAGACCGTAATCGAAGTTTTTCAATATTTCCTCTATTTTTTCCCGAATATTTGCACCTAGTTACAAAATTTAGTTAAATTAATGTTATACACTTGAAGATTTAATCAACATACCAGTGCAGGACATTTCATTGATTTCATGGCCATAAGATGATCAACAAGTACTCCTTCCTTTAGGTAGTGCACCGTGCAGGACAAATATGAAGCTTCTAAATAATTATCTGTCTATAAGTCACTAGTGATGGCGTATCCAAAAGCTTTATATTTTACAATTTTATCTTTTATTGGCCCAAAATGCAAGTCGTAAATTGCTGCTATATTCCGGAAAACAGTAGTTGGATGTGGTAATAATTTATTCACATCGACATTGGAACCATAAGTTGCACCAACATTTATTAAAAAAGATGCAAATTTCTTAACGCCGGAATCAGCAATAATTTTTAATGGACGGCAATGCTTTATAATCCACTCAGTGGCAACAACTACGCCCACCAGCTTAGTATCTGAGTTTACCTCAATTGGGGGAGTTTTTTGAATTTTACTGGCGTTTACTAAATAGCATTTATGCTGAACCAAATTAGATGTGTTACCTGTGAACTTTAGCACTGAAAAAAACATTTTTCATGCTACAACTTCAACTAATTCCTCCCCATTTTCATTTTTTATCTTCGAAAAAACTGCCAAACTTCGCTTCGACCCCTCTTTTCTATTAAGCTGTACATGCCACTATGCAGCTTCGCCTTTATTTCGAGTGTGACACTATCTTTTGTGATTACTGCGCTCACAACCTGCATATTTTAATAAAACTTGATTAAATATGAAAGAAATTACACAAAAACATTTATGGACAGGTCACAAGTACAAAGTTTTTAAACTAATCGTAAAGGAAACATGTTATTAATAAAAGCGCATAAAATCTAAACCAATAACAAAACAAACGAACACAAAACCAACAAAGTACTTGTTAAATACTTACATATGTATGTATGTATGTATGTATGTATGTATGTATGTATGTATGTATGTATGTATGTACGTATGTATGTATGTATGTATGTATGTACATTTTCGATTTGTCTATTTTTCTCTCCTTCCATTTTTGTGACTGTAAAACTTCGATACTCCACACAAAATAAATACACCTAGACCTCGCTTTGCGTCGCTGATCAATTAACACTAATTTTCATTGTGCGTCGTTAGATTTCGATGTTGCGTTGCCAAAGAGTCGTTAATCTTTTTTGGAATACTTTTTTTTTTCAAAAGGTGGCAGCACTTTTCGTTCTATTTCATCTCATTCGTCTCATTTTGCCATTTGCTTGCCCACCATTTATGTAGTGTATCGTATTTCTATTAGTGAGTTGTGCTTTTTAAAAGGGATCAATAAATTTTTTCGTGTAGTTTCTGATTATTTGGATTGAGAATCAAGTTGCTCAGAGAATACCATTAAGTAAAATTAATTAAAAGTCATACAGTCGAAAGCGAAAAGCTTATTTGATGACATAAAAAGTCAAACAGTATCCAACGATGATGCTAGTGGTAGTAGTGCACACGAGAATGAAACTTTTGAAGCAAGTCAAGGCTGGTTTGAGAGATTCATGGTTCGAGCGAAACTGCACAACATTGCTCTTAAAGGCGAAGCAGCTAGCGCTGATATACATAACTGCTGCAAAACTCTACCCAACAGAGTTAAAAGCATTCATTCATGATGGTGGGTATGAGCCGAAACAAGTCTTTAATGTTGACAAGACTGTATTATTTTGGAAACGCCTACCTCAGAGAACCTTCATTTCTAAAACAGAAAAATCTGCGTCCGGATTTAAGGCTAGCAAGGATAGACTGACTCTTCTTCTTGGTGGTAATGCAAATGGTGATTTCAAATTTAAGCCATTTCTCATTTATCAATCAGAAAGGTTATTCAAAAGATCACCTTCCTGTCCACTGGCGTTCAAACAAAAAAGCATAGATGACAGCATCTTTATTTTAAAACTGGGTTTCAATGTGGGCTATTCCAGAAATTAAAGCTTATTGCGACAAGGAAAATTTAAATTTCAAGGCATTGGTTCTAGTAGACAATGCTCCTGGCCACCCAGTTTACGTTGATGAGTTGTCAGAAAATGTGAAATTTGTATTTCTACCACCTAACACGACATCAGTTATTCAGCCAATGGATCAGGGAGTTATATCGACTTTTAAAAGTTATTACCTTCGAAGAACCTTTAAGCTTCTTATAAGTGAGACTGATGGACAAGATAAACCTACCATGCTACAGTTTTGGAAAAATTTCAACATTATGAAAGCCATAGAAATTATGTCCGATTCGTGATAGGAGATTAAACCATCTTGCATGAATGGTGTTTGGCGCAAAATATGGCCTCAATGTGTTCACAAAAAATGCACTGCCGAAATAGATGATACACCAGCAGTTCGTCATGAACTTTCTAATTTTGCGAAAACTTTAAATTTTGAAGGTATGGACGAGACTGACATACAGGAATTGCTAACCTCGCACAACCATGAGTTCTCCAATGAAGAACTTTTGCAACTGGAATTAAAAATCGCCAATGAAGAGAATGACTGTGACCGCTTAGAAAACTCCAAAGATGAAAACTTAACCTAATAAAATGATATATAATTTTTTTTTTTTTTTTAATTATTGCTTCGTTAAATTCAAATACTTAAAAAATTTTCGTAACCTTGGAACCTATCCTTGATCTTTATATGGTTTGCTATAGAAAAACTTAATTCACTTTGCGTCGTTTCGATTTACGTCGTATTTTTTTTGGAACGTACATATACCCGACGTAAAGCAAGGTCTAGGTGTACACGAAATACAATGTATGTATGTATGTGTCGGGTCACTATTATTTTCGGCCTTATAGCGCTGCGAGTTTCGATCGCACTCGAGTTCCAAATTGTACTGCCTTGAATCTGAACTCTCTTCTTTGTGCCTACCATCGAACCACACTCGGTGACAGCGTCAGAACGCTGACGCCCCGCTAAAGCGGTACTTCTTAAAGCGACAAAGTACAAGCAACCAATCACAAGACAATTAGAGGCTGATGCAATATTACAATAATGATGAAATTGTCATTAATGTGAAATATCCAAAACTACAAGCACACGCACACAAACTCGACATGCGCCGACATATGTATGTATGTATGTTCTGTGATACCCGAGTAATTCATGTCCGTAAAGAAGCGACGGTCTGTTAAGGTCGAGTTAGCGACGGTCGCTGTTAAGTCTCTGTTAAAATTTTTCATTTTATAAAATTCAATTATTTTGTTAATAACTAACTATTTTAATCAGAATAAAAATGAAACTTATTAACAATATCATTATCTATATACATATATTATTGACTGTTGGGCAATTTTAAGCAATGAATGTATTCCAATTTTGACTATGAAAATATTGGCTCCCCACATTTTGGGGAACAGCTCCACTTACAAGACGAGGCTCGCAATGCACGGTATACCAGATTATTATATTTTGATTGTGGGGGTGGTGCAAACCCAATTTCAAAGGAATGCCAGATAAATTTTTTTCCAACATTCCATTATTTGGCGATGCCGCCATCTGCCGATATCTACAGTGGCTCACAGCTTATTTCGTGCAGCAGTACAGTAAAACTTTAAGGTCGTGTACTCGCTAAACTATTGAAGATATCCAAAAAATTTAAACGCAGTTTTTTTTTATCAGTCTTTCACAAATATTCAAGGCATTTCAAATCCTTGCTTTTTTCGAAAATTACGCTTACAACTAAAAAAAAAAACAACAAAAGTGGCATTTTCCATGTCACAGCTTATTTCGTGCACTGCACTTAACTCTAAATATTTTCGTAAAAACTTAAAACTTGTAATTGGTGTTACCTCCTTTTTGTTTGATCACCTCTTCTAATCTAGATTCCACTGAGCAAACCATTTTTTCCGTGACTGTTTTGGAGATTTTTCGCCACTCTTAAACTAATGGCTTTTTAAGGTCATTTTTAATAGAAAATTGTCTTTTTCGAATGGCCAGGTCCAATATCGACCACTAATTTTCTATGACATTAAAGTATGGAGACTGGGCTGGCAGATGGACATGTGGACAGTTCCACATTGATCAGGACTGGACAATACCAGATTTATGTTTTCGGTCATTGTCCTGGTAAAATCGGAACTTTCCCCCTATATCCATTTTCTCGGCACATTGCAGCAATTTGTCCTTTAATAGTCATAGGTACATATTTTTGTCCATTGTACCTTCTATTAAAAAGAGGTTACCAACTCCCGCTGTTGCCTTGCAGGCCCAAACCATGACACTGACACCGCCATGCTTCATAGTCGGTTTTTGGTTTTTATTATGAAGCTCGGTATTTGGTTGGCGCCATACATATTGCATCCCGTCCGACCCAAAGATGTTGAATTTGGACTCATCAGCAAATATAACATCATTTCAAAAGGAAATTGGGCGAATTATATGCTCCTTGGCAAATTTAAGCCTGCACTGCTGGTTTTTTGCGTTTTTGAAAGACGTCTTTCTTACTGCCCGGTCATTAAAGTTGTGATCCCGTAGTACACGACGAACTTTCTCTGCGAATCATTGTTTCCCAACTTCTTTGTGAACATCTGATCACAATTTGGGATCTGATAACTTTGGATTGGCCTTTATTTTTCGGACAATAAATCTCTCCTCGGAGTCGGTAAAAATTTTGTTCGGTGGTTTTCGGCCCCTATCTGTCTACCGATTTTTGCGAACAAAGCTTTGGATAATATATTGTACAGTACTGGGACTCAATTGTACAATTTCAGCAATATTGCGTTAAAATTTGTCATTCTTAAAATGAAAAAGGACTAATTCGTGCAGATCAATTGTTGTACTTGGACTAATTTTTGTAATTTACAATAAAGATGTAAACTTTTTTGTGATCACACCCATTAGATAGAAATAATATTGGGTAAAAATGTGTTCCAAAAGATAGCACTGAAAACCGTGATAAAAAAGCCGAATTTTTGACCATAATCTCATTAAAAGTGCAGTGCACGAAATAAGCTGTGACATGGAAAATGCCACTATTGTTGTTTTTTTTTAGTTGTAAGCATAATTTTCGAAAAAAGCAAGGATTTGAAATGCCTTGAATATTTGTGAAAGACAGATAAAAAAAACTGCGTTTAAATTTTTTGGATATCTTCAATAGTTTAGCGAGTACACGACCTTAAAGTTTTACTGTACTGCTGCACGAAATGAGCTGTGAGCCACTGTACATGAAAATACAAAAATGCGAATATCTCAAAAACTGGACTAATGATTTGGATGAAATTTCTAGGGAAAACATAGTAAATTATGCTTAATCTAATGGGATACCGTGCATGTTTAGCCGCGTTTTTCAAAAGTTAACGACGATTTGGTGTGACCAATGCTTGTTCATTGCTCTATTTCTTCCCTACTTTATTTGTATCCAATTGCTATCCAACACTGCTTGCGCGCGTTTTTGCACCCTTCAATTTAATTATTTTTTCACCCAAGACGTCCACACATTTTTCCAGCTTTCTCAAAAACTGGTCTAACGAAATTGATGAAACTTTGTGGAGACATTAATAATTGAATGGAGCATTGCGAGCCGCGTCCTTATAATCTCGTTATTTAGCCATGAATTTGATTGTGACTTATTTTGCCTATAATATATGGAAAACCATAGGTTGGTCCACTTGAAAGCGATTTTCTCAAAAACTGGACTAACAAATTTAATAAAACTTTGTGGAGATACTTATGACTATGTGGAGCATAATTTGAAATACCATGCATTGCGAGCCTCGTCTGGTAAGTGGAGCTATTCCCCAAAATGTGGGGAGCCAATATTTTCATTGTCAAAATTGGACTACATTCATTGCTTAAAATTGCCCAAAAGTCAATAATATATATAGATAATGATATTTTTAATAAGTTTCATCTTTATTCTGATTAAAATAGTTAGTTGTTAACAAAATAATTGAATTTTATAAAATGAAAAATTTTAACAGAGACTTAACAGCGACCGTCGCTAACTCGACATTAACAGACCGTCGCTATCTTTACGGACATTGTTTTCAGCATGTCTCATTCTCACTCAATTCGCTTTGCATGAGTGTCAAAATATACCACTACTCTATACACATTCATTCATTGTGTGCTTCTCACTCACTCAATTCTATTCCATTCGAATGTTCTCAATTTTGCGTATTGATTGAATGGAGCCATGCAGATGTCTAGTCTCAATTAACGCAATTCATGCATTTCCTCTGTTGTTTGTCGGCATTAGAGATGGGCATGGGCCGTGCCGTGCCTATTTAAAAAATTTCCGTGTTGGGCCCCTTACGAAAAATTACCGTGTTTTACCGTGCCAAAGTCTAGATGCACGGTAGGCACGGCAGGCACGAAAAGCATGGTACAGAAAGAACCTCTGTCAAGATTTGAAATTGAAATATGGCTGTATCGATGAGTAGGCTTGTTTGTCAGCTTGAGCTGTAGGATTTATCGATGTAATGCACAATTACACAATGCACAATTTATGAACACTTATAAGATCGATATCACGATTAATGCAACCCCGGTATTACGCGTGCTATTGTAGAAAAAAATTGTGGCGTCTTTTTTGAAGAAAATGAACAAAGAAAATTTACAAAGAGCTTTAAAAGCAAATGATCCAAAAATAAACATGGTAAAAAAAACGATGCCAAAAGTAGTGTTTGGAATAAATTCCAATTGATTCAATATGATAGTGAAAGTCAAGACTTTGTGTGTTGCAAAGAATGCAAGACCATTTTGGCATACACCCATAAAACTGGCACGGGATCACTAAGCCGACACAGATGTGTTAAGCAATCAAAGGAACCTTCCAGCAACCAACCCTCGATCTTGCAGTTTTCAAAAAAAAAAAACAGTTCCCGACAAAGTTTTGGATACTCTAGCGCGTACGCAACTTGGCTTAGTAGCAAAAGATTTACATGCGTTAGGTGTGACGGACGGTGAGTTATTAATTAGATTAATTATATTATATGCATTTTAAATGCATATACTATATACATATATCTTTCACATTGTGTAATATAGGTGAAGGCTTTCGGGAGTATGCCCAGTCATTAATTGATATTAGCGCAAACTATGGTCATCAAACCTTTGCAAGCCTGGGTTGGGTGTATCCCGGAAGAAGTTGACAACGAGAGTTATGACGGATGAATACTTTAAAATTAAAGATCAACTGAAGGAAAATTTAAGAGATGAGCATCTTGCGTTTACTACAGACATGTGGGCTGACGAATACACCCAGAGAAGTTTCATTTC
This sequence comes from Drosophila emarginata, assembly GCA_037075365.1. Lineage (NCBI taxonomy): Eukaryota > Metazoa > Arthropoda > Insecta > Diptera > Drosophilidae > Drosophila > Drosophila emarginata. The sequence continues at coordinate 59,681 of JBAMCD010000040.1, read as the reverse complement.
ATTAAGTGCGCATTATATTAACAAAGATTTTGAACTAAAACTTTCGTTGCTAGGAGTTAGAGAGTTCTTAGAAGATAAGAATACCGGACAGAACATTATTGATAATATTAAAAGCATTCTAGATGAATTTAACTTAATACATAAGTTAGGCTCTTCTGTTTTTGTGACCAATAACGGGAAAAATATTGTTTCTGCATTGAAGCCTTATAAGCGACTTTCGTGTGCGTGTCACAACTTGAATTTAGTAATGGACGATATTGTTGAAAAGCATTCAACATTAGAAATTCAAACTTTGGTAGAATGCGCGAAAAGAATATATTATATATATAATAAATATTTTAAGCAGTCGGGGCTTAACAGTAAGTTGTCGAAAACTTTGAAGCAGGATGTCAGAACTCGTTGTAATTCCACGTATATTATGTTACACAGCATTTTTGAAGTCCAAGAAGAAGTTAAAACCTTATTGTTGACTAAAAACGAACTCAGCGGCATTGCAAATTTAGATTTTACCTTACTTGAAAACCTCATTACTTTTCTTAAAGATTGTTCTGAAAAATTAAGCAGTGACAAAGAGCCAACTATGCATATTTACCGCTTATATTTTCAAAAGTTGGTTGAAAATTACTCAAGCAATTTTTTTGACTCTACAATTGTTCAAGAGTTAAAAAAACAAACATTGAAAGGTTTAGAAACAAGATTTTCTCCATCTCCCGTTCACTTAGTCGGCTTATTTTTGAATCCCCCGTATAAGGAAATGTTTTTTTTGTCGGATGAAAAAAGGGAGCAAGTAAGGGCAACAGTAAAAGCCATGATACTAGTCATACAAAGTAAATAGAGCATACAGCAGTCACCTGAAAATCAAGCTATCGCAGCAAATGCTAATGCGTTTTCCAAATTCATGGAATTCATTTTTTTTTTTTGTATATATTTATTAGCGTAGGAACCATACCATACAATAGGGTATCTTAACACACGCAAGGATTTCTGGGGACCAAACCTAATGCTCATGTTACATCAGGACTCATAGACGGCATGTATAAGAGAGTTCATGGTTGCCCAAGTGTTTTGGCGAACCCTATTCGTTTCAGACGTTGTAAATGCCTGGCCGAGAGTAACCTCCTTGCTAGCAGCCTAGCCAGTCTGTGTCTGTACCTGCTTGTGTATCTTCCAATCTTTTCCTCCACTGTGGGTAGGTTTAGGTCCCGATGAAGGGTGGAACCACGCACATACCAGGCGGAATTCGTTGCCGCATGACGCGGTTCTGGAGGACCTGTATTCGCTTATATGTCGATTTTGCTGCGATACCCCAAATTTGGATGCCATAGAGCCAGATCGGCGCTATGCAGTGAACATAGACAGCTCTATTTGCCCTCAATGTCATGGTGCTTTTCCTATTCATCAGCCAGCGTAACTGTTGCATTCTTAGGCGGCACTTTCCAACCGTAGCTGTTAAGTGAGGTCAAAAGGTTAGTCGCTTATCAAGTGTAATTCCTAAGTATTTGGCTTTCATCGGTTGGCTCAATGTTACGCATTCCAATTGGATATCTGGTGTGCCGCCAAAGCTAGTCTTCAGAGTGAAGCAAGGATTTGTACTTTTTTGAGGGTTAACCTTCAAGCTCCACCTCTTGCACCAAGCAGAAAAAGCATCTAAATAACCTTGAATTCCATCCGCTACCTGGTAGCGGCACTTTGAGTTATATAGCACAGCGACATCGTCCGCGTACGTAGTCAGAAGAGCCTTGGAGCTTCCATATGGTGCTCACTAGGGCATGGCATATCGGCAGTATATATAGAGTATAGCAGCGGCTCTAGGACGCTACCTTGCGGAACTCCAGCTCTCATCTGGTAAGCAGCCGAAAAGGTGCCCCTAACTTTAACCATAAATTGACGCCCATCCAAGTATGATCGTAGAACACCAAAGTACGGTGCCGGGAAAAGACTTTTAATTTTGCTCAGCAGCCCAGCGTGCCAGACTCTATCGAATGCCTGCTGAATATCAATGAAGATTGCATTGCAGTATTCCTTGTCATCAAACGCCTGTAGGATTTGTTTCGAAAGTCTGTGAACTTGCTCTACTGCACCATGTCCTTTCCTAAATCCGAACTGGTGGTCCGGCAAGATTTGGCATTCGTTAATATTCATTGTTCAAAAAAAAAAAAAAAATTGAGAAAAGTTCTGTAAACATAGAAATTGAAAAATTTTTAGCAATGACTGAGTCTTGTGAAACAAATGTTTTAGATTTCTTTACAAAGTTTGCAAGCATTGGCAAGAAATATTTTAAACATACCAGTAAGTTCGGCAACAAGCGAACGATTTTTTTCTACCTCTGGCATAATTTTAAATGAAAAACGAACTCGCCTGAGCAGTAGCAATTTAGATAAAATATTATTTTTACATAAAAATAAGCGTCCGCTTTAATAAAAAATGTTTAAATTTATTAAATAGCATTAATAAAATACGTGAAAATACAACAAAAAATTGGGTACATTTTTTTGATTAAAAGCCCCCGTGCCGTGCGTGCCGTGCCTCTAAAAAATAATTCCGTGTTTGGCCGTGTTGGGCCTCAATTTATAATAGCCGTGCTTGGGCCGTGCCGTGCCTCAAAAGGGAGGCCCATTCCCCTCTCTAGTCGGCATGTATGCGTAACCAGATGGCTTTCCAGTGTAACAGATGCATTCGGAAATATTTAACTGATGTCTCATTGAGAGCTCATATTGTGAGTGCAAATCAAAATCAAATGCGTATTGCGATGCTTTGATTGATTGGAAGAAAAATGTATGCGGTGGAAATGATGAATAAGATTTTATGTATAATATTTTCCATCAATTACAAGCCATTAGTCAAAAATATTCAAACATCGATAATGATAACGCTTCTCTCAATGGAAACTTGTGTAAACTTTTAGGAAGCAGAAGAATGCCGTAAATTTACCTAAAAAATATTAATGATCTCCATCAATACTTATATATGGGAAGTACGTGATTGAAAATAATATACATACATACGTTGACTGCAATGAACATAAGACGGTTTTCCGATTATAAAATAAAATTTAAGTTCTTAAATATAATTTGTATTTGTAATAGCAAATGTTAATATTAATTTTAATAAGTGAATTAAATCGAGAAAATGTTAATGTGGACCCGACATACATATACAATATTGTACAATATATATACATACATATAAGTTCTCTTGTTTATTTATAAAATCACTTGAAAAATTGCAATATTTCCAAAATTACTAGCTGTAGCGCAATACCGTATATTACGAAAATGAAGAGGAAAAAGAAACAAAAATAATACAAAATCAATTGGCTTAATCCAAACTAACGGTACTTTGAAAATTCCTCTTAAGTTAAGTCTTAATGTTGCATATTTATAAGGTCACTTTGAGTTTTTTGTTCTTATCTCTACTGTAGCTTAAAATTAAGTGAAAAAAAAACAATTTTAACTAACAAATAACATCGTCTCGGGAGCCAATAACCTTTTCCATGCGCCCTTGCATACTTGCAATAAGGTTAGCTACCAAACCGGCATCAATTTTCATCCACTCATCGAAAAGTGCATCCTTAAGATGACTTAAAGTTGAAAACTGTATCCCCACAAATTCTCCATTGGATTGAGATCGGCAGAACAGGCAGGCCACTCCACTATGGGCGATTAGTTGATTTTGGCGGCATAAAGTCCACACATAGAGCTAGGCGCTTAATTTTTTTTTTCTAGTATTCTAGAAAAAAATATTCTAGTTTGATTTCGGATTTTTTTTTTAGTCAATTTGACCACGCCTTTATTTTCCGCCCCTTTATAACCCCGGCACCTGTACAAAAATTTCAATTTTTATTATAAAGCAAAGCATAAAAATAGAAAAAATAATATTTTACCATGTTTTAACAATATTCCAAACTCAAAAAATCAAAAAGTTAATAATCTTCTTCATCCAAAACAAAAGAATTCTCATGTTTGTCATCGCTTTCGTTGTCTGATTCGGTGTCTTCATCATTTCCAAAATTGTATGAACTCAGCTCTGATGTTGGACACTCTAAAAGGTTTATAACTTCTATTGGAAGCGGTTTTTTTTTCAAATTTTGCAGCCTCTTATTTATATAGTAGCTTGATATTAATGGATCAGATGAGCCCATGGCTCTATTAAAAACGTCAGCCATATTACTTAATCTATAATTTTTTCTGGCATGAGAACGTCGGTCCATTTTATAATGTTTGTTACGAGCTTCTGATGCATTTTCACCCAAACATCCAACTGGAACTATACACAAATTTATAATGTCTGCTCCGTGAACTAATATTTTATATACAGTTGGAGACATTGGGTACCACGGATATGTTTTTATATATAGATTAAAAGTGTCTTTACAAAATTGTCGGTACTTTTTTGGGCTGATCGAGAATTCACACGTTATTGCTATTAATATATAGTAAAAATTATTCAAAATGACCTCATCAAACAATGTTATGGATGCAAACAGTTTTGTATTTCCAAAGATTCGTCTCGCCGTGTTACCATCATTGCTGTTACCACTTCCATTCTGTTTTGGTATGCTAATATGCAAACCCATTACCTTCCATACTGTTTGCTGAATTTCCTTCTTTCTTATCATCATTTTATTTTTATCATCGCCTTTGATATGCCAGGTCTTTATATCCATACGGTACGATATATTCAAGACGAATTCCATAAGTCGAATCCATGCATGTAATGGACTTACGCCGTATTTTAAAGAGCCAGGCTGAGGTTGAAAGGTTTCAGAATTAAAATCTGTGATTTCGATAAGTTTTTTGGGATTTACGGCACAGATTGGGCAACATTGATTGGATTTTGTACCAGTTATGACGTTTAATACCTTTCCATCAATTAATGACATATATGTTTTAAAATCCACAGAAATATTTTTAGGTTGCCATTTGAACTTTTCCAATTTCGCTACTTGCATATCTAAATTTTCTTTTTCGCATAAGATTTTTGTGGAGCTCTCTTTCGCGTATTCAATTTTTAAAGGCCTGCAAAACCTTATTGACTGTGGGCTTCTATTTAACCATATTACGCGATTTAAAGAATCATTTAGACGTATTGGTATGACAGTGGATACGAACAGCGATTGATCTAAGAAATCAGGTTCATCTGAATCAAATTTTTGTTTATATGAACTTTGACCCGTCGATCCATCAAACCCATAGCTAATAATAAGGGTGCAGTCCGTTACATTTTCCATTTTCTCTAAAACATCATTTTGTAAGGTCAATATTCGTTCAGCTGTGTGGTTTAGCAAATCCTGCAGAGAAAACTTTGCCACAGTTTCGGAAATACTAATTCCTGACGGTCTGCATTGCAATTTTGTAGATCTTATTAAGTCGTACCCGGGACATATATTGCAGACGTACGCCTTGTTGAGTTGTGTAAAACTGATATATTGCTGCTTTGTTAAATTATTCTCCAATAAAAAAGCTAATGCTTCAATATTAGAAATGCGATCTGGTCCCGCTTGATTTGTTATTTCGGGATTTACAACATTTTCCTCAGTCATTACATTTCGCAATACGCCAACCAATTTATTTTCATTACTTTTACGGGCAGACGCAGAGGCGGCATGCAAAAGTAATGCAGTAGAGCAGTCATTTTGAACGGCAACTTCTGATGCCATTTGCCTTCGTAGTCTAGACCCGGCCTTGGCATATCCTACTTTTGGACGACCCATCTTCGATGGTGATGGCTTAGCAGTATCCTCCACTTCAATTTTTATACATACATTTTTTATACATACATTTTGCAAACCATTCTGTGTGAATTGACTTGAATCGCTCAAGATTTCGATTGTATTTGCGCAAGTATCGTTTTATATAATATTCAAAATTAGTCACTTTTGCCTTAATTTGCTGTATGTTTAATTTGTTCAAATTATCTTCATTTATTTCTTCCATTATGTACGCTGCGACAGCATCAGCATTGCGATTGTTGTTGTTCCAAATATCAACAAGCGTGTTGTTGTTGAACGTAAAGGAAACTTCAAGTGCAATTTTTTTAAAAGGAACAAAAATGAGCAAAAAAAATGATTACTACAATAAACTAGACACATCCGTTAGTAACTTGCCATTTTTAGTTGCATGTTTTGATATGCAATTTTCAAGAAATACTCCACGGAACACAATTAAAATTGTTAGATTTTCGCTAAAAATACAATCAACAATAACACTGGACATTAAAAACACCACGAACATTTATACACATTTAGCGTAAATAAAAGATTCTAAATACCTTGAGCTTTGCTATCCATATTACACTTATTTATTTAAACGAAACCAATAATAATTTAAGCACTTTCAACAGCATGAAATTTTTCGCGCCAATTTATATAATTGCGAGCTTCAACATATCAGGTGGTTTGAAGGGCTGCCACAAAAAGAGAGTTGCCACCCCATAAAAAAAATTGTTTTTCAGCTAACTGAAGTGTTTACTATTAATAAAAAATAACATTTTCTTAATATTTCACCATAAATTTTATGACTTTATGCCGCCCATTATGAAAAATCGCCCATAGTGCACTCTAAAACTTTAATTCCTTTAGAGAAAAACCATGCTTTTGTCTCTCGACTGACATGGACTCTCGCGTTGTCCTGTTGAAAGGTATGTCGTGCATAGCCATTTTCATCTTAAAATGGTACCAGACTGCTTTCCAAAGTTCGGATGTAGTCGACGCTTTTCATTCGGGATAATACTACTTGTAATGAAAGGACACCACTTACGGAAAATGCTCCCCAAACCATAATGCTCCCACCACAAAAATTTCTCTTGGCACATTGAAGTGGTTTCTTCCTAATGTCATGCCAATAGCTTTGAAAACCATCTGGCCCATCCAAATTCCATTTTTTTTTGTCAGAAAAATTGATCTCAAAAAGAACTGCTTAAAAACTATCGAGTTTTAAATATCCTTGATTTGGGGTTACCATATTTCAATCCATATTCGTATTCAAATTTCTTAATGCAAAATTCAATCTGGCAGTCTTATGACGTGGTATCTGGATCAACGCAAGCTCCTCCGAGACCCTTGGAGCTACAGAGCTGAAATTTTGCAGCTAGGCTTCTTTTTGCTGCAGGCATTGTATATCTCGGAATCATCCCGATCGGTTGACTATATCATATAGCTCCCATAGAAACGATCGGTCAAGAATAGGGTTTAACATCACTAACTCTGTTGTTTTTCAATCGAATGTCACAAAATTTGTTGTTTGTGACTTTTATATAATCCTCAACACATATACCAAGTTCTATCAGAATCGGTCGACTATATGCTTAGCTGTCATAGGAACAATCGGGGAAAAAAAATTTGTTTTAATTTTTTTTTTTTATGCCACGGACATCGAATGTATATTTGATGGGTTTTATATACTTCTTGATGATTCTGGCAAATTATATATAAATCAAAAAGACAGTTTGGGTATATGAACTTCGGTACGGCCGAAGTTAGGAACCATACCATACAATATCTTAACAGACTCAAGTATTTTTGGGGACTAAACCTAATGCTCATGTTACATCAGGGACTTATAGACGGCATGTATAAGAGAGTTCATGGTTGCCTAAGTGTTTTGGCGAACCCTGTTCGTTTCAGACGTTGTAAATGCCTGGCCTGGAGTAACCTCCTTGCTAGCAGGCTAGCCAGCCTGTCTCTGTACCTGCTTGTGTATCTTCCAATCTTTTCCTCCACTGTGGGTAGGTTTAGGTCCCGATGAAGGGTGGAACCACGCACATACCAGGCGGAATTCGTTGCCGCATGACGCGGTTCTGGAGGACCTGTATTCGCTTATATGTCGATTTTGCTGTGCGATACCCCAAATTTGGATGCCATAGAGCCAGATCGGCGCTATGCAGTGACCATAGACAGCTCTTTTTGCCCTCAATGTCATGGTGCTTTTCCTATTCATCAGCCAGCGTAACTGTTGCATTCTTAGGCGGCACTTTCCAACCGTAGCTGTTAAGTGAGGTCAAAAGGTTAGTCGCTTATCAAGTGTAATTCCTAAGTATTTGGCTTTCATCGGTTGGTTCAATGTTACGCATTCCAATTGGATATCTGGTGTGCCGCCAAAGCTAGTCTTCAGAGTGAAGCAAGGATTTGTACTTTTTTGAGGGTTAACCTTCAAGCTCCACCTCTTGCACCAAGCAGAAAAAGAATCTAAATAACCTTGAATCCCATCCGTAGTAGGATGTGTTTCGACAGTCTGTGAACTTGCTCTACTGCACCATGTCCCTTCCGAAATCTGAACTGGTGGTCCGGTGAGATTTGGCATTCATTAATAAGACAGCTTAGTCAATTGACAACAAGTCTCTCCCATACTTTAGATAAGGAATACAAAAGAATTATCGGACAGTACAACTCAGGATCGTCTTCTGGTTTTCCCGGTTCATTAATCATTAAGTTTGCTGCCATCTTCCACTGCTTGGGAACGAATTGTAAATAATCGTCCGCTTAAACAAGGCTTTCAAAGTAACGTTGCACACCCTGTTAACACCTGCCTTCCCCCTCGGTGGGTATTTAATAACTTCCGCAATCTCCTCGACCCTGGCTGGTAAATCAGACAATTGGCAGCATTAGAAATTAGAAGTTCATTCTCGGTACCCTTGGACTCAACATTTATTGTCGACGAGATAAAAAGGAAAAGTGTAGCCGCGTAACTTAGTCGTAAAAATTCGGAACATTTTTATGTATTTTATTTTATGTTTTTATGTACGCATCATTGCTCGCTCAGCAGCAGCAATTTACATTATGTAAGTTTAACCCAATAACAACAATGGATACAAGAATTTCTTTGAAGAAATAATTCATCTAGTACTAGTAATGCAACCCCCCTTGCTGAATTGACTATGTGCCTGATGATACACAAATTTGACAAAGACAACCAAAACTGGGAGTCTTATCTGGAACAATTGTCTCAACATTTCGATGCTTATTCGTTCAGTGCAGATCAAAAGAAAAATTTATACTTAAATTTTAAGTTATTTGAATTGCTTAAAAACCTACTTGGAAGCAATACATTATATAAATATACATACATCCTATATAGAGTTAACAGACTAAGCTTACCGGGTATTTCACAACAAAACATCATGTATGTAGTCGCAGCAGGACAAACACACAAAGTGTGATGATATGATTCGGGATCAGATTATAATGCATACACCGTATGATGCAGTACGGGGAGCAGCTCTTTAGAAGTCCCAACCGACTCTCAAAGATGTACTCATAGATGCAGACACCTATGAGACAACAACAAAAACAATTGCAATTGCAAAAGATAATGAAGCAAGCAGGTCGTCACTGCCGACATTGAGTATTACCTGTACCAAGTAAAAGTACCCCATAAAGTCAAAAATAATCAAAATCGCTATCAATTTACAAAAAAATTTTCTTAGCATGCACTGCTTGCCATGCAGCAACAGCGAACGTATGCTATCTCACTCACACTTAACAGCCCATTTTGCATGGGGCGTTTCAGTACAAAACGAAAATACGTATAAGTGTGTCAAATAAGAATGCGATATCTTTATTACATCTCAAGTTATAGTTTTTCTTAAATTCCGGGGGCGGAAGTGGGCGTGGCAAAAATTTAAAATAAACTTGATCTGCTTATACAATAGACGGATGTTGACACCAAATTTGGTTACTCTAGCTCTTATAGTCTCTGAGATCTCGGTGTTCATACGGACGGACGGACAGACGGACATGTCTCAATCGACTTCGCAATTGATCAAGAATATATATACTTTATAGGGTCGGAAGATTTTCCTTCTGCCTGTTACATACATTTTAGCGACTTTAATATACCCTTTTACCCTATGGGTACAGGGTATAAAAAGTAAAATCGAGCAACATAAAAAACCAAATGCTGAAAAATCGCCTAAATTCGCTGAAATCGTGCTCGGGCTGTGGAACTTCTCACGCAAGAGAGGAATCTAAGTTTCGTGTTTGTTATAAATACGGAAGAACATACATACATATGTATGTATTTTAATAAACGTTCAATAATAACAAAATACAAATTTTTAATTCTTTAAACTTATTTAGTATACATGTATAGTTGTCCAAATAAAATATTTTTTTTTAATTATTTGTAACAAACTTAAAATATTTAATTTACAAAGTTCATTTCATATAAAATAAGTATAATATATGCAAAAAGAGAAAAGTGGAAAAAACTAGATAATTTGTTCAATTATCCAAAAAAAAAATAGTTAATGTGTTTTTCTTCATTCAGAAGCATTTGATTAATTCGATTCGGCATCGAATTTGATAAGTTTTGAAGTGTTGAAATGTCAATTTGATCCCGTTCTTCTTTCAGTGCAATTTAAGATCCTTCACAGTATCAAATTGTCGATTATTCTTGTAAACCTTGCGGGACAATATTCCCCATAGGTCTTCAATTGGGTTTAAATCGTGAATTTGAGGTGGCGTTTTTAAAACATGTGGCACATTGTAGGCTAAGTACATCTTCGTATTATGTGCCGTATGCTTGGGGTCGTTGTCTTGCTGGAAGTAGTAGCTTTGTGAAACTTCCAGTTATTCTGCACTTGGACACAAGTTTCGTTTTAGAATTTCAATATACATAGACACGATGGTCCATAGTATCCTTTATTATTTCCAAATTTCCAACGCCACTGGCAGCCATAAAACCCCATACCGTGACTTCTCCGCCACCATGCCTCATAGTTTTATTTGTGTTTTTTAGGTTCAATGCTTCGTCCGGCTTTCTCCACACCCTCAGTCTACCATCAAATCCAAAAATATTAAATTTGGATTTATCAGAGAATATGACTTTCCCCCAGAAGTCGAGGGATACGTTTAGATGTTCCCTAGCGAACTCCAACCGTGCACAAGAGTTGTACCCGGCCTCATTGATGGCTTTTCGAATAGTTTCCGGATGAACCTCGATTTTTCTTGACTGGAGCAACTCCGTACTAATTTTTGGAGCACTTATAAATGGATCGGTGGCTACCATTCTCTTAATTTTCAGCCGATCGCCATGAGATAAAACTGGCGGCCTACCTGTTTTTGGCAAGTTCTCACTTTTGAAGCGTTCTGTCACTGATTGTATAATGAATCGGCTTCTTGATAGCAATTTTGCTATTTCACTATATGATTTGCACTGTTTGACGTGCAAATTCAAAATTAGTGTACGCTCCTCAACTGACAAATATTTTCCCGGCATTCTCCACTTTATTTAGGCAAAAACTCTTTAAAACTTAACAAGCACATCAAAAATGTACACCATCCTAGCCAATGCCAATGTAAATGAATTTGGTATTTCTTTGTTCTAGTTTAAATAAAATGATGTACTTTATGAAATTGCATTAAAAACATCGTCAAAATTAAGTTAGCATTATATTTTTTCTGCTATAAAGTAACAAGCAGCAGCTGTAAGAAGACATTGTTGGGCTACGGTACTTATTTCACTGAGGTATGTACATATGTATGTATGTATACCAGACGTCTGTTTGTCAAGGCGAAATAAAGCTAAATTCTAGTTTCAAGGCCAAAAAGACTGTATCAATACAGCAAACGAATTTGTGCACAGTCTTACGGGTATTGTCAAAAGTGACATGAAAACAAAAAAAAAATTGAAAACAAAAAAAAAAATCTGTATTTGAACTCAAAGTGTATCTTTAAAATCAACTGCAACGCCAAAGTTTTACAAAAGTCGTCAAATTCCGTTCGAGCAGTTAATTTAATTTAAATCAGAAGCAGAACGAGCAAGTTCTACAGGCTCTTCAGGACAATGGCATTAAGTGTAAAAAGGAAAAATGCTTCATTTTCAAAGAGGAAATTAAATATTTGAGCAGAAGGATCAGCGCAAAAGGCGTTCTTCCAGACAGCTCCGGTTTGGAGTCTGTAAAACTACTATGACCGCCGTCTAACTTACAACAGTTGGAAGCATTTATGGGTAAACTAAATTACTATTGCAATTTTATTCCAAATTACTTTCAGTTGGCTGCTCCCTTGAACTAATTTCAAACATTTTCAACTTTAAAGTCACGCAACGCAGTTGGCACACGAAATCGTACCACTTGTCTTAGCCACAGATGCCTCATCATTTGGCATTGGTATAGTCTTTTCGCATCTCCAGCATGATGGCACAGAGAGACCCATGGTTTTTGCTTCAAAAACATTAGACGAACATCAAGTAAAGCACAGCCAAATTAAAGAAGGGGGACTTTCCATCATTTTCGAAGTGAAACGCTCTCAGCGATATCTTTACGGAAGGAAGTTCATATTAATAACCGACCATAAGCCGCTAGTAACAATTTTCAACCCAGGCAAACACCTTCCAGTAATGACGTCTAACAACCTGCAAAGCTGGACTTTTATCCTCATGGCCTACAATTTCGATATCCAGTATAGAGCTATGCTCATTCGCGTCCTCCAGTTGGCACAGATCTTAACTTCGACAAAGAAGAGGAAGCTTGTCATGCTGTAGTCGAATTATCACCACCGATCAATTCAGAAATTATACAAACATACATGGCTAATGAAAAAATTCTTAAGCAAGTTATGTAATACGTAACTGGATGATGGCCAGAAAAAAATTCAAGTTGGCAACGAAGCCTTATTTGCCATACTAAGACATCGTAAGTTTCTCCTAACAATTAATCAACAGCTTCCCAATATTTGACGTTATGTGGTTTATTTGTGTGGACACTTTCTTACAGTTTCCATTTGTTGTTCAATTGATGTCTACAACAATTGCAAATACAATTGCTGCCTTATCATCCATTTTTGCAATTGAAGGATATTCCAAACCCGTGGTTAGCGATAACGGACCGCAGCTTACGTCTGATGCCTTCAAAGAATTTTGCAAACTTCATGGAATAATGCACGTAACCACAGCGCCTTTATATCCAGCATCCAATGGATTAGCAATCGTTTAAGTTCTCTGCCAAGAATCTACACGAAGGTTTGCCAGTTAAGACAGCTGTAGTTAAGCATTTAGGTTCTTACAGATTTACACCCAATATACAAGGGAAAAGTCCTGTTGAGTTAATTCATCAAATCAAACAGTCTTCACATCCAATTTTTCGGCTATGTAAAATGGCATATTAATCAGCTGAAACCAAAATTGTCAGAAAACACATCCGATGACAATATGACAAAGTATTGGTGCGTACCAGAAATCCCACAAGCAACAGTTAATCAATCAACACAGCGCCAAGGAGAACCGCCGCCATCGATAAACTATCGTCGATCTAGTCCAAATTGTGACTTATCAGAGAGTTCCTTAGGGCCGACACAGAATCAACAAGTAAAGAAACCAAGACGCTTTTCTCGCATTCCAAAAAAATGTTGTGTCACCACTAATTATTATTATCAGGTATCACTACATACAATACAACAGACAATTAGCAGCATTCGAAATAAGAAATTCATTCTTAGTACCCTCGAACACAACATGAATACTCTCAGTGAAGTTATCCACAGCCATCTCAACGTCTTCCTCAGAATTCAGTTAAATATTCAGCTTCATCGAGTTCTCCAAATGTTGCTTATTAGTCAAGTGCTTGGATTGACATGAACACCATCCGTCTCGATGTTGACAAGTAAAGCCAAATGATCATAGTCCAGATCCCAGCTCTGAGTTATCGTTGCTCGAGAGTCCGGTATATCAAGATAAGCTCTAAGTCTCCAACCAGTGATGGCAAAATGAATCATATGATGCACAATAATCGAATATTTTGTTTCAATTTGCGATTAAATATAATCGATTAAGGACATTCGATCAATCTATTCAATAATCGATAAAATAATCAAATCAAAAATCAAATTTCAAGCTCATACAGTAAACAATTTCATTGCGAATTAAAAGCGAAAGAAATGGCGCCGACACAAAGTAAAGTGTGGAAGTAGTACAACAAAGTCAATAACAAAAAGTGAAATGCAATTTGTGTGGGAAGCAATTAAAATACTGCCAAAATACAACAAATATGTTGCAGCATTTAAAACTGAAACACGCCAAAGAGTTTGCGCACCTCAAGGTTAGTATTTAAGCTTTTATTTATAATAAACATAAATATTTTAATTTGATTATTTCTTGACACCGATCACAAGTATTGAAGATACTTAAGATGAAGAGGAGGTGGTTGCGTCTACGTCAACAGCGCAAGATCCAAAGCCTGTGCAAACGCAAACAAAAATCCAAACAATATTTGCGAATGTAAATAGTTTAGCATTAGGGGGCTCTAAGCACGATGAAATATGTAACTAAGATCAGTGTTGCCATTTTAGCTTATTTCAAGCTAGATCTAGCATATTTCAAACCTCAATTGCTTGAAAATTTCTGAAAATGCTTATAGCCTGAAATCTAGCTTATTTACTATTTCAAAATGCTTATTTTAGCTTGAAAAAAATTTGCTCCCAAAACATTGTTTTTTATAATTGATACTTCTTTTTGGTAATTTTAAGAGTGTAATCGATTAAAAATAGTATATATTGAACGCGTTTTGGTTATTTTAAGAGCGTAATCGGTTAAAAATCGAAAAATCGCGTTTTGGTATTTTTTTGCACATCACTTATTGTAAGAGTGTTTAGAAATTGTGTTTATTGCTGTGGTTAATAAAATGCCGAAAACTATTTACAAACAACATTTTCGCGATGCATGGCTGGAAGATTCGGAATTTAAGGAGTGGTTGCGGCCAAGTGCCTGGCGACCAAGGCAAAGCATACTGCTGCTTTTGTAAATGCACAGTCTCTGCTAAATTGTTTGACATTCGACAGCATGCAGCAGCTAAAAAGCATACGGTGGCAGTTGGTGCAGGTACTCAAAGCAACAAATTAAACTTTGTTAAAAAATCTTCGAAAACGGAGGAACAAGAAGCGGCATTATGCTTATATATCGCTGAGCACTCGTCCATAGCGCCAATTGACCATTTGTCGCAGTTATGCTCACAAGAATTCAAGGCCTGTGACGCTGCTGTCCAAATTAAATTAAAAAGAACAAAATGCACCGCAATTATAAACAACGTCTTGGCTCAACACTTTATGGAGGACCTACAGAGGGACATTGGCGCATCAAAATTTAGCTTAATGCTGGACGAGTCCACTGATATAAGTGTGACAAAATTGCTTGGTAAATATAAGTTATAAAATTTGTACTTGAACTCGTTTGAATTTGTTCGTTTAAATTTTGAAGGGCAGTGTTTACATATATATGTGTGTCTTTTTTTAATATATAGGTGTAGTAATTAATTACTTCAGCGTTGATAAGAAAATCATGGTGATAACATTTTTAAGTTTTAATTCAAATTAATACTCGGGATGCAATGACTATTGCAGAGGCAGTAAAGTCCACTCTTCATAATTGGAATATAAATATATCCAATATGATTGGAATTGGTACGGACAACGCAAGCGTCATGACAGGCGTTAAAAAAAGCGTATTTACCGAATTAAAAAAAGTGTGCCAAATCTTATACTGATAAAGTGCGTTTGCCATTCCGTCCAATTGGCTGTAAACCATTCGACGAAAAACAATTTTCCAGACCAATTGGAATTTCTCATTTCGGATACGTACTCATGGTTTGCAAAAAGTTCCATGAGGCAAATGAATTACAGAGTTTTGTATGAGTGTATAAATAATGGGCAGGTACATGTTTATATGTTTTTGTGAAGTTTTGTCAACCGTGCTCGTCAAAAAATTATATGTGTTTATGTTTAATTTCAATGTTCGTCTCAATTTTTTGTAAGTAGACTAACCTTCTTTTAGTTTCGTATTAGCCGTGTAAACCTAGGTACACGTTTGTTGTAACCTAGGTACCCTTAAAAATTCCGAAGGTTTGTGAGACAAGGTGGTTATCGATAGAAACTGCAGTTTCACGCATAGAAGAGCAATGGGATGAGCTAAAACTCCACTTTGGTTTAGCTGCGAGTTCCGAAAAGTGCCACAAGGCAAAAATACTACATGGGCTTTACTGTGATAGTAAAAACAGGCTTTATTTAATGTTTTTAAAGCCAGTACTACACAGCATGCAGGATTTAAATAAATTATTTCAAAGTGAAGAGGCGGAACCTCAAAACTACTTAATGAAATCATAACTTTTATCAATTCGCTCAAATCCAAAATAATACCTCCCGATGCGAATATAGATGTTAAAAAAGATGATTTAAATTGTGCCGTTTCTGATTTGTATATGGGTTATGCTTTTGAAAAAGAAATTAAAGAACCTCAATACATGGACGACAAGACTGAAATTAGAAATAGGTGCATGCATTTTATAAAGGAGCTTATTATCCAGCTCAGAAATAGGTAAGCTTTAAAACATTTGATTAAAATAATATATTATCTATTCTAATCTTCCATTCAAATTCCAGACTACCTGATAACTATGAGGTATTAAATAAATTGCAAGTTTTTTCGGTTGAAAATGTACTGCGAACAGAAGATACAGAAGATATTATATCTGTATTAGAAAATTTTCAGTGTGAAGAAATAGATAAAATTATGTGCCAATTTGAGAAAATTCACCTAATTCCATGGGAAAATACAAGGAATACTATTCAGTTTTGGGCTGAAGTATTAAATTATAAAAATGCGGGCCAAAACAAATCCTTCGAAGAAATTGCATTATTTGCAGTAAAAATCCTTTCGTTACCGTGGTCAAATGCAGCGGTTGAACGTGTGTTCAGTCAAATGAACGTTATTAAAACCGAGCTGAGGAATAAAATGAATGTGAAAACGCTCAACTCAATATTAAGCATACGGTTTGTTTTAAAAATGTTTAATTGTTCAATGTATACTAATCAATTATTTAAGCAGATATGGATTGCGTCGTCATGGCAAATGTTGCCATAACTACCAGCTGCCCACATATTATTTAAATTTAATCCGTACAGCCGAAAAATATTCGGACTCTAATAAAGATGAAGAAGTGGATGAAATAATTCCATTTATTTAACAAAAATTCTAATTTATCTGGTGTTGTTTTTGGTTAGCTTATTTTTAAGCCGTTTTTTAATTATTTTAGCTTATTCTAGCTTTTTTTTGTTTGTAAATATAGCTTATTTTGACCCTTAAAATCTGGCAACACTGACTAAGATTATAATGGAATTCATTGTCACGAATGATTATCCAAGTTAACACGATACAGTATCAGCATCGGCGGCGGCATCGGCAGCAGCAGCATCAGCGGCAGCAGCATCAGCGGCAGCAGCATCAGCGGCAGCAGCATCAGCGGCAGCAGCATCAGCGGCAGCAGCATCAGCGGCAGCAGCATCAGCGGCAGCAGCATCAGCGGTAGCAGCATCAGCGGCAGCAGCATCAGCGGCGGCAGCATGAGAGGCATGAACAGCATCGCTAGCTGCAGAAGCGGAAGCGGTAGCAAGGTGGACGGAAGTAGCAGCGGGAGTGTGGGTAGTTGGAGTCGAGAGACGAAGGCATGCAGTAATTGGGTGGTGGACACCCGACGGACATTAAAGTCAGAATCAACTATTATAACGTAAGATCGAATCAACGTCTAGATCATTTGGGGGTGTGTGAGCCGTTGGTGAACGGAAATCAAATCCTTGCTTCTGCAAGGTGACCTCCTCAAATAAGAGGAAGTTAACTGGCGCCCGAGCAGGGACCGTCTTCCGTCACGGTTCATTAAAGAAAGGACAAAAATTTTTTTTTCTTTTCCTCGCCTTTAAGTGCTTTGAGTGAGTGTGTTCCCAAAATAAAAATTATAAAAAAAGTAAATGCGATTAAAATTTAATAAAAAATTTAAAAGTTTAATTTCTTGTGAATGCCCACCGAAAAAATGAAGTGGTTACACAAAAAACGTATTGGAATCGCTGCCAAGAGGTTGAATATTGGATTATGAAACATTTCTCGGAATCTCAGGAAATACAGTTATTTCAATTGTACTGCGTATGCCAAACAATTCAATAATTATAGTTAATCTGCGACCGCCGCGACGTGTGCCAAAGTTCATTGGAACCTTGGCAGTCGCGGTGGTTCTAGTTAGTTCTAGTTAGCCCTTAACTTAATGTACGATTTTCGTTTCAAGATCACTCTCCCTAAATCAGTTGAACTGACAAGTCGTGGTTTAGTTTAGAGCTGGCAAAACATCGATGTTTGTCCACATCGATGTTTCGATGTTTTTTATTTGAAAACATCGATGTATCGATTAAACATCGAAGTTAGTAAAAGAATTTTTTATTTTTTCATCTATTTAATATTGACTTCATTATTCAATATATATATAAAAAAAATAACAAAATAATGTTTTCCAAACAAATGTACATATTATAACTTAAATTAACAGTATTTTGATTTTTTCGAAAAAAATTAAATTAAGAAAATATTATTACTTAACTTAACAGTATTTAAAGCTTCTAAAAACAAATGAAAAACGAAAATATAATGATAACTTAAGATAACAGTTTTGTGAGTTTTTCAAACAAATTAAATTATGAATATATTATAATGACTCAACTTATCAGTTGTTTGAGATCCATTCATTTATATTTAGGAAAATCAGCATATCCACATTTTTTGGCTTTAGTGAACTTCGTTTTTCACTCACTATTAAACCTGCTTTGCTGAACATACGCTCACTTTCAGTTGACGTAGCCGATACGCAGAGACATTTTTTTGAGCTTATCTTCAATGGCTCATCAGTCGAGATCTGAAAAAAGTTAAGTATTAATTATAAAGCTAGATTTTATATAGCATGAATTACCTTCCAGTAGTCTAAAGGGTTTAAACTAGAGTTTATATTTTCCATGTTGAAGTATTGAAGAAGGGTCAAAATCGAATCAACTCGGGAATTACGAATTTTTTGAGTTTTGTTTTTTTCCAAAAAATTAAGAAGTGGAGTTTTATCACATAGTGGTGTTGGCAGGCTAGATATCTTCGGAGGGTGATTTTCTTTGTAAAGTGGAGAAAGTTCATTTTCTAAAAAATTTTCGGCTTCTATAGAGTTTGCATTTGAAAAAAAACCCTCCTTTTTAAAACGCGGATCCATAATGTCGACAATCGAGTCACAGTTCTTTTTCAATACGGCAGTAGTCTTTGCCGTATGCCTTCCATTAGCAAGTTGCATACGTTACGGCCATCATCAGTTTCTAGTCGATCTTTGATTTCACTCAAATTATGCAAAAGTCCGCTAACCAATGGTATAATTAGCGAAACTGTTACATTAGAGCTGGATGATGTTTGTACCGTCGCATCCTCGAATAGTGAAAGAACCTGCTTTAAATCTTCCAGAACAGATAGCTCATCCACTGATAGAGGTAGTATTGCTTTCGGAGTATCTAACAGGACTTTAGCAATAGCTGACTTTGTGGCCAAAATGCGTTCAATCATGTAGAAAGCACTATTCCACCTTGTAGGGCACTCCTGTTTTAGACTATATGGCTTCATTGGTTCCTGGGCTTGCTTAAATTTAGCATACGCTATTGAGCTGCTCTTGAAAAACGAAACGATGCTTTTGCACTTTCCCATAATTGTCTTGTCCAATGTACTTACAAAATTACGAAATCCTTTGTTTTGAACAACTGAGAACGGTCGCATGTTGGAGCATATATGTATAGTGCATTAGTGAGCAGTCAAGTCTCTTTTTTCTAGCGGAAGATGCTTCGTACTTTTTTTCAATAAAGGACAAAATAGACCCTGAAGATTTCGGAAGCTCGCTAGTAGTTAATCGTGGATGCATCCGTTTCAGGTGTCCAGACAAATTAGTGGTATTGCCACCTGTCATATATGTTTTTCCACACTGAATGCATTTAGCTGAACTGCCATCCTTCGATTTGTTAAAAAATTGCCATACAGCTGACTGACCGCACCTTGTTCTTTTTCCTGGGTTTTCTACTTCCGCCTTCTTTGAGCTCGTCTTTGAAACTGCAAAAAAAAAAAAACAAAAAATAATTTTTAGTATTATATATATGTATGTATGTATGTACAAGTACTCGTATACACCTAGTCATCACTTCGCGTTGTGTATACGTTTTCAAAAAGTACGACGCAAAGGGACGTCTAGGTGTACATATTTTGTATTAACAATACGCAGTCAGCTACATACATACATAAAACGATAATCTTACATTTGCCACTAGAACTTTCTACAAACTGCTCCATTTCAATCACTGCCTGCCAACACCAAAAGCCTAAAATTTTCATATTAAAATGGTATACTTAATCGGTTTTTTTTAATGTAAGAAAGTTTTTTAATGCATAAAAGTTTCTTACTTACCACTTTCAAAAAAACAAACATTGTAAAACAAAAAAAAAGAGAAAAAAAATGAACAAATATATCAGGAATTAAAAACATTAACGACAAATATTTGCACATACAACCACTTATTATATTTTTCATCTTTTCGCATAGCACCATCGTTCTTCGGGTAGTTTGGAATCTTTGGAAAAGGAAGCAATATAAACTGCACTATTACTTGGAAAAATAAGAAATACATACAACATTAACATAGGATAGTTAAATAATGGGTGAGTGAAGAAGTTCCCTTTCAGAAGTTATAATTTGAACTTGCGTTTCGGGCGATGTTTAAGATTAAACACTGTATTTGTAGACATAAAAATATTTTAAAAACATATACATAAATTTTCTGAACTAAGTACGAGATAAAAGTATAGCGCACAAAAATAATAAAGTATTGTTTGAATATAATGCAGCTCACATGCTGTGAGTATATTTTTATCAGCCGATGCATTTAGCTAAGCATCTAACGGCCAACGCAGGATTTGATTTAAATAGATTTAACCCCAAGCTATCAGTACGATGCATGTATGCTGATAGAACTAGACATAAAATACCACCACCAAATATGTGCCCCATAGACTTTAAGACTTCCTCCAACCAAATATTATTTAAATAAAATCAGTTCACATTTTGAATTCAACAAATGAAGATCGGGTTTTAATTTTTCCTCTCCCCGGAAGCCCTATTCATTTTTGGTCCTTCGAGTAAAAAGAAACTCTGTTGTTTTCCCCCACCAGTGGTAAGAGACAAAGAGGTGAACCAGCTCCTTAAAGTCTGTGATCTTATACTACGCAGTAAATGCTAAGACCAGCTAAAGGTAGCAAAATAAAAAACTCCTGTTTTCCCCCACCAGTGGTAAGAAACGGAGTATAATATAAATTTTAAAACAAAAAAAAGTGCATCCGAAGTTAAAAAGCAGTTTGTTGTGGAGCAATTGCAGAACGATCGGGACGAATTTATGAAAGTGTGGCGTGTTCGAAGCTGATATCGAACTGAAAAAAAAAAAAAACGGTTAAAACTCGCGACGGATATTAAAAATTGTTTCAGTGGCTACAAAAATTTAAAGTAGCGAAGCAAAAAGAAGAGACTATAATAGTCAAAGAACAGTTCCAGTGACAGTTCGAGAGAATGTTGCAGTGAAAGTTCCAGTGAAGTTAAAGGAAGCTCAGTGGTAGAAGAAGAACTACCAACAAGACGAGTAGGACGTGAAAAGTCAATACAGCCGACCAACAAACATCGGCAAAACAACACCAAGGAGGGACGACGCCATCAGCAGCAGCAGCAACAGATAAGATAATATTGTTTATTTTTACGTTTTTTTTTTTTTTTGTAATATTATTATTATTTTTATTATTATAATTTTAATTATTTTTATTATTATAATTTTAATTATTTTTAATATTTGAAAAAAAAAAGAAACATGTTATCAGAAAAAACTATTGCGTTGTTAGAGAAGCAGTCCAAGTTGATAGATAGATTGAGGGTTTTAGAGACGCTAGACGCTAGTGGGATAACTAGCGAAGTATTGAAAGAGTTAGATGGAATAGAAAGTCAGTGGGTAGGGAATCATAATTTGTTGCTTAAAATTGGAGTAATCGATCATGATTACTTTAATAATAAGCGGGTGGAGGATGCCCTAGCCATTATCTCAAAATTAAAAAGTAGAGCCGTTGAAATAGCCAAGGCAGGCACTAGCAAGTCAACTGTCGTTGAAGTAGACGTTAGACCGGGAACTAGTAAAGCAGCCATTGCCAAAGTGGATTCGGCCACGGTAGGTAGGAGTTTCGAGAAGGAGTTTGAGGAAAGAGTTCACCAACTTCGGGAATATCTGGAGAAGGTGAATGGAGACATAGGGGAGAGGAAGATAGAAATGTTTAAGATACATAGAAATAAAATTAATTTTGTATGGCAAAGGGTACAAAATAAGGTAGAGGAATTGTACCAGAAGTTTGCATCGAATAAGGAATTTGAAGATGCCTTACAGGAGCTAGAGTTTGATATACAGAATACTCTAGGGGCGTTAGAGGAAGGTATTAATAAACCGGTAGGAGTTAAAGTCGAGAATGTTGGCCTTAGAGAGGAACTGCCGGTGTTACCGAAAATTCAGGTACCTACGTTTTTCGGAGAACCGAAAGAGTGGGACATATTTGCGGAGCTATTTTTAGAATTAATTGATCGAAGAGAGGATTTAAGTAATGCTCTGAAGTTTAATTATTTAAAATCCGCGTTACGGGGAGAAGCGAGGAGCATGGTAGCTCATTTATTGTCGGGCTCGGCCGATAATTATAATGCTGCTTGGGATTTGCTAACCAAGCGGTATGAAAATCATCGTAGGATATTTTCCGAGCAATTAAACCGGATAGTTGAATTACCGGTAATCAACATCGAATCCGCAAAACATGTTAAGGGAGTGATTGACACGGTAAATGAGTCAATACACTTGATTAAAATTAAATCTAATTTGTCCGATGAAGTTGACGTGATATTCGCGCAACTTATACTTAGGAAATTGGATAGAGAGGCTCTTCAGCTCTATGAGAGCCATGTAAAAAAGACAAAGCAGATACAATTGCTATCTGATGTCTTGGAATATTTGGAGCAAAGATATTGTTCTCTAAGTTCCATTAAAAAAGACGATAGAAAACCGGTGCAAAAAATGGCAAACACGGCTTTTAGAGAAAGCTGTCCGATTTGCAAAGTTGCCGGGCATAGCACATTTCAGTGCTACAAATTCAAAGGCTTGACACCAATAGAAAGAGTCGAAATAGCCAAAAAAGTGCAATTATGCACAAGGTGCTTGAAGCATTCAAGCAATAAAAGATGCACCAATGAAGTTGTTTGTTCATTGTGCAATAGAGGGCACCATACTTTACTCCACTTTAGTGAAAAAAGAGAGAAAGTGAAAACATGTGTGACAGCACAGCCTGCACTGTTGGCTACCGCACTAATAAAAGTAAAGGCAGTAAATGGAGGGTATGAGACCCTAAGAGCCTTGATTGATAGTGGGTCACAAAGCACTATCGTGTCTGAGGAAGCAGCTCAGATTTTAAAGTTGCCAAAAATAAAGGCACATACGGAGATTAGCGGAGTTTCGTCAACCAAGACAAGTACATCAAAGTACAAAATTAAGTTGGCAATCAAGATGCGTGAGCCGTGGAATGAACTTCTAAAGGTTGAGGCAATTGTGTTGCCAAGATTAATGAAGGCTCTCCCACTAAAGACAGCAAAGGTAGATATGTCAAAATGGCAATCGTACGTGTTAGCCGATCCTAAGTTTTATATGCCTGGTCGGGTAGATCTAATACTGGGAGTAGATGTGTATACCCGTATTGTAAAAAGTGGGGTTGCAAGGATTGACGGTTTGTTAGGCTTGAATACAGAGTTTGGATGGATTGTATCAGGAACGACAAAGTCAAAAGTAAACAATTCCATTATCGCGACAACGATCTGTAAAATAAATAAAGGTAAAATAGAACCAGATAACAATGTTGAATTTACCCCCCCGGCAGGACCTCGCTTCGGAGGTGTTTCTTTAGCTAGGAACGAATCTATGAAATGCCACCTGAATAGATTTGGAGTCAATAACAAAAATTTATCATGTAAAAATTGTCATCCTGTAAGTTGGTCTTTTCGAAAATTTGAAGAAGTATTCAATGGCCGCGACAAGAAAGTTGGGGTAGTGAAGACAAAACTACAGGAAGGGTCGATTACAAGACCAATTAGTAAGATTTGTCCGATTCTTGGTGCAAACAAAGCGAAGAGGAAGAAACGCGTTCGCGAAAAACAAGAGGTTGCATATTGCCAGGAATACCAAAATTAGTAATGTTAATGGTTTTGGTCATGCTAATGCTGCTTTGCCAAGTGTCAAATGGAGCTGTGGTGGAGAAAAATAAGCCAAGAAGTAACCATCAAAAAAATGAATACAACAGCCGCATTATATTTAGATCCAATGGTTGAGGTAGAAATAGTGTCTTCCTCATGGGATCATATTGTATATTATGATATGACGGCGTATTTTGAAATGCTTAATAAGGGTGACAAGTTGATAGTTAAAATGAGGGAGATATGTAAAAAATTGTACAGTTTTGAAGACCAGTGCAATCTAGTAGTAGACAGTACTGATAAACAGATAAGAGAAATTGAGGGTAAGAACAAACTATTAACAGCAAAAGGGATTTTTGTTGACAGGAAACTAATAATTAACGTAAAAATTCCCTTATTTGATAGGCATCCATCTCTTCTATATAGAATAATCCCAGTGCCTGTTAGGATTAGTAATGATCAGATGATAATGGTACAGGTAAATAGCGAGTATTTAGTCTATAATTTTGAAATAGACTCCTATCATCTAATGACCGAATCCACTTTAAATAAATGTCAGACGTGGCAAACTAATAAAAGAGTGTGTGAAGGAAGTTGGCCTTGGAGTAGTGCCAATGACAACGCATGTGAAATCACACCATATAAACAAAATATGAAATCTAACTGTGTCTATAAAACGATAGTTGACTTAAGATCCTATTGGATCGAGCTAGAGAGCAGAAGTAGCTAGCTATTTAAAGTTTCACCCTATTCAAAGGTTAAAGTGCAATGTGGTAGCGTACAACAGGAAGTATTAGATATTCCAGAGCAAGGCATTTTTAGCATCAGGTCAGATTGCACTGCTAGAACAGAAGACAAAATATTAGTCGCTCATCATAGCATCGAGTCAGAGTCTTATCAAGCAATCGCAACATCTCATATAAGGGATATTAGCGAGGTTCCGAAGATAATCTGGGATCCAGTAGGAAATAATTTGTTAAACCACACAGCAGAACTTGAAAGGTTGAAAATTGAATTAAAATCTTTAAAAGAACATCACATTGAATTCTTAGGATTAAATTTCCATCACGTAACTGGTCATGCTTCTTTAATAATAGCAATGGTATTAGTTATAATAGTAATAATAATATATGTTATAAGAAAAATAAATGTAACCAGAAGACTACAAACTATAACCTTTGCTGGCCCTTTGCAGAATGTTTAAGATTAAACACTGTATTTGTAGACATAAAAATATTTTAAAAACATATACATAAATTTTCTGAACTAAGTACGAGATAAAAGTACAGCGCACAAAAATAATAAAGTATTGTTTGAATATAATGCAGCTCACATGCTGTGAGTATATTTTTATCAGCCGATGCATTTAGCTAAGCATCTAACGGCCAACGCAGGCTTTGATTTAAATAGATTTAACCCCAAGCTATCAGTACGTTGCATGTATGCTGATAGAACTAGACATAAAATCCCACCACCAAATATGTGCCCCATAGACTTTAAGACTTCCTCCAACCAAATATTATTTAAATAAAATCAGTTCACATTTTGAATTCAACAAATGAAGATCGGGTTTTAATTTTTCCTCTCCCCGGAAGCCCTATTCAGGCGAATTAAGCAAAAACATACCCAATTAAAAATAATTTTCATCCAGCCATAAAGAAAGTTTGAAAACAAATTTAAAAGAAAAAGACAAGAAAAATAACCCAACTTTACTTTAAGAGAAAAGTATATCAAATTTTTGAAATAATCTGAAATAAGTTTAAGAAAAAAAAAAAAACAAATAAAAAAAAAATTATTAAATAACAAGTTGGAGAGGAGAAATAAGTACAACTCAAACAATGGAAGAAATTAAACAGTCAATCACATGTTTGGTAGAACAATTGGCGGAGCTAAAAAAACAAAAGGAGAAAGTAACAATCTTAGAAGACAGGCGTAGGGAAACTGTGGTCGAGGTGGTTAGCCAACCCACTTGAGCAATAAACGAGATCTGAGATCTAAAATACGGGGCGAAGCAGATGAGATGCTTTACACATGCAACGTGCCCGATGATAGTTGGGCGGAAATAAGGGCGGCATTAGCCTCCCATTATGAGAACAAACGAGATCTAGGAACCTTGGAATACCAAATGAGCGCGATGGTTCGAAATAACTCGAATAACTCTCAACTCTTAATGCAAAATATGAATTTCTCAGACTACCCTTTGGGCTGAAAAACGCTCCTGCCATATTCCAAAGAATGATTGACGATGTTCTTAGAGACTATATAGGAAAAATTTGTTATGTCTACATACAGAAAATTGCCAAGCCCCTAACGAATTTCACAAGAGGAAAAAACGCGCAAATCAAGGCCTCTCAATCCAAGAAAGTTTTTATTGAGCTTAGTCCACTAGAGCTAGATTTACGGCTCCTACAAACATGTTACTTAGATTTCTTTAAGTCCTACAAACTTAGGGTGACACAAAGACTAGTAACTGATTTGGTAGGCGAAGACGAGATTCTCGAAGCAATCGATAACGAACATCGCAGAGCTCATAGAAATCCCGAAGAGGTCAGACGTCAGCTGTTTGAACGATGTTATTTCCCAAAAATGACAAATAAAATTAAAGCGTTTACGGTAACTTGTCAGATCTGCAAAGCATATAAATATGACAGACACCCCAATAGGCCCCTTCTACAGTCAACCCCTGTACCGAGCTATCCGTGCGAAATTCTACACGTTGACGTCTTCATGTTGGAGAAATACAAGTTTCTTAGCTGTATCGACAAATTTTCCAAATTCGCCAAGCTTTTCCCTTTAGAATCTAAATCGGCCCTCCAACTACGTGAAAAATTATCAGAACTGCTTTACTACTTCACGGCACCTAAGATTTTGGTGATGGCCAACGAGCGGGGCCTCCTTTGTCCAACAGTTCATAATTACTTCAGATCATTGGAAATAAAAGTATACCATACCCCAACGAAGCGAAGCGAGGTAAACGGACAGGTCGAAAGATTTCATTCAACATTCTTAGAAATTTACAGGTATTTGAAGATAGAGTTTCCGTTACTTAAGGTAACTGAACTTGTGCCTATGTCAGTTGATAGGTACAATAACTCGGTCCACTCTGTGACGAAACGAAAACGAAAACTATCAAGGATTAACAAATTTTAAACGCGAAACATTTGAGGACATCAGGGGGATGATCGAACGTCGACAAGAACTTGCCATTAATAGACAACTTAAAAACAAAAAACCCATTCAGTACGCCAAAGGGGAAACAGTCTTTGTTAAAAATAAGCACATCAAGAGTAAGGAAAAGATGTTGCACAATAAAGAAGAGGTGCAGGAAAATAGGAAAGTGAGTACTAAGTATGGTAAACTCTTTCACAAGGCACACCTTAAATCTAGACGTAAGCGTCCAGAATTCTCCCATTTGGCCTTACTGTTATATTTTATTATTGTTGCGTTTCTTTGGGTATGTCGCGATTAAAAAAAAAAATTTATTCTTTACCTTTTCCCAAAAGTATTATCTTTTATCAAAATAATTATTAACTGGCACTCTTCACAAACCTGGTAAATAATAATAAACACTACCAAGAATACTAACCCAACACTATAAGTAATATTTAATGTCTCCACCAACAAAGATCCCCATTCAACAATAGTCTGCGACAGCTCAGCACGGCACTCCTAATGTCCCACTCCAAGTGGAATTCGTATAGCGCGTAAATGGCGTATTCATGCTCGTTCGAACCTGCGCAATACTAACTTGACGATCAAAGATGATAAGAAGCTGCTCTGATTGCGGATAGCTATGTTGACGAGGTATTAAGTGGACTTGGCAAAATATAAAACATTGTCCTATCTTGTCGACCCAGACCTATCGATTGGCCCACGTCTCATCTAAAGGTCACGCAGGCATTCCTGGGAAAAATTATGGGTATCACCTACACAACGACTCTGCAAACCGTGTTGATCCGCGGGACACAGATCTTTAGAGGGGGAGGAGTTAACACGATACAGTAACAGCATCAGCGGCAGCAGCATGAGCAGCACCAGCATGGGAGGCATGAACACATCCCTTGCTTCGCGCACAATTTAGCCTTAGTGTGTGTGAACGCACTGGAGTTTCCACAAGCAGGGGAGGTGATTGTCAAGTGCCGGATGGAACTCAACATTTTATATGCTGGAGCGTTTTTTAAAATTAGTACACTACATTGACCAAGTAGTATTAAACTTTGCGGAATCTCCAGAAATGATTTCAACCAAGGAAAAAACGAAATAGTTGAAATGATTTCATTGCTTAAGCCAGTAGAGGCTATGACCACTCAAATAGGTGGTGAAAAATATGCTACATTGAGCCTGGTCATCAGTGTTGCCAATTTAGCTACTTGGTAGCTAGTTCTATCTACTTTTCAGACCCCATAGCTACCTAATTTTTAAAACAGCTATTAGCTACTAATCTAGCTACTTTTTTTTTTTTTAATTTTCCACTCTGTATGATAGAGTCTCTATGCCAGTGATGTGTCACTCGAGGGTAATCGAACTCGAGGCATTCCCACATTTTGCAACACTTTTTATTGTACTATCGTTCTGAGCTCGCATCATTCTTGACATAATTATTGAAGTGAAAAAGGCGGCAAGTAAAATGTCAAAGGAAGTGAACAAAGTGTATACCCTAAAGTGCAGAGACGCTTGGCTGAGCAATCCAGCCTATAAAGATTGGATACGGAAAATAGAGAATGACCCATCTGAGCTATCACAGCTATTTCTCAAGTTGATCACTTGGCGAAGTTGTGCTTTAAAAAATTTTGCGACCTCCATGAAACATCGAATCTAAGATTGCACTGTACCAAGTGTGCGAATATTATTAAAAATGTACTGGCACCGCATTTTAAAGAGGATCTAAGAAGCGATATCGACAATAGCAAATATAGTTTGCTGCTTGACGAGTCTACAGATATACATAGCAGTGACCAAACTACTGGGTAAGTAAAGAAGAAATGTATACATATACATATGTACATATGTATGTATGTATATGCTAATATGTGTATGTAATAAAATATGTACTTTGTTATGTTTAATATCCAGGTGTTGTTATAAATTATTTCTCAAAAAATAACAATTGCTTGGTTTTAACCTTTTTGAGCCTCTTAGAGGTAGAAAGTGGTCAGTCATCCTGCATAGCTGAGGCTGTGTTGCAGGATTTGTTGCGGTGGAATCTACGTGTTGAAGATTTGGTAGGTTGGTTCGCCCAGGAGTGTCTATACAGAGTTGAAAAAGCATTCTCCAAATTGAATGTGAATTGAATATGAATTGTAATATCCATGTATGTATTTGCGAAAATGTTGACGTCTCGTTCACGCTTCTTGTTTGTTGTGGTTTGTTATTCTAGCTTTTATAATGTACATGTGCAAATAATATTCTGCGACTGTTGCTAATGATAAATATTTAATATGTTCAAAATAGGATCCCCTTAAAATTCCGAGGGTTTGCGACACAAGGTGGCTGTCCATAGAAATCGCTGTGTCACGCATAATTCAGCAATGGGTAGAGCTCAAGTTGCATTTAGCAATGGAAGCCAACGACGTTAAAGCGAAGATCCTTCACGAAATGTACAACAATAAACTAAATTATTTGTACTTGCTGTTTCTTTGTTCTATTTTGAAAGACATGCAAACAATTAATAAAAGTTTCCAAAGTGAAAAAGCTAATCCCACAAAACTATTGCGGGACTTGGTTATTGCAGTGCAATCCCTAAAGAGCACAATGATTTCACCGGAAGAGGACATCGATGTTTTAAAAAACAGTTGCGAATCTTCTGTCAAAAGGCATATGTACCTCGGATATGCATTCGAGAAAGAAATTCCCGACCTAAATTTGAATAAGGAGGTCGAAATTGAAATTAGACTGAAATGTACAGATTTTAGCATTGATCTGATTAATCAATTAAAAAAAAAGTAATTTACAAATTGTACGAAGCCTTTCAATTGAAAATACTTAATTGTTTTTTAGAATTCCGGAAAACTATGAAATTTAAAAATGAAGCAAGCAAGTCGTCCCTGCCGACATTGAGTATACCCTGTACCAAGTAAAAGTACTCCATAAAGTCAAAAACGATCAAAATCGAAATCAATTTACAAAAAAAAAATTCTCTTAGCATGCACTGCTAGCCATGCAGCAACACTGCACTGCTTGCCATGCAGCAACAGCGAACGCATGCTATCTCGCTCACACTTATCAGCTCATTTTGCATGGGGCGTTTCAGTACAAAACGGAAATACGTATATCTCCGATAATTATTATCCGATTTTGCATTTTGCATTTTGGCTATATTAATGTGCATGCCAAATAAGAATACGATATGTTTAATATTGCTCTAGTTATAGTTTTTCCTAAATTACGGGGGTGGAAGTGGGCATGGCAAAAAATTTGAAACAAACTTAACCTGTCAACACAACAGAAAAGTTTTGGGCCGAGGTCCTTAATTACAGAGACTCGTGCTTTCATAATTCATTCCAGCCGCTGGCCGAGTTTGCAATTCAGTTACTTTTACTGTCTAATGCGCAAGTGGAGAGGCTGTTCAGTCAAGTTAACATAATAAAAACAAAACTGGGAAACAGAATGAATTCAAATGTTTTGAATTCTATTTTATTTATAAGGTAAATTAAAACGATATACATAATTATATTTGAAAATATCTAATAAGCATGCTTTATTTCAATACAGATATGGTTTACGCCGAAATGAAAAGTGCTGCTTTGATTATGAAGTACCCAAAAAGTACTTACATATGGTATCAACAACAGAAATTTACTGTAATCAGCCAAACGACTTTATAAATAACGATTTTGTGGCCATAGACGAGGCCATAATAAATCTAGATTAAAAAAAATGTCCGTCAAATTAGCGACGGTCGGAACAGTGGGATTGTGAAACATTTTTTATTTCTTTATTTATTGATTAGTTTTGCAATAATGCACTTTTTTGATTCAAATAACCTGCATACTTGGTAAGAAACGCATAATCTATTGCTTTAATTAATGTGTCGGTTGTTTTGGCCCTGCAAGTATTCAAAATTTGCCCATGAAAAATTGACTTTTTAAATTTTGGAGCACAGAGTTTGTCGGGAAATTTGCGGTGTGCCATATTATGCTCCATATATTCAGTAATAACTCCACCAAATTTGAAAAAAATCTACCGCAGTTTTTTTGAGAAAATTGCTTATCAGTAAACCAACCTCTAGTTTTTCACCATACAAAATGGTCAAAAACAATTGTGTTCCGATTGCTGGCGATATTTTGTCCCTCACAGAGTTGTCGGCCAAGTTTCAAGATACGTTTCAGAAATTTTTATCAATTTCTGTGGCAGAAATTTGAATTAAAAGCCCCAAATATGGGGGTGTCTTCGATGGCTAAAAGCCACTGATAAGGTTGCCGACAACTCTGGAACTAGAACCAGTCCAGGAACGTCGGAACCAGTGTTAGAAAGCAAATTAAATGTGACCAAAGACCATTCGTTGCTAATTTTTTTGAGTTCGTCGGCGAATCATATTAAGCATTATTTTATATGTATATTCTCAATTTTTCATCAAAATCTACCGCAGAAATTTTCAGAAAATCATAATTAAAAATTGAGAAAAGTTATCGATATAGGCCCTTGGTTTTCGTTTTTTTTTAAATAGTGGTAAAAACAAAATAGGGATAAATTTCAAAAGTGTTATCTGGCAACATCTTGCCGGTAAGTCATTCGCGCCGATTGGACAGAACTTAAAGGAAGTTAAGATGTCAATCACCATCAATGTGGAAAAAAGCGCAAGTAAATAAGTATAAGTACAATAAATATATACATATATAGACACACATATCGATATTTTTAATATATATACATATATAAATTTTATTATATTTTTAATTTTTACATTATTTTTCAGACGGTTTACGTTTTCGCCGAAAAATCTGCGGAGGCGGAATTAAAAAAGCCGACTATAAAAAAAAACCCTCACTCCCAGGGTCAAGTTGCGTCAGGCTGCAGCAAAAATCCGCAAAGGATACGCTGAGCAAAATCGCTCTGCCACGCATGCCACCAGAAGAGGTTGTTCCTAAACGACCAATAGTTGATCATTTCAAAGCAACTAATATCGTATCATAAAACTCATCAAATATAAATTTGATGTCCGTGGCATAAAAAAAAATTAAAACAAATTATTTTTTCGCCGATTGTTACTATAGTTATTGTTACATATAGTCGACCGATTCTGATAAAACTTAAAAACTTTTTATATAAAATTGTCAAATAACAAATTTCGTGACGATTGCTTCAAAAACACCGAAGTTATTGATCAAAAACTATATTTTTGACTGATCGTTCCTATGGGAGCTATATGATATAGTCGACCGATTCTGATATAATTTGGTATATGTGTTGAGGATTATATAAAACACATAAACACCAAATTTAGTGACATTCAATTGAAAAACAACTGAGTTATTGATGTTAAACCTTATTCCTGACCGATCGTTCCTATGGGAGCTATATGATATAGTCATCCGATCGGGATGATTCCGAGATATAGAATGCCTGCAGCAAGAAGAAGCCTAGGTGCAAAATTTCAGCTCTGTAGCTCCAAAGGTCTCGGAGGAGATTCCGTTGATCCAGACAGACGGACAAGGCTATATCAACTCAGCTCATCATGCTGATCATGAATATATATACTTTATATAGTCGGAGATGCTTCCTTCAATGCGTTGCAAACTTCTGACCAAAATTAATATACACTTTTTGCAAGTGTATAATACATAATTCTGTTCTCACTTCATCGAAGTCGGTCGTGTTTTTTTTTGCGCTCTCGCTTTTAATAATTTGCATCAGTTTAACTGCTGTTAAAAACTTCTTTTGTGCTTCTATAATTAACGATCAAGTTATTTTCGACAACTGTTAAATTTTATTTGTTCTTAAACATTTAATCAAAGCTATTATTAAATTTTATTTTACTAAACAACAAAAATAACAGCTTTGTTGTTGTGCATACTTTGATTTTGTGTTTCTGATCTCTTTTACTTACATTCGCGCTCTCGCGTACTCAGTAGTGTTGTTGCTTGTGCAGTGTTTGCTCTCGCGTTATTACATTGCTCGCGGTCGTGACCGTTACTCTCGCGGTTGTATCAGTTTTTTTGTTGTGGGGTGTTTATCTCAACTCTAAATTGTTTCTCTCTTTTTTAAGTGCTTAATATTGCACCTTTAACCCTTGTGCTACCTTGTGCTTCTTATACGCTTTTTATTGCAATTCGCCCTTTACTTAAAATCTTCTCTTAATAAATTAAAAAAAAAAAAAAAAAACAATAATAATAATTAATAATGTTGGTCTGCTGATTTAAACAGTGCCCTCATCCCTAAAAGCTCCAAGAAGACTACCTTTTATGCTGGCTGTGTGACAATGTTATGCACGTTAAATGTGCTGGTTATACGGCCAGAGTTAAGGATAGCATTGGAAATGGGGGGGGACTGAAATGGAGTTGTGAAGCGTGCCGGGACGTTAAAATGGAAATGCGTATATTTATGAGGCGGACTAGGGACGGATTCAAAACTTTGTCGGCTGGCTTTCTAAAGCTTCGGGAAGAGTTTTCGACTCTGGAAACTCAGTTTAATAGTTATAAATTATTAAGCGAATCCCCGAAGCGGAAGAAGACCATTCCTCGGCATTTCTCTCCCGATCCACCAGCATCTCTACTTTTAACGGCTCCGTCTTCAGGTAACAACCCAATAACCCCGAATTCTCAGCACCTGATATCGTTTAGGAGTCCAGTATTGGCTGCAGGTGCGGACACTATTGCCATTTCCCCTGGCAATCCTGTCCCGCAAACTGATGCGATGTCGGGTGTAGTGTCCGATGCGTCCGGGCGAACATCCTCTTCTAGAGATGTTCCCAATAAAATAGTATCCGTTATCCGCCGCAGTAGCTCCAGCGCCAAAATCTGTGGCTGCTGCTGCGGTTGGTGCCTCGAGCTCGCTTCTTGTCGGTATTCCACCAAAAAAGCAAGTTTTTGTTTCGAGGCTAGATCCCAACACTACATCAGATGATGTCATAGCCCACATCCGGGCAAAAATCGTAGAGCCTAACATTGCGGTGGAAAAGTTTAAATTTTCATATTTTCATATTCTTTTTGACCAAATATGTCATAAAGATTTTTGGCCGGAACACTTAGTAGTTAAGGAGTATATAGCTAAAAAGAGGAAAAATCGGCTTCCGATTCGTTTGCCTTCCGCACCAGGTAGCACCAATCTTTCCCTACCTTCAGGTACGTCAGTACCCACTGGTGGGTCAAAAAACTAATTTCGTCCCTTGTTCTGGCCTATCAGAATGTTAGAGGACTAAAATCTAAACTTTCTAAACTCTATGTAGATAGTCTATCCTTTGACTTTCATATTTTGGCTTTTACTGAAACGTGGCTAAAGCCAGACATATCCGATGCATCCGTTTTTCCCACAATATTTTCTACATATAGATACGATCGAACATTCAGAAATGGAGTCGGAGTTTTAATTGCTGTCAACTCAGCCCTTCCCTCTGAATTAGTGACCTTCACAGCAACTCTTGACATTGAATTTGTTAGTGTCAAAATTTCTCTACAATCGTATTCTGCCTTTGTAACTTGCTCATATGTTCCACCAAAATCTGAAATGGCGGTATACACCAGCCGTTTAGAAGCAATTTGCTCTGTATCCTCCCATCTTTCCGATGCAGATTTACTAATCGTTATTGGGGATTTTAATTTGCCTGACATTTCTTGGTATCCATCAGATGAGTCTTCCATGCTGGTGCCTTCCTCCTCACACTGCTTTATTGATGGTCTTCTTGAGTTATCCTTAACCCAAGTTAACCCTGTGCATAATAGAAATGGTAGATTACTAGATCTTATATTTATGTTAGATTCTTCCGACTGCTCTGTTTCGAGAATCGGTCCTTTAGTTGTCCCCGAAGACAATTTCCATCCAACTTTGGACTTAACCATAAACCTTCCTTTTCGATTGCCGATTACCAACTCGACATCTCGCACACGTTGCTTTCGTAAAACTAACTTTTTGAAGCTCAATGAGCTTATTCTTGCTACAGATTGGTCTTATCTGTATTCTTGCAACGATTTAGACGCTGCTATTTCATTTTTCTATAATACTATGATTTTACTTTTTGATGCTTGTGTCCCACGTGTCACCCATGTGTCAACTGACAAGCCGCCATGGTTTTCACGTGAGTTATCTAATTTAAAGAATGTAAAATCTAGATATTATAAAAAATATAAAAAATCCGGTCAACTGTCTGATTTTTCTCTTTATGTAGTTGCTCGATCAAATTTTTCAGTGCTTAATACACAATGTTATAAGGATTACTTATGGCGCTGTAAACTTCAGTTTTCCCGTGATCCTAAGCGATTTTATAACTTTGTCAACGCCAAACGCAAGGCATCAGTGCATCCTTCTTACTTATGTTTTGAAAATAAAAAAGCTAACGATGATCAGGCCATTGCCGATATGTTTTCTGATTTTTTTCAATACAACTTATTCCTCCAAGGAATATTACGCTAACTCTTCGTATCCTTATCAGTTGAATAGGTCTAATTGTATCTTTAACCCTGTGATCGATGAAAGTTCGCTCCTAAGCGTGCTTACTTCAGTAAAACCTGTGCACTCACCAGGACCAGATGGGATACCTGGTTGTGTACTCAGGTTTTGCGCTGACACTTTATGTAACCAAATTCATAAGTTATTTACTTTGTCCGTTAAAACTTCTACTTTCCCATCTATTTGGAAGGAATCTTTTATTATTCCTCTCCATAAAAAGGGTAACAGTTCCGTAGCATCAAATTATAGGGGTATTTCTAAATTGTCCGCTATACCGAAGGCCTTTGAGAAAATTATAACTTCTCAATTACAACATTTCTGTAGTTCTGTACTTTCATCTACCCAACATGGGTTCATGAAACGCAGATCTACTACCACTAACCTGTTAGAGTTTACTTCTTTATCGATCGAAGGATTCAGGAATAAATCGCAAACTGATGTCATTTATACCGACTTCAGTAAGGCCTTTGATTCTGTTAATCATACACTGCTTTTGTACAAGCTGAACGAAATTGGTCTTCCACGCCTTCTGCTCACAAAAGGTCCTATTTAAATCCTCACTGTCTAAGACCATCAAAGTAACTTCGGGAGTGCCACAGGGTAGCCATCTTGGACCATTGCTTTTTACCCTCTTTATTAATGATCTTCCTTCCGTCGCAATTCACTCTCATGTGCTTATGTACGCTGATGATGTTAAACTTTTCCTTAGTTTCAAAGATTCAGGTTCCCCGCGTCTGCTTCAAGCCGATCTTAATAACCTCCAGACTTGGTGTGAAATTAACTTATTAAACTTTCACCTAGAAACTTATTACCTTAATAATACTCCACTTGAACGTTTAAATGAGATGAGTGATTTGGGTGTACTCATGGACCATAAATTAAGTTTCACTCGTCATATTTCTACCCTAGTCAGCAAAGCCATGAGTGTTCTTGGTTTCGTCAAGCGATGGTCGAAGGAATTCGACGATCCTTACACAACCAAAACCCTTTTTATTTCACTGGTCCGTCCTATTCTGGAGTACGGATCATGCGTTTGGTCACCTCAATATGAATCACACCAAATTAGAATTGAATCCGTTCAAAAGCAATTTTTGATTTTTGCTCTTCGTGGTTTAAACTGGGATTGCAATGTTAACTAGCCATCGTATTCTAGTAGACTTCTTCTAATCAATCTTCCTTCTTTAATTATTCGTAGAGTAATGCTTGGTACTTTTTTTATACACAAGCTTCTTAATGGGCAAATAGACTCTCCTAATTTATTAAAACAGGTCAATCTATCTGTACCTTGTAGACTAACTAGAAATTATGTCCCATTAACTTTAACAAGTTGCATTTCAAACTATACTTTACATGAACCTTTCCGTGTCCTTTGTTCCGATTATAATCGCCTTTATCACTTAATCGGATCAGAGTCCTCTATTCCTACTTTAAAAACTTCTATCCTTAGCTATCTAGCTCGTAGTTAGTTTTAACTTTAGGTATGTTCTAATTGTCGTCTGTTGTCCACGCGACTTCGTTTTTGCATGCTGTCTGCTAGGGTTCGCGCGTAACAGGCATTGACCTGGTGTCGCATGGGCCACTTGAACGTACTGCGCATAGTACGCGTCAACGTCCAGATAAAAAATGAAGCAAGCAAGTCGTCCCTGCCGACATTGAGTATACCCTGTACCAAGTAAATGTACTCTATAAAGTCAAAAAGGATCATAGTCTCTATCAAATTACAAAAAAAATTCTCTTATCATCCACTGCTTGCCATGCAGCAACAGCCAACGCATGCTATCTCGCTCACACTTAACAGCCCATTTTGCATGGGGCGTTTCTGTACAAAACGGAAATACGTATATCTCCGATAATTATTGTCCGATTTCGAAAACAACTGAGTTATTGATGTTAAACCTTATTCCTGACCGATCGTTCCTATGGGAGCTATATGATATAGTCATCCGATCGGGATGATTCCGAGATATAGAATGCCTGCAGCAAGAAGAAGCCTAGGTGCAAAATTTCAGCTCTGTAGCTCCAAAGGTCTCGGAGGAGATTCCGTTGATCCAGACAGACGGACAAGGCTATATCAACTCAGCTCATCATGCTGATCATGAATATATATACTTTATATAGTCGGAGATGCTTCCTTCAATGCGTTGCAAACTTCTGACCAAAATTAATATACACTTTTTGCAAGTGTATAATACATAATTCTGTTCTCACTTCATCGAAGTCCGTCGTGTTTTTTTTTGCGCTCTCGCTTTTAATAATTTGCATCAGTTTAACTGCTGTTAAAAACTTCTTTTGTGCTTCTATAATTAACGATCAAGTTATTTTCGACAACTGTTAAATTTTATTTGTTCTTAAACATTTAATCAAAGCTATTATTAAATTTTATTTTACTAAACAACAAAAATAACAGCTTTGTTGTTGTGCATACTTTGATTTTGTGTTTCTGATCTCTTTTACTTACATTCGCGCTCTCGCGTACTCAGTAGTGTTGTTGCTTGTGCAGTGTTTGCTCTCGCGTTATTACATTGCTCGCGTTCGTGACCGTTACTCTCGCGGTTGTATCAGTTTTTTTGTTGTGGGGTGTTTATCTCAACTCTAAATTGTTTCTCTCTTTTTTAAGTGCTTAATATTGCACCTTTAACCCTTGTGCTACCTTGTGCTTCTTATACGCTTTTTTTTTGCTTTTTATTGCAATTCGCCCTTTACTTAAAATCTTCTCTTAATAAATTAAAAAAAAAAAAAAAAACAATAATAATAATTAATAATGTTGGTCTGCTGATTTAAACAGTGCCCTCATCCCTAAAAGCTCCAAGAAGACTACCTTTTATGCTGGCTGTGTGACAATGTTATGCACGTTAAATGTGCTGGTTATACGGCCAGAGTTAAGGATAGCATTGGAAATGGGGGGGGACTGAAATGGAGTTGTGAAGCGTGCCGGGACGTTAAAATGGAAATGCGTATATTTATGAGGCGGACTAGGGACGGATTCAAAACTTTGTCGGCTGGCTTTCTAAAGCTTCGGGAAGAGTTTTCGACTCTGGAAACTCAGTTTAATAGTTATAAATTATTAAGCGAATCCCCGAAGCGGAAGAAGACCATTCCTCGGCATTTCTCTCCCGATCCACCAGCATCTCTACTTTTAACGGCTCCGTCTTCAGGTAACAACCCAATAACCCCGAATTCTCAGCACCTGATATCGTTTAGGAGTCCAGTATTGACTGCAGGTGCGGACACTATTGCCATTTCCCCTGGCAATCCTGTCCCGCAAACTGATGCGATGTCGGGTGTAGTGTCCGATGCGTCCGGGCGAACATCCTCTTCTAGAGATGTTCCCAATAAAATAGTAACAAGGGGGGTTCTCAAGGCGTTATCCGCCGCAGTAGCTCCAGCGCCAAAATCTGTGGCTGCTGCTGCGGTTGGTGCCTCGAGCTCGCTTCTTGTCGGTATTCCACCAAAAAAGCAAGTTTTTGTTTCGAGGCTAGATCCCAACACTACATCAGATGATGTCATAGCCCACATCCGGGCAAAAATCGTAGAGCCTAACATTGCGGTGGAAAAGTTTAAATTTTCATATTTTCATATTCTTTTTGACCAAATATGTCATAAAGATTTTTGGCCGGAACACTTAGTAGTTAAGGAGTATATAGCTAAAAAGAGGAAAAATCGGCTTCCGATTCGTTTGCCTTCCGCACCAGGTAGCACCAATCTTTCCCTACCTTCAGGTACGTCAGTACCCACTGGTGGGTCAAAAAACTAATTTCGTCCCTTGTTCTGGCCTATCAGAATGTTAGAGGACTAAAATCTAAACTTTCTAAACTCTATGTAGATAGTCTATCCTTTGACTTTCATATTTTGGCTTTTACTGAAACGTGGCTAAAGCCAGACATATCCGATGCATCCGTTTTTCCCACAATATTTTCTACATATAGATACGATCGAACATTCAGAAATGGAGTCGGAGTTTTAATTGCTGTCAACTCAGCCCTTCCCTCTGAATTAGTGACCTTCACAGCAACTCTTGACATTGAATTTGTTAGTGTCAAAATTTCTCTACAATCGTATTCTGCCTTTGTAACTTGCTCATATGTTCCACCAAAATCTGAAATGGCGGTATACACCAGCCGTTTAGAAGCAATTTGCTCTGTATCCTCCCATCTTTCCGATGCAGATTTACTAATCGTTATTGGGGATTTTAATTTGCCTGACATTTCTTGGTATCCATCAGATGAGTCTTCCATGCTGGTGCCTTCCTCCTCACACTGCTTTATTGATGGTCTTCTTGAGTTATCCTTAACCCAAGTTAACCCTGTGCATAATAGAAATGGTAGATTACTAGATCTTATATTTATGTTAGATTCTTCCGACTGCTCTGTTTCGAGAATCGGTCCTTTAGTTGTCCCCGAAGACAATTTCCATCCAACTTTGGACTTAACCATAAACCTTCCTTTTCGATTGCCGATTACCAACTCGACATCTCGCACACGTTGCTTTCGTAAAACTAACTTTTTGAAGCTCAATGAGCTTATTCTTGCTACAGATTGGTCTTATCTGTATTCTTGCAACGATTTAGACGCTGCTATTTCATTTTTCTATAATACTATGATTTTACTTTTTGATGCTTGTGTCCCACGTGTCACCCATGTGTCAACTGACAAGCCGCCATGGTTTTCACGTG
The DNA here is from genome assembly GCA_037075365.1 of Drosophila emarginata. Classification (NCBI taxonomy): domain Eukaryota; kingdom Metazoa; phylum Arthropoda; class Insecta; order Diptera; family Drosophilidae; genus Drosophila; species Drosophila emarginata. The sequence continues at coordinate 19,336 of JBAMCD010000040.1, read as the reverse complement.
AGTTATCTAATTTAAAGAATGTAAAATCTAGATATTATAAAAAATATAAAAAATCCGGTCAACTGTCTGATTTTTCTCTTTATGTAGTTGCTCGATCAAATTTTTCAGTGCTTAATACACAATGTTATAAGGATTACTTATGGCGCTGTAAACTTCAGTTTTCCCGTGATCCTAAGCGATTTTATAACTTTGTCAACGCCAAACGCAAGGCATCAGTGCATCCTTCTTACTTATGTTTTGAAAATAAAAAAGCTAACGATGATCAGGCCATTGCCGATATGTTTTCTGATTTTTTTCAATACAACTTATTCCTCCAAGGAATATTACGCTAACTCTTCGTATCCTTATCAGTTGAATAGGTCTAATTGTATCTTTAACCCTGTGATCGATGAAAGTTCGCTCCTAAGCGTGCTTACTTCAGTAAAACCTGTGCACTCACCAGGACCAGATGGGATACCTGGTTGTGTACTCAGGTTTTGCGCTGACACTTTATGTAACCAAATTCATAAGTTATTTACTTTGTCCGTTAAAACTTCTACTTTCCCATCTATTTGGAAGGAATCTTTTATTATTCCTCTCCATAAAAAGGGTAACAGTTCCGTAGCATCAAATTATAGGGGTATTTCTAAATTGTCCGCTATACCGAAGGCCTTTGAGAAAATTATAACTTCTCAATTACAACATTTCTGTAGTTCTGTACTTTCATCTACCCAACATGGGTTCATGAAACGCAGATCTACTACCACTGACCTGTTAGAGTTTACTTCTTTATCGATCGAAGGATTCAGGAATAAATCGCAAACTGATGTCATTTATACCGACTTCAGTAAGGCCTTTGATTCTGTTAATCATACACTGCTTTTGTACAAGCTGAACGAAATTGGTCTTCCACGCCTTCTGCTCACAAAAGGTCCTATTTAAATCCTCACTGTCTAAGACCATCAAAGTAACTTCGGGAGTGCCACAGGGTAGCCATCTTGGACCATTGCTTTTTACCCTCTTTATTAATGATCTTCCTTCCGTCGCAATTCACTCTCATGTGCTTATGTACGCTGATGATGTTAAACTTTTCCTTAGTTTCAAAGATTCAGGTTCCCCGCGTCTGCTTCAAGCCGATCTTAATAACCTCCAGACTTGGTGTGAAATTAACTTATTAAACTTTCACCTAGAAACTTATTACCTTAATAATACTCCACTTGAACGTTTAAATGAGATGAGTGATTTGGGTGTACTCATGGACCATAAATTAAGTTTCACTCGTCATATTTCTACCCTAGTCAGCAAAGCCATGAGTGTTCTTGGTTTCGTCAAGCGATGGTCGAAGGAATTCGACGATCCTTACACAACCAAAACCCTTTTTATTTCACTGGTCCGTCCTATTCTGGAGTACGGATCATGCGTTTGGTCACCTCAATATGAATCACACCAAATTAGAATTGAATCCGTTCAAAAGCAATTTTTGATTTTTGCTCTTCGTGGTTTAAACTGGGATTGCAATGTTAACTAGCCATCGTATTCTAGTAGACTTCTTCTAATCAATCTTCCTTCTTTAATTATTCGTAGAGTAATGCTTGGTACTTTTTTTATACACAAGCTTCTTAATGGGCAAATAGACTCTCCTAATTTATTAAAACAGGTCAATCTATCTGTACCTTGTAGACTAACTAGAAATTATGTCCCATTAACTTTAACAAGTTGCATTTCAAACTATACTTTACATGAACCTTTCCGTGTCCTTTGTTCCGATTATAATCGCCTTTATCACTTAATCGGATCAGAGTCCTCTATTCCTACTTTAAAAACTTCTATCCTTAGCTATCTAGCTCGTAGTTAGTTTTAACTTTAGGTATGTTCTAATTGTCGTCTGTTGTCCACGCGACTTCGTTTTTGCATGCTGTCTGCTAGGGTTCGCGCGTAACAGGCATTGACCTGGTGTCGCATGGGCCACTTGAACGTACTGCGCATAGTACGCGTCAACGTCCAGATAAAAAATGAAGCAAGCAAGTCGTCCCTGCCGACATTGAGTATACCCTGTACCAAGTAAATGTACTCTATAAAGTCAAAAAGGATCATAGTCTCTATCAAATTACAAAAAAAATTCTCTTAGCATCCACTGCTTGCCATGCAGCAACAGCCAACGCATGCTATCTCGCTCACACTTAACAGCCCATTTTGCATGGGGCGTTTCTGTACAAAACGGAAATACGTATATCTCCGATAATTATTGTCCGATTTCGAAAACAACTGAGTTATTGATGTTAAACCTTATTCCTGACCGATCGTTCCTATGGGAGCTATATGATATAGTCATCCGATCGGGATGATTCCGAGATATAGAATGCCTGCAGCAAGAAGAAGCCTAGGTGCAAAATTTCAGCTCTGTAGCTCCAAAGGTCTCGGAGGAGATTCCGTTGATCCAGACAGACGGACAAGGCTATATCAACTCAGCTCATCATGCTGATCATGAATATATATACTTTATATAGTCGGAGATGCTTCCTTCAATGCGTTGCAAACTTCTGACCAAAATTAATATACACTTTTTGCAAGTGTATAATACATAATTCTGTTCTCACTTCATCGAAGTCGGTCGTGTTTTTTTTTGCGCTCTCGCTTTTAATAATTTGCATCAGTTTAACTGCTGTTAAAAACTTCTTTTGTGCTTCTATAATTAACGATCAAGTTATTTTCGACAACTGTTAAATTTTATTTGTTCTTAAACATTTAATCAAAGCTATTATTAAATTTTATTTTACTAAACAACAAAAATAACAGCTTTGTTGTTGTGCATACTTTGATTTTGTGTTTCTGATCTCTTTTACTTACATTCGCGCTCTCGCGTACTCAGTAGTGTTGTTGCTTGTGCAGTGTTTGCTCTCGCGTTATTACATTGCTCGCGTTCGTGACCGTTACTCTCGCGGTTGTATCAGTTTTTTTGTTGTGGGGTGTTTATCTCAACTCTAAATTGTTTCTCTCTTTTTTAAGTGCTTAATATTGCACCTTTAACCCTTGTGCTACCTTGTGCTTCTTATACGCTTTTTTTGCTTTTTATTGCAATTCGCCCTTTACTTAAAATCTTCTCTTAATAAATTAAAAAAAAAAAAAAAAACAATAATAATAATTAATAATGTTGGTCTGCTGATTTAAACAGTGCCCTCATCCCTAAAAGCTCCAAGAAGACTACCTTTTATGCTGGCTGTGTGACAATGTTATGCACGTTAAATGTGCTGGTTATACGGCCAGAGTTAAGGATAGCATTGGAAATGGGGGGGACTGAAATGGAGTTGTGAAGCGTGCCGGGACGTTAAAATGGAAATGCGTATATTTATGAGGCGGACTAGGGACGGATTCAAAACTTTGTCGGCTGGCTTTCTAAAGCTTCGGGAAGAGTTTTCGACTCTGGAAACTCAGTTTAATAGTTATAAATTATTAAGCGAATCCCCGAAGCGGAAGAAGACCATTCCTCGGCATTTCTCTCCCGATCCACCAGCATCTCTACTTTTAACGGCTCCGTCTTCAGGTAACAACCCAATAACCCCGAATTCTCAGCACCTGATATCGTTTAGGAGTCCAGTATTGGCTGCAGGTGCGGACACTATTGCCATTTCCCCTGGCAATCCTGTCCCGCAAACTGATGCGATGTCGGGTGTAGTGTCCGATGCGTCCGGGCGAACATCCTCTTCTAGAGATGTTCCCAATAAAATAGTAACAAGGGGGGTTCTCAAGGCGTTATCCGCCGCAGTAGCTCCAGCGCCAAAATCTGTGGCTGCTGCTGCGGTTGGTGCCTCGAGCTCGCTTCTTGTCGGTATTCCACCAAAAAAGCAAGTTTTTGTTTCGAGGCTAGATCCCAACACTACATCAGATGATGTCATAGCCCACATCCGGGCAAAAATCGTAGAGCCTAACATTGCGGTGGAAAAGTTTAAATTTTCATATTCTTTTTGACCAAATATGTCATAAAGATTTTTGGCCGGAACACTTAGTAGTTAAGGAGTATATAGCTAAAAAGAGGAAAAATCGGCTTCCGATTCGTTTGCCTTCCGCACCAGGTAGCACCAATCTTTCCCTACCTTCAGGTACGTCAGTACCCACTGGTGGGTCAAAAAACTAATTTCGTCCCTTGTTCTGGCCTATCAGAATGTTAGAGGACTAAAATCTAAACTTTCTAAACTCTATGTAGATAGTCTATCCTTTGACTTTCATATTTTGGCTTTTACTGAAACGTGGCTAAAGCCAGACATATCCGATGCATCCGTTTTTCCCACAATATTTTCTACATATAGATACGATCGAACATTCAGAAATGGAGTCGGAGTTTTAATTGCTGTCAACTCAGCCCTTCCCTCTGAATTAGTGACCTTCACAGCAACTCTTGACATTGAATTTGTTAGTGTCAAAATTTCTCTACAATCGTATTCTGCCTTTGTAACTTGCTCATATGTTCCACCAAAATCTGAAATGGCGGTATACACCAGCCGTTTAGAAGCAATTTGCTCTGTATCCTCCCATCTTTCCGATGCAGATTTACTAATCGTTATTGGGGATTTTAATTTGCCTGACATTTCTTGGTATCCATCAGATGAGTCTTCCATGCTGGTGCCTTCCTCCTCACACTGCTTTATTGATGGTCTTCTTGAGTTATCCTTAACCCAAGTTAACCCTGTGCATAATAGAAATGGTAGATTACTAGATCTTATATTTATGTTAGATTCTTCCGACTGCTCTGTTTCGAGAATCGGTCCTTTAGTTGTCCCCGAAGACAATTTCCATCCAACTTTGGACTTAACCATAAACCTTCCTTTTCGATTGCCGATTACCAACTCGACATCTCGCACACGTTGCTTTCGTAAAACTAACTTTTTGAAGCTCAATGAGCTTATTCTTGCTACAGATTGGTCTTATCTGTATTCTTGCAACGATTTAGACGCTGCTATTTCATTTTTCTATAATACTATGATTTTACTTTTTGATGCTTGTGTCCCACGTGTCACCCATGTGTCAACTGACAAGCCGCCATGGTTTTCACGTGAGTTATCTAATTTAAAGAATGTAAAATCTAGATATTATAAAAAATATAAAAAATCCGGTCAACTGTCTGATTTTTCTCTTTATGTAGTTGCTCGATCAAATTTTTCAGTGCTTAATACACAATGTTATAAGGATTACTTATGGCGCTGTAAACTTCAGTTTTCCCGTGATCCTAAGCGATTTTATAACTTTGTCAACGCCAAACGCAAGGCATCAGTGCATCCTTCTTACTTATGTTTTGAAAATAAAAAAGCTAACGATGATCAGGCCATTGCCGATATGTTTTCTGATTTTTTTCAATACAACTTATTCCTCCAAGGAATATTACGCTAACTCTTCGTATCCTTATCAGTTGAATAGGTCTAATTGTATCTTTAACCCTGTGATCGATGAAAGTTCGCTCCTAAGCGTGCTTACTTCAGTAAAACCTGTGCACTCACCAGGACCAGATGGGATACCTGGTTGTGTACTCAGGTTTTGCGCTGACACTTTATGTAACCAAATTCATAAGTTATTTACTTTGTCCGTTAAAACTTCTACTTTCCCATCTATTTGGAAGGAATCTTTTATTATTCCTCTCCATAAAAAGGGTAACAGTTCCGTAGCATCAAATTATAGGGGTATTTCTAAATTGTCCGCTATACCGAAGGCCTTTGAGAAAATTATAACTTCTCAATTACAACATTTCTGTAGTTCTGTACTTTCATCTACCCAACATGGGTTCATGAAACGCAGATCTACTACCACTAACCTGTTAGAGTTTACTTCTTTATCGATCGAAGGATTCAGGAATAAATCGCAAACTGATGTCATTTATACCGACTTCAGTAAGGCCTTTGATTCTGTTAATCATACACTGCTTTTGTACAAGCTGAACGAAATTGGTCTTCCACGCCTTCTGCTCACAAAAGGTCCTATTTAAATCCTCACTGTCTAAGACCATCAAAGTAACTTCGGGAGTGCCACAGGGTAGCCATCTTGGACCATTGCTTTTTACCCTCTTTATTAATGATCTTCCTTCCGTCGCAATTCACTCTCATGTGCTTATGTACGCTGATGATGTTAAACTTTTCCTTAGTTTCAAAGATTCAGGTTCCCCGCGTCTGCTTCAAGCCGATCTTAATAACCTCCAGACTTGGTGTGAAATTAACTTATTAAACTTTCACCTAGAAACTTATTACCTTAATAATACTCCACTTGAACGTTTAAATGAGATGAGTGATTTGGGTGTACTCATGGACCATAAATTAAGTTTCACTCGTCATATTTCTACCCTAGTCAGCAAAGCCATGAGTGTTCTTGGTTTCGTCAAGCGATGGTCGAAGGAATTCGACGATCCTTACACAACCAAAACCCTTTTTATTTCACTGGTCCGTCCTATTCTGGAGTACGGATCATGCGTTTGGTCAAAAGCAATTTTTGATTTTTGCTCTTCGTGGTTTAAACTGGGATTGCAATGTTAACTAGCCATCGTATTCTAGTAGACTTCTTCTAATCAATCTTCCTTCTTTAATTATTCGTAGAGTAATGCTTGGTACTTTTTTTATACACAAGCTTCTTAATGGGCAAATAGACTCTCCTAATTTATTAAAACAGGTCAATCTATCTGTACCTTGTAGACTAACTAGAAATTATGTCCCATTAACTTTAACAAGTTGCATTTCAAACTATACTTTACATGAACCTTTCCGTGTCCTTTGTTCCGATTATAATCGCCTTTATCACTTAATCGGATCAGAGTCCTCTATTCCTACTTTAAAAACTTCTATCCTTAGCTATCTAGCTCGTAGTTAGTTTTAACTTTAGGTATGTTCTAATTGTCGTCTGTTGTCCACGCGACTTCGTTTTTGCATGCTGTCTGCTAGGGTTCGCGCGTAACAGGCATTGACCTGGTGTCGCATGGGCCACTTGAACGTACTGCGCATAGTACGCGTCAACGTCCAGATAAAAAATGAAGCAAGCAAGTCGTCCCTGCCGACATTGAGTATACCCTGTACCAAGTAAATGTACTCTATAAAGTCAAAAAGGATCATAGTCTCTATCAAATTACAAAAAAAATTCTCTTAGCATCCACTGCTTGCCATGCAGCAACAGCCAACGCATGCTATCTCGCTCACACTTAACAGCCCATTTTGCATGGGGCGTTTCTGTACAAAACGGAAATACGTATATCTCCGATAATTATTGTCCGATTTCGAAAACAACTGAGTTATTGATGTTAAACCTTATTCCTGACCGATCGTTCCTATGGGAGCTATATGATATAGTCATCCGATCGGGATGATTCCGAGATATAGAATGCCTGCAGCAAGAAGAAGCCTAGGTGCAAAATTTCAGCTCTGTAGCTCCAAAGGTCTCGGAGGAGATTCCGTTGATCCAGACAGACGGACAAGGCTATATCAACTCAGCTCATCATGCTGATCATGAATATATATACTTTATATAGTCGGAGATGCTTCCTTCAATGCGTTGCAAACTTCTGACCAAAATTAATATACACTTTTTGCAAGTGTATAATACATAATTCTGTTCTCACTTCATCGAAGTCGGTCGTGTTTTTTTTTGCGCTCTCGCTTTTAATAATTTGCATCAGTTTAACTGCTGTTAAAAACTTCTTTTGTGCTTCTATAATTAACGATCAAGTTATTTTCGACAACTGTTAAATTTTATTTGTTCTTAAACATTTAATCAAAGCTATTATTAAATTTTATTTTACTAAACAACAAAAATAACAGCTTTGTTGTTGTGCATACTTTGATTTTGTGTTTCTGATCTCTTTTACTTACATTCGCGCTCTCGCGTACTCAGTAGTGTTGTTGCTTGTGCAGTGTTTGCTCTCGCGTTATTACATTGCTCGCGTTCGTGACCGTTACTCTCGCGGTTGTATCAGTTTTTTTGTTGTGGGGTGTTTATCTCAACTCTAAATTGTTTCTCTCTTTTTTAAGTGCTTAATATTGCACCTTTAACCCTTGTGCTACCTTGTGCTTCTTATACGCTTTTTTTTGCTTTTTATTGCAATTCGCCCTTTACTTAAAATCTTCTCTTAATAAATTTAAAAAAAAAAAAAAAACAATAATAATAATTAATAATGTTGGTCTGCTGATTTAAACAGTGCCCTCATCCCTAAAAGCTCCAAGAAGACTACCTTTTATGCTGGCTGTGTGACAATGTTATGCACGTTAAATGTGCTGGTTATACGGCCAGAGTTAAGGATAGCATTGGAAATGGGGGGGGACTGAAATGGAGTTGTGAAGCGTGCCGGGACGTTAAAATGGAAATGCGTATATTTATGAGGCGGACTAGGGACGGATTCAAAACTTTGTCGGCTGGCTTTCTAAAGCTTCGGGAAGAGTTTTCGACTCTGGAAACTCAGTTTAATAGTTATAAATTATTAAGCGAATCCCCGAAGCGGAAGAAGACCATTCCTCGGCATTTCTCTCCCGATCCACCAGCATCTCTACTTTTAACGGCTCCGTCTTCAGGTAACAACCCAATAACCCCGAATTCTCAGCACCTGATATCGTTTAGGAGTCCAGTATTGGCTGCAGGTGCGGACACTATTGCCATTTCCCCTGGCAATCCTGTCCCGCAAACTGATGCGATGTCGGGTGTAGTGTCCGATGCGTCCGGGCGAACATCCTCTTCTAGAGATGTTCCCAATAAAATAGTAACAAGGGGGGTTCTCAAGGCGTTATCCGCCGCAGTAGCTCCAGCGCCAAAATCTGTGGCTGCTGCTGCGGTTGGTGCCTCGAGCTCGCTTCTTGTCGGTATTCCACCAAAAAAGCAAGTTTTTGTTTCGAGGCTAGATCCCAACACTACATCAGATGATGTCATAGCCCACATCCGGGCAAAAATCGTAGAGCCTAACATTGCGGTGGAAAAGTTTAAATTTTCATATTTTCATATTCTTTTTGACCAAATATGTCATAAAGATTTTTGGCCGGAACACTTAGTAGTTAAGGAGTATATAGCTAAAAAGAGGAAAAATCGGCTTCCGATTCGTTTGCCTTCCGCACCAGGTAGCACCAATCTTTCCCTACCTTCAGGTACGTCAGTACCCACTGGTGGGTCAAAAAACTAATTTCGTCCCTTGTTCTGGCCTATCAGAATGTTAGAGGACTAAAATCTAAACTTTCTAAACTCTATGTAGATAGTCTATCCTTTGACTTTCATATTTTGGCTTTTACTGAAACGTGGCTAAAGCCAGACATATCCGATGCATCCGTTTTTCCCACAATATTTTCTACATATAGATACGATCGAACATTCAGAAATGGAGTCGGAGTTTTAATTGCTGTCAACTCAGCCCTTCCCTCTGAATTAGTGACCTTCACAGCAACTCTTGACATTGAATTTGTTAGTGTCAAAATTTCTCTACAATCGTATTCTGCCTTTGTAACTTGCTCATATGTTCCACCAAAATCTGAAATGGCGGTATACACCAGCCGTTTAGAAGCAATTTGCTCTGTATCCTCCCATCTTTCCGATGCAGATTTACTAATCGTTATTGGGGATTTTAATTTGCCTGACATTTCTTGGTATCCATCAGATGAGTCTTCCATGCTGGTGCCTTCCTCCTCACACTGCTTTATTGATGGTCTTCTTGAGTTATCCTTAACCCAAGTTAACCCTGTGCATAATAGAAATGGTAGATTACTAGATCTTATATTTATGTTAGATTCTTCCGACTGCTCTGTTTCGAGAATCGGTCCTTTAGTTGTCCCCGAAGACAATTTCCATCCAACTTTGGACTTAACCATAAACCTTCCTTTTCGATTGCCGATTACCAACTCGACATCTCGCACACGTTGCTTTCGTAAAACTAACTTTTTGAAGCTCAATGAGCTTATTCTTGCTACAGATTGGTCTTATCTGTATTCTTGCAACGATTTAGACGCTGCTATTTCATTTTTCTATAATACTATGATTTTACTTTTTGATGCTTGTGTCCCACGTGTCACCCATGTGTCAACTGACAAGCCGCCATGGTTTTCACGTGAGTTATCTAATTTAAAGAATGTAAAATCTAGATATTATAAAAAATATAAAAAATCCGGTCAACTGTCTGATTTTTCTCTTTATGTAGTTGCTCGATCAAATTTTTCAGTGCTTAATACACAATGTTATAAGGATTACTTATGGCGCTGTAAACTTCAGTTTTCCCGTGATCCTAAGCGATTTTATAACTTTGTCAACGCCAAACGCAAGGCATCAGTGCATCCTTCTTACTTATGTTTTGAAAATAAAAAAGCTAACGATGATCAGGCCATTGCCGATATGTTTTCTGATTTTTTTCAATACAACTTATTCCTCCAAGGAATATTACGCTAACTCTTCGTATCCTTATCAGTTGAATAGGTCTAATTGTATCTTTAACCCTGTGATCGATGAAAGTTCGCTCCTAAGCGTGCTTACTTCAGTAAAACCTGTGCACTCACCAGGACCAGATGGGATACCTGGTTGTGTACTCAGGTTTTGCGCTGACACTTTATGTAACCAAATTCATAAGTTATTTACTTTGTCCGTTAAAACTTCTACTTTCCCATCTATTTGGAAGGAATCTTTTATTATTCCTCTCCATAAAAAGGGTAACAGTTCCGTAGCATCAAATTATAGGGGTATTTCTAAATTGTCCGCTATACCGAAGGCCTTTGAGAAAATTATAACTTCTCAATTACAACATTTCTGTAGTTCTGTACTTTCATCTACCCAACATGGGTTCATGAAACGCAGATCTACTACCACTAACCTGTTAGAGTTTACTTCTTTATCGATCGAAGGATTCAGGAATAAATCGCAAACTGATGTCATTTATACCGACTTCAGTAAGGCCTTTGATTCTGTTAATCATACACTGCTTTTGTACAAGCTGAACGAAATTGGTCTTCCACGCCTTCTGCTCACAAAAGGTCCTATTTAAATCCTCACTGTCTAAGACCATCAAAGTAACTTCGGGAGTGCCACAGGGTAGCCATCTTGGACCATTGCTTTTTACCCTCTTTATTAATGATCTTCCTTCCGTCGCAATTCACTCTCATGTGCTTATGTACGCTGATGATGTTAAACTTTTCCTTAGTTTCAAAGATTCAGGTTCCCCGCGTCTGCTTCAAGCCGATCTTAATAACCTCCAGACTTGGTGTGAAATTAACTTATTAAACTTTCACCTAGAAACTTATTACCTTAATAATACTCCACTTGAACGTTTAAATGAGATGAGTGATTTGGGTGTACTCATGGACCATAAATTAAGTTTCACTCGTCATATTTCTACCCTAGTCAGCAAAGCCATGAGTGTTCTTGGTTTCGTCAAGCGATGGTCGAAGGAATTCGACGATCCTTACACAACCAAAACCCTTTTTATTTCACTGGTCCGTCCTATTCTGGAGTACGGATCATGCGTTTGGTCAAAAGCAATTTTTGATTTTTGCTCTTCGTGGTTTAAACTGGGATTGCAATGTTAACTAGCCATCGTATTCTAGTAGACTTCTTCTAATCAATCTTCCTTCTTTAATTATTCGTAGAGTAATGCTTGGTACTTTTTTTATACACAAGCTTCTTAATGGGCAAATAGACTCTCCTAATTTATTAAAACAGGTCAATCTATCTGTACCTTGTAGACTAACTAGAAATTATGTCCCATTAACTTTAACAAGTTGCATTTCAAACTATACTTTACATGAACCTTTCCGTGTCCTTTGTTCCGATTATAATCGCCTTTATCACTTAATCGGATCAGAGTCCTCTATTCCTACTTTAAAAACTTCTATCCTTAGCTATCTAGCTCGTAGTTAGTTTTAACTTTAGGTATGTTCTAATTGTCGTCTGTTGTCTACGCGACTTCGTTTTTGCATGCTGTCTGCTAGGGTTCGCGCGTAACAGGCATTGACCTGGTGTCGCATGGGCCACTTGAACGTACTGCGCATAGTACGCGTCAACGTCCAGATAAAAAATGAAGCAAGCAAGTCGTCCCTGCCGACATTGAGTATACCCTGTACCAAGTAAATGTACTCTATAAAGTCAAAAAGGATCATAGTCTCTATCAAATTACAAAAAAAATTCTCTTAGCATCCACTGCTTGCCATGCAGCAACAGCCAACGCATGCTATCTCGCTCACACTTAACAGCCCATTTTGCATGGGGCGTTTCTGTACAAAACGGAAATACGTATATCTCCGATAATTATTGTCCGATTTCGAAAACAACTGAGTTATTGATGTTAAACTTTATTCCTGACCGATCGTTCCTATGGGAGCTATATGATATAGTCATCCGATCGGGATGATTCCGAGATATAGAATGCCTGCAGCAAGAAGAAGCCTAGGTGCAAAATTTCAGCTCTGTAGCTCCAAAGGTCTCGGAGGAGATTCCGTTGATCCAGACAGACGGACAAGGCTATATCAACTCAGCTCATCATGCTGATCATGAATATATATACTTTATATAGTCGGAGATGCTTCCTTCAATGCGTTGCAAACTTCTGACCAAAATTAATATACACTTTTTGCAAGTGTATAATACATAATTCTGTTCTCACTTCATCGAAGTCGGTCGTGTTTTTTTTTGCGCTCTCGCTTTTAATAATTTGCATCAGTTTAACTGCTGTTAAAAACTTCTTTTGTGCTTCTATAATTAACGATCAAGTTATTTTCGACAACTGTTAAATTTTATTTGTTCTTAAACATTTAATCAAAGCTATTATTAAATTTTATTTTACTAAACAACAAAAATAACAGCTTTGTTGTTGTGCATACTTTGATTTTGTGTTTCTGATCTCTTTTACTTACATTCGCGCTCTCGCGTACTCAGTAGTGTTGTTGCTTGTGCAGTGTTTGCTCTCGCGTTATTACATTGCTCGCGTTCGTGACCGTTACTCTCGCGGTTGTATCAGTTTTTTTGTTGTGGGGTGTTTATCTCAACTCTAAATTGTTTCTCTCTTTTTTAAGTGCTTAATATTGCACCTTTAACCCTTGTGCTACCTTGTGCTTCTTATACGCTTTTTTTTGCTTTTTATTGCAATTCGCCCTTTACTTAAAATCTTCTCTTAATAAATTTAAAAAAAAAAAAAAAAAACAATAATAATAATTAATAATGTTGGTCTGCTGATTTAAACAGTGCCCTCATCCCTAAAAGCTCCAAGAAGACTACCTTTTATGCTGGCTGTGTGACAATGTTATGCACGTTAAATGTGCTGGTTATACGGCCAGAGTTAAGGATAGCATTGGAAATGGGGGGGGACTGAAATGGAGTTGTGAAGCGTGCCGGGACGTTAAAATGGAAATGCGTATATTTATGAGGCGGACTAGGGACGGATTCAAAACTTTGTCGGCTGGCTTTCTAAAGCTTCGGGAAGAGTTTTCGACTCTGGAAACTCAGTTTAATAGTTATAAATTATTAAGCGAATCCCCGAAGCGGAAGAAGACCATTCCTCGGCATTTCTCTCCCGATCCACCAGCATCTCTACTTTTAACGGCTCCGTCTTCAGGTAACAACCCAATAACCCCGAATTCTCAGCACCTGATATCGTTTAGGAGTCCAGTATTGGCTGCAGGTGCGGACACTATTGCCATTTCCCCTGGCAATCCTGTCCCGCAAACTGATGCGATGTCGGGTGTAGTGTCCGATGCGTCCGGGCGAACATCCTCTTCTAGAGATGTTCCCAATAAAATAGTAACAAGGGGGGTTCTCAAGGCGTTATCCGCCGCAGTAGCTCCAGCGCCAAAATCTGTGGCTGCTGCTGCGGTTGGTGCCTCGAGCTCGCTTCTTGTCGGTATTCCACCAAAAAAGCAAGTTTTTGTTTCGAGGCTAGATCCCAACACTACATCAGATGATGTCATAGCCCACATCCGGGCAAAAATCGTAGAGCCTAACATTGCGGTGGAAAAGTTTAAATTTTCATATTTTCATATTCTTTTTGACCAAATATGTCATAAAGATTTTTGGCCGGAACACTTAGTAGTTAAGGAGTATATAGCTAAAAAGAGGAAAAATCGGCTTCCGATTCGTTTGCCTTCCGCACCAGGTAGCACCAATCTTTCCCTACCTTCAGGTACGTCAGTACCCACTGGTGGGTCAAAAAACTAATTTCGTCCCTTGTTCTGGCCTATCAGAATGTTAGAGGACTAAAATCTAAACTTTCTAAACTCTATGTAGATAGTCTATCCTTTGACTTTCATATTTTGGCTTTTACTGAAACGTGGCTAAAGCCAGACATATCCGATGCATCCGTTTTTCCCACAATATTTTCTACATATAGATACGATCGAACATTCAGAAATGGAGTCGGAGTTTTAATTGCTGTCAACTCAGCCCTTCCCTCTGAATTAGTGACCTTCACAGCAACTCTTGACATTGAATTTGTTAGTGTCAAAATTTCTCTACAATCGTATTCTGCCTTTGTAACTTGCTCATATGTTCCACCAAAATCTGAAATGGCGGTATACACCAGCCGTTTAGAAGCAATTTGCTCTGTATCCTCCCATCTTTCCGATGCAGATTTACTAATCGTTATTGGGGATTTTAATTTGCCTGACATTTCTTGGTATCCATCAGATGAGTCTTCCATGCTGGTGCCTTCCTCCTCACACTGCTTTATTGATGGTCTTCTTGAGTTATCCTTAACCCAAGTTAACCCTGTGCATAATAGAAATGGTAGATTACTAGATCTTATATTTATGTTAGATTCTTCCGACTGCTCTGTTTCGAGAATCGGTCCTTTAGTTGTCCCCGAAGACAATTTCCATCCAACTTTGGACTTAACCATAAACCTTCCTTTTCGATTGCCGATTACCAACTCGACATCTCGCACACGTTGCTTTCGTAAAACTAACTTTTTGAAGCTCAATGAGCTTATTCTTGCTACAGATTGGTCTTATCTGTATTCTTGCAACGATTTAGACGCTGCTATTTCATTTTTCTATAATACTATGATTTTACTTTTTGATGCTTGTGTCCCACGTGTCACCCATGTGTCAACTGACAAGCCGCCATGGTTTTCACGTGAGTTATCTAATTTAAAGAATGTAAAATCTAGATATTATAAAAAATATAAAAAATCCGGTCAACTGTCTGATTTTTCTCTTTATGTAGTTGCTCGATCAAATTTTTCAGTGCTTAATACACAATGTTATAAGGATTACTTATGGCGCTGTAAACTTCAGTTTTCCCGTGATCCTAAGCGATTTTATAACTTTGTCAACGCCAAACGCAAGGCATCAGTGCATCCTTCTTACTTATGTTTTGAAAATAAAAAAGCTAACGATGATCAGGCCATTGCCGATATGTTTTCTGATTTTTTTCAATACAACTTATTCCTCCAAGGAATATTACGCTAACTCTTCGTATCCTTATCAGTTGAATAGGTCTAATTGTATCTTTAACCCTGTGATCGATGAAAGTTCGCTCCTAAGCGTGCTTACTTCAGTAAAACCTGTGCACTCACCAGGACCAGATGGGATACCTGGTTGTGTACTCAGGTTTTGCGCTGACACTTTATGTAACCAAATTCATAAGTTATTTACTTTGTCCGTTAAAACTTCTACTTTCCCATCTATTTGGAAGGAATCTTTTATTATTCCTCTCCATAAAAAGGGTAACAGTTCCGTAGCATCAAATTATAGGGGTATTTCTAAATTGTCCGCTATACCGAAGGCCTTTGAGAAAATTATAACTTCTCAATTACAACATTTCTGTAGTTCTGTACTTTCATCTACCCAACATGGGTTCATGAAACGCAGATCTACTACCACTAACCTGTTAGAGTTTACTTCTTTATCGATCGAAGGATTCAGGAATAAATCGCAAACTGATGTCATTTATACCGACTTCAGTAAGGCCTTTGATTCTGTTAATCATACACTGCTTTTGTACAAGCTGAACGAAATTGGTCTTCCACGCCTTCTGCTCACAAAAGGTCCTATTTAAATCCTCACTGTCTAAGACCATCAAAGTAACTTCGGGAGTGCCACAGGGTAGCCATCTTGGACCATTGCTTTTTACCCTCTTTATTAATGATCTTCCTTCCGTCGCAATTCACTCTCATGTGCTTATGTACGCTGATGATGTTAAACTTTTCCTTAGTTTCAAAGATTCAGGTTCCCCGCGTCTGCTTCAAGCCGATCTTAATAACCTCCAGACTTGGTGTGAAATTAACTTATTAAACTTTCACCTAGAAACTTATTACCTTAATAATACTCCACTTGAACGTTTAAATGAGATGAGTGATTTGGGTGTACTCATGGACCATAAATTAAGTTTCACTCGTCATATTTCTACCCTAGTCAGCAAAGCCATGAGTGTTCTTGGTTTCGTCAAGCGATGGTCGAAGGAATTCGACGATCCTTACACAACCAAAACCCTTTTTATTTCACTGGTCCGTCCTATTCTGGAGTACGGATCATGCGTTTGGTCAAAAGCAATTTTTGATTTTTGCTCTTCGTGGTTTAAACTGGGATTGCAATGTTAACTAGCCATCGTATTCTAGTAGACTTCTTCTAATCAATCTTCCTTCTTTAATTATTCGTAGAGTAATGCTTGGTACTTTTTTTATACACAAGCTTCTTAATGGGCAAATAGACTCTCCTAATTTATTAAAACAGGTCAATCTATCTGTACCTTGTAGACTAACTAGAAATTATGTCCCATTAACTTTAACAAGTTGCATTTCAAACTATACTTTACATGAACCTTTCCGTGTCCTTTGTTCCGATTATAATCGCCTTTATCACTTAATCGGATCAGAGTCCTCTATTCCTACTTTAAAAACTTCTATCCTTAGCTATCTAGCTCGTAGTTAGTTTTAACTTTAGGTATGTTCTAATTGTCGTCTGTTGTCTACGCGACTTCGTTTTTGCATGCTGTCTGCTAGGGTTCGCGCGTAACAGGCATTGACCTGGTGTCGCATGGGCCACTTGAACGTACTGCGCATAGTACGCGTCAACGTCCAGATAAAAAATGAAGCAAGCAAGTCGTCCCTGCCGACATTGAGTATACCCTGTACCAAGTAAATGTACTCTATAAAGTCAAAAAGGATCATAGTCTCTATCAAATTACAAAAAAAATTCTCTTAGCATCCACTGCTTGCCATGCAGCAACAGCCAACGCATGCTATCTCGCTCACACTTAACAGCCCATTTTGCATGGGGCGTTTCTGTACAAAACGGAAATACGTATATCTCCGATAATTATTGTCCGATTTCGAAAACAACTGAGTTATTGATGTTAAACTTTATTCCTGACCGATCGTTCCTATGGGAGCTATATGATATAGTCATCCGATCGGGATGATTCCGAGATATAGAATGCCTGCAGCAAGAAGAAGCCTAGGTGCAAAATTTCAGCTCTGTAGCTCCAAAGGTCTCGGAGGAGATTCCGTTGATCCAGACAGACGGACAAGGCTATATCAACTCAGCTCATCATGCTGATCATGAATATATATACTTTATATAGTCGGAGATGCTTCCTTCAATGCGTTGCAAACTTCTGACCAAAATTAATATACACTTTTTGCAAGTGTATAATACATAATTCTGTTCTCACTTCATCGAAGTCGGTCGTGTTTTTTTTTGCGCTCTCGCTTTTAATAATTTGCATCAGTTTAACTGCTGTTAAAAACTTCTTTTGTGCTTCTATAATTAACGATCAAGTTATTTTCGACAACTGTTAAATTTTATTTGTTCTTAAACATTTAATCAAAGCTATTATTAAATTTTATTTTACTAAACAACAAAAATAACAGCTTTGTTGTTGTGCATACTTTGATTTTGTGTTTCTGATCTCTTTTACTTACATTCGCGCTCTCGCGTACTCAGTAGTGTTGTTGCTTGTGCAGTGTTTGCTCTCGCGTTATTACATTGCTCGCGTTCGTGACCGTTACTCTCGCGGTTGTATCAGTTTTTTTGTTGTGGGGTGTTTATCTCAACTCTAAATTGTTTCTCTCTTTTTTAAGTGCTTAATATTGCACCTTTAACCCTTGTGCTACCTTGTGCTTCTTATACGCTTTTTTTTGCTTTTTATTGCAATTCGCCCTTTACTTAAAATCTTCTCTTAATAAATTTAAAAAAAAAAAAAAAAACAATAATAATAATTAATAATGTTGGTCTGCTGATTTAAACAGTGCCCTCATCCCTAAAAGCTCCAAGAAGACTACCTTTTATGCTGGCTGTGTGACAATGTTATGCACGTTAAATGTGCTGGTTATACGGCCAGAGTTAAGGATAGCATTGGAAATGGGGGGGACTGAAATGGAGTTGTGAAGCGTGCCGGGACGTTAAAATGGAAATGCGTATATTTATGAGGCGGACTAGGGACGGATTCAAAACTTTGTCGGCTGGCTTTCTAAAGCTTCGGGAAGAGTTTTCGACTCTGGAAACTCAGTTTAATAGTTATAAATTATTAAGCGAATCCCCGAAGCGGAAGAAGACCATTCCTCGGCATTTCTCTCCCGATCCACCAGCATCTCTACTTTTAACGGCTCCGTCTTCAGGTAACAACCCAATAACCCCGAATTCTCAGCACCTGATATCGTTTAGGAGTCCAGTATTGGCTGCAGGTGCGGACACTATTGCCATTTCCCCTGGCAATCCTGTCCCGCAAACTGATGCGATGTCGGGTGTAGTGTCCGATGCGTCCGGGCGAACATCCTCTTCTAGAGATGTTCCCAATAAAATAGTAACAAGGGGGGTTCTCAAGGCGTTATCCGCCGCAGTAGCTCCAGCGCCAAAATCTGTGGCTGCTGCTGCGGTTGGTGCCTCGAGCTCGCTTCTTGTCGGTATTCCACCAAAAAAGCAAGTTTTTGTTTCGAGGCTAGATCCCAACACTACATCAGATGATGTCATAGCCCACATCCGGGCAAAAATCGTAGAGCCTAACATTGCGGTGGAAAAGTTTAAATTTTCATATTTTCATATTCTTTTTGACCAAATATGTCATAAAGATTTTTGGCCGGAACACTTAGTAGTTAAGGAGTATATAGCTAAAAAGAGGAAAAATCGGCTTCCGATTCGTTTGCCTTCCGCACCAGGTAGCACCAATCTTTCCCTACCTTCAGGTACGTCAGTACCCACTGGTGGGTCAAAAAACTAATTTCGTCCCTTGTTCTGGCCTATCAGAATGTTAGAGGACTAAAATCTAAACTTTCTAAACTCTATGTAGATAGTCTATCCTTTGACTTTCATATTTTGGCTTTTACTGAAACGTGGCTAAAGCCAGACATATCCGATGCATCCGTT
Organism: Drosophila emarginata; assembly: GCA_037075365.1. Taxonomy (NCBI): domain Eukaryota; kingdom Metazoa; phylum Arthropoda; class Insecta; order Diptera; family Drosophilidae; genus Drosophila; species Drosophila emarginata. The sequence goes on along the minus strand of JBAMCD010000040.1, from coordinate 83 downwards.
TTTCCCACAATATTTTCTACATATAGATACGATCGAACATTCAGAAATGGAGTCGGAGTTTTAATTGCTGTCAACTCAGCCCT
>JBAMCD010000038.1:0-42688 GCA_037075365.1 Drosophila emarginata | reverse complement strand
ATCGAACATATTTGGGTGATTTTAAGAAAGCGTGGCAAAAAAACCTATTTAGGTGGTGTGATGTCGAGCATGGAATATCATATGACACTAAAAAACATAAATTAAATTCATATGATTTAATGTATTATATATCGGCAATGTCAATTTAATTAAATAGTATAATGATGTCTTAAGGTATTTTTAAAAATACATATGAAAAATGTATGTTAAGTGGTACCTTAGAACATATTTGGGCGATTTTGAGAAAGCGTGGCAAAAAACCTATATAGGTGGTGTGATGTCGAGCATGGAATATCATATGATACTAAAAAACATAAATTAAATTCATATGATTTAATGTATTATATATCGGCAATGTCAATTTAATTAAATAGTATAATGAAGTCTTAAGGTATTTTTAAAAATACATATGAAAAATGTATGTTAAGTGGTACCTTAGAACATATTTGGGCGATTTTGAGAAAGCGTGGCAAAAAACCTATATAGGTGGTGTGATGTCGAGCATGGTGTTGCGGTGCGAATGAAGTACGCCCCGCGCCTTTGTAGTTTGTAATAGATTCGCCCCTGCCTATTGTTCGAAAAGTCCCGTTTAATGAATAATTGCTCTCAGTTGCGTTCGCTCTTTGGCTTAGCTGCAGCCGCTGCGACGGCGTACAATTAGAGAAAATTTGGCAAGCAGACAGAGCGGACGTGAGCAAAGAAACACAAATGTAAGAATTGAATTTGAAAATGAAATGTTAATAATGAAATGTTTAATAATGAATAATAAAGATTTCAGCAATGCGTAAACACATTCGCTCGGAGTAAATGTTTCTTATTTTTGGAGTGCTTACGGACGGCTAGCGAACCAACATCCTGAAATATTTTCTTGGCTCCAGAAATATTTGCACAGAGTCGAATATTTCTTACGCTTATGGAATATTTTCTTGGCTTCAGAAATATTGTACAGAGTTAAATATTTCTTGCGCTTGAGAATCGTGGCTTTGGAGTACCTGCCACGTGAAGATTTCCTAAACTTCCCCCGAGAGAGCAACTGCGGCAGACGTGAATAACGAGCCGACTTGCTGAGAGAGGAAGCGAGAGGGAGATACGAAATTTGGAACACGTGCAAAGTTTGCAGTTAATTCAACATAACCTCAATTGTTGCGTAACATTGAGACAGTAGCGGTATGAAAGACCAAGATGGACCAACAACGGAATCTGATGCTAAGAGCCAAGATTATTTGGCGAACTCTATAGCACCGCAGAACGGAACGATGCCTGCCAACCAAGGGTCGGATGCTCAAACAACATCGACGCCTTCCAGAGGCAGCGGTTTGCCTTCGATATCGCACAACGCGATTCTAGACGGAATGTTTGCCACGAGGATGGGAGATTGTACAACGATTGAAAAACCAAGGATGCCTGATCCGTCAGCATGGGCTGCGCCTGCGCTGGCACCATCAGCCATCAGTGGAGTTAGCTTGCCGTTCCTAGCAAATACTGCAAGTTTCAGCAATGGATTTACAAAACATGGGCCCATAGGTAGTTCGCCGAGTACTGGACTGCAATTTTCGAATACGGATTGGAGGAAAAATACGTTGTCCCCTGACCAGATAGCTGCCCGCCAGGTCCTAAGCAGAGATCTGCCGACGTTTACGGGCAAACCGGAAGAGTGGCTGCTATTTATTAGCCACTACGAACAATCCACTGAAAGATGTGGAATGAGCAATGAGGAGAATTTAATTCGTCTTCAAAGGTGTCTCAAAGGAGCGGCTCTGGATGCTGTTCGAGGCAAATTGATGTGTCCTGAGACTGTTCCATACGCTGTTGGAACGCTTAGGATGCTATACGGAAGACCAGAAATCATTTATTCAAGTCTGCAACGGAAACTGAGGGACGAACCATCGGCACGCTCCAACAATTTGGACTCGGTTATTCAGTTGGCTCTGGCAGTGCAGAATTACTGTGCGACGTTGATTGCTATCCATCTCAAGGAGTATCTGCATGATCCAGCATTACTAAGTGATCTTGTGGAAAAATTACCTAGCGATCTAAAACTGGATTGGGGACGGCACCGTCTAACCTTGCCAGGATGTGTTGCTAACTTGTCCAACTTTGACAATTGGCTATTTGGCATCGCAATGTGCGCTTCCATGGTCACACCATATGCCCCACCGGCCAGAGAAGCTACAAGAAGACCGAAGGAGCGAGTATTTGTGCACAACGAACTGCAAATGGAGTCGAGTCCCAGGGAGCAATGGAGTGAAAATGGTTTGTGTATCAAATGTAAAGGAAATCATCATCTGGCAGCCTGCCGCCACTTTCAAGAGATGAGCAGTGGCCAGAGGAGAGAGTTCGTGAAACAAAGACGGCTCTGTTATTGCTGTTTTGGTCAGCATATTATAAGGAACTGTAAAGCAAAGAGGAATTGCGGAATTGATGAATGCAAGCTTATGCATAATGCTTTGCTTCATCAATCATTTGAAGGTATCAACAACAACCAGTCAATGAGGCAACGCACCGAAGATGGGATTCAAAATCAGGCTACAATTTTGTTCCATGGTAAAGAGACTAGTAAAGCATTATTCCGGTATATTCCAGTTAAACTACACGGAACTGATCGGACCGTATCGACCTATGCCCTAGTCGATGAAGGTGCAGCTTGCTCGCTGATTGAAAGAAGTCTAGCCGACGAGTTAGGACTGGATGGTCCTGCCCAGGAGCTATGTTTGAAATGGACAGGCGATATCACCAAAACTGAAGCGTTATCGAAGAATGTCAGTGTTGGTGTATCAGCAGGAGGTTTGAATGCAGCACGGTATGATCTTAAAGGCGTGCGCACGGTAGATCAGTTGGATTTGCCTATCCAATCTGTCAACAATGAGCTGATAAAGTCGAGGAATCATCTACAGGGATTATCCATAGCGCCGTATCATAACGTAAAGGCGCGCATAATTATTGGACTGGATAATGTCAAAGTGAGCGTACCATTAGAACTGCGAGAAGCCGAGAAGGATGACATCGTTGCGGTGCGCTGTCGATTGGGTTGGTCTGTATATGGTCGACACAATGCCGTTGGATCTCAACCACCGCACGTGTTGCATATATGTGAATGCAATGACGCGGTCTGTACAAGAGCGTTAGATGAATCAATGAAGCGACACTTCGTATTGGATTCTTTGGGAGTGCAAGCGTCAACAAAGCCATTGCGGTCTAAGGATGACGAACGCGCGATGCAGATTATGGAAAGGACGACTAGCTATTGCCCAACAAAAAGACGCTGGCAAACAGGCTTGTTATGGAGGTTCGATGAATTAGAGTTGCCTGATTCATACCCGATGGCGATGCTACGACTCAAATGTTTAGAGGCAAAAATGGCAAGGGATGCCAAACTGGAGAGTTTTATGGTGAACACCATGAAAGACTATGAAGAAAAGGGCTATATTCGGAAACTGGAAACAAACGAGATGAAAGGTGGTAAAAACTCATGGTTTCTTCCTATATTTACAGTTTCAAATCCAAATAAGAACAAAACGAGGTTGGTTTGGGATGCGGCTGCCAAAGTTAGCGGCATGTCGCTGAATGATGTCTTGCTTAAAGGTCCGGATGTACTAGCTTCGCTGATGGGTGTACTCATACGATTTCGAGAGCGACCGGTAGCAGTGGCTGGAGATATATCCGAGATGTTCCACCAAGTAGCAGTGCGTACTGAGGATCAGATGGCTCAGAAGTTTCTATGGCGCAATGGAGATTCTTCTAAAGTAGCAGAAGTTTACGTCATGCAAGTTATGACTTTTGGAGCATCATGTTCGCCAGCATTGGCTAACTATGTAAAAGACCGAAACGCAAAACGATTTACTAAAGAATCTCCAAAGGCTGTGGCAGCAATTTGTAGAAATACGTTCGTTGACGATTGGCTAGAATCTGTCGACAACGAGGACGAGATGATCCAGTTGGCAACGACAGTGCAAAAAATACACTTAGATGGAGGATTCAACATGAGAAGATGGTCCTCAAATGCTGAGCGTGTAGTGATGGCGCTGGAAAATGAAGACGACAACATACTTCCGAGGCAAATAGCTGTACCAGAAGAAGCACGAGAAAAGGTTCTAGGAATGTGGTGGTTACCCAGCTTGGACTTACTGACATACACGGTCAAGCCGGAACTACTAAAAAGAGCGTGTGAGGACGAGCCCACGAAGAGAAGAGTGTTAAGTGTGGTTATGTCAATTTTTGACCCACTTGGTCTGCTTGGATATTTCACCGTCCGTGCTAAAATTATTTTGCAGAATATTTGGCGCTCTGGAACTGAGTGGGATGAGACGCTCCAGAAGGACGATGAAGCAGACTGGAAGCTTTGGTTAAGTTTGTTGCCGCAAATAAACAAAATAAGGATACCAAGATGTATGAAGTTGGTAAGTTGCACCAACCAAGTGCAATTACATACATTCGTAGACGCCAGCATGAGCGCATATGCAGCGCTTGTATTCTTGCGAGCAGAGCTAGATGGAGATGTGCGCTGTTCACTTGTGGCATCAAAGACGCGGGTGGCGCCTTTAAAGCCCGTCTCAATTCCCAGAATGGAGTTAATGGCTGCTGTACTTGGTCTACGTCTAGCCAAATTCATCGAATCGGAGCTTTCGGTGCCTATTGAGAGCAGAACTTTCTGGACAGACTCGAAGGATGTACTTTATTGGATTCGGTCAGACGTACGCAAATATCATCAATTTGTAGCTCTTCGAGTTGGTGAGATTTTGGAAGACTCGGATGCGGCAAATTGGCGATGGGTGCCAACTGCTCAAAACGTGGCAGACGATGGCACAAAGTGGTCTAAAACCCCGGAAATGACCAATGGAACACGATGGTTTATTGGCCCTAAATTCCTTTACATGGACGAGCAGGATTGGCCAAAAGACGAGAAGATCTTATGCGCAGACAACGTGGAGGTGCTGCACCATGAAGAGAAACGTAGTTGGGTTTCCAGTCTTGCGTGCATAACCTCCAATCCCGAAAGAATTGGCACGTTGGAGCGACTGCGGTCTGTGCAAAGGCGCGTAGTGGATTTCTTACGCGCCATATGTAAAAGGTCATACGGAATTCAGCTCAGCAGTATTTTGAGCCTAACACGCGACGTGGAAATGGATGCTATATTTCTACGTGCCTGCCAGGAAGAGGAGTTTCATGAAGAGATCAGATGCCTAAATCAAGGACGGGCTCTGACGAATCGGAAGAGTAAGCTGTTCAAATGCTCCCCGTATTTGGATACATTAGGATTGCTACGCGTTAAAGGACGAATTGACAAAATTGAAGATGTCAATGTGGGAACAAAGAGACCCATAATTCTGCCTAAAAATCATCGGGTGACATATCTTATAGCGGAGTTCTACCACAGGAGATATCATCACTTGCATAATGAGATTGTCGTGAACGAATTACGGCAACAATATTGGATCGATGGCATGCGCGCTTTAGTGAGAAAAGTCGCGAAAGCTTGCCCAGCGTGTCGCATAAGGGTGGCCCGTGCAAATCCACCTACGATGGGCGACTTACCCAGGGAGAGATTGTCGCCAAACACATCACCATTTACATTTACTGGAGTGGATTGTTTTGGCCCATTTGACATTGTAGTCGGTCGCAGACATGAGAAGAGATGGGGCGTGTTATTCACATGCCTTACAACGCGAGCTGTGCACTTGGAAATTGCTGCGTCCTTATCAACGGACTCATTTCTCTGTGTGCTCAAATCATTTGTGGCTAGAAGAGGAGTACCACGTCGTATGCTATCCGACAACGGTACCAATTTTCGAGGAGCTAGCCGAATCTTGAAGGAACATATTGAAAGAATATCTAGTTCAGCCGTGGAAAAGCAATACCCAACGTTGGAATTCAAATTTAACCCTCCTGGCGCACCACATATGGGAGGTGCGTGGGAACGAATGGTACGTTCAACTAAATCTATACTTTCAGAAATTTTACCCGAGGCTGGTGTACGCGAGGAAGTGTTGCGAGCTGCGTTTGCGGATGTGGAGCAGATTCTTAATTCAAGGCCGCTAACGTACGTACCTTTGGACAGCGACGAGTCGGAGGCGCTGACTCCAAACCACTTTTTGTTGGGCAGTTCAAGTGGTTTGCGCGAGTATAGCTCCATGGAGCTGTCTGGACCTCAACTGGCGAAAACTTATCGGATTGCCAGCAATTTGGCAGACCGCTTTTGGAAGAGATGGATGCGAGAGTATCTACCTACGATCACAAGGCGTACGAAATGGTTTCAACCGCCGCAGAAGCCGATTGAGGTAGACGACGTAGTGATCATCGTGGATGATACAACCAAGCGAAATTCATGGCCGAAGGGAAGAGTGGTCGACGTTCATCATGGAAGTGACGGTCAGGTGCGAAGCGCGGTCGTGCGCACAGCCGTCGGACTAGTCACACGACCAGCAGTAAAGCTGGCCAGATTGGACTTGAAGAGTAACCCACAACGCCAGGATGCTAGTGAGTTACGGGGTGGGGAATGTTGCGGTGCGAATGAAGTACGCCCCGCGCCTTTGTAGTTTGTAATAGATTCGCCCCTGCCTATTGTTCGAAAAGTCCCGTTTAATGAATAATTGCTCTCAGTTGCGTTCGCTCTTTGGCTTAGCTGCAGCCGCTGCGACGGCGTACAATTAGAGAAAATTTGGCAAGCAGACAGAGCGGACGTGAGCAAAGAAACACAAATGTAAGAATTAAATTTGAAAATGAAATGTTAATAATGAAATGTTTAATAATGAATAATAAAGATTTCAGCAATGCGTAAACACATTCGCTCGGAGTAAATGTTTCTTATTTTTGGAGTGCTTACGGACGGCTAGCGAACCAACACATGGAATATCATATGATACTAAAAAACATAAATTAAATTCATATGATTTAATGTCATTTGTTTAGTAACGCAAAATAATAAATATAAATTGAATAAAGATTATAAACATTTACGTATTACATTTATGATATTTAGTGCATACTTTTTTTTTTTTTTTTGCATTTATTTATTTGCAATCTGTCCAATGAGGACAATAAGCAAATTGTATAAGGAGATTAACATTGACCTGAAGTGAGTACAATTATGTGTTATAATAAGTTTGACAAGTGATTGTTAAAATTTCAAAAGTTTCATTATTTTCATTGGTCGGTTATAAATGATAGCAGCTTTCAGCGCCTCTGCATGAATCACCAGTCCAGGTCTTGTCTGAATGGAAGGTCTAGGGGGTAGCATCTTTTAAGACGCCTTGTTTGCGCACTATTGTCCAGCAGGTTGAGTGCAAGAGTGTTGATGTGCGACTCGAGCCTGGAGAAATGCCGAATGCCGTACCTCTTTATTTCTTTGCTGACGGATGGAACTCTCTCTCTATGGATATGGTCTCTATGGATAATCGAGTTTCTGACAAATGCAGGCGCTCCAGCAATTCTTCGCAGCAACTTGCTCTGGAAGCGTTGAACAATTTTTACATTGCTGTCTGACGCAGTGCCCCAGAGCTGGATACCATAGGTCCACACCGGTTTGATGATGGATTTATACAGCAGCACCTTGTTGCGGATGCTGAGCTGAGATTTCCTGCCAATGAGCCATTGCATTCTGGTCAGCTTTAAGCTAAGCTGAGCTCGTTTAGCTTTTAAGTGAGTTTTCCAATTTAAACGCCTGTCCAGGGTAAGGCCCAGATACCTCACTGACTCTACACTTGGGAGAAGCATTCCATGTAGACTGACCGAAGGGCAGTCGAGCCTGCGTGTGGCGAAGGTCATGTGGAGGGACTTGTCCGAATTTACGCCAATGTTCCACCTGTTGAGCCAGGGCTCAAGTAAGAGCAGTTGGTCTTGTATGATCCCAGAGGCCTCATTAGGGTTCGGTGCACTGGCAATGAATGCAGTGTCATCAGCATAAGAGGCAATCAGTAGTTGCGGGTGTTGCAGCACTGGCAAGTCTGCAGTGTATAGGGTATATAGGATAGAGAGCTCTTGCACCTAACGTAGAAACACCTGTCCGCGAGGTAGGAATTCAGGACCATGAAGTACGGGGCCGGAAGAAGCAGTTTTATTTTGCGAAGAAGCCCATCGTGCCAGACTCGGTCGAAGGCCTGCTTCACATCCAAAAATACAGCAGAGGAGTACTGCTTGTCCTCAAAGGCAGTGAGAACCTTCTGCACGACGCGATGACATTGCTCGGGAGTGCCGTGGTGTTGCCGGAATCCAAACATTATTAATTACATTAAATTACATTAAATAATAACATTATTCTGGTTGATCCTGCCAGTAGTTATATGCTTGTCTCAAAGATTAAGCCATGCATGTCTAAGTACACACGAATTAAAAGTGAAACCGCAAAAGGCTCATTATATCAGTTATGGTTCCTTAGATCGTTAACAGTTACTTGGATAACTGTGGTAATTCTAGAGCTAATACATGCAATTAAAACACGGACCTTTTGGGACGTGTGCTTTTATTAGGCTAAAACCAAGCGATCATTTGATCGTTATATTGGTTGAACTCTAGATAACATGCAGATCGTATGGTCTTGTACCGACGACAGATCTTTCAAATGTCTGCCCTATCAACTTTTGATGGTAGTATCTAGGACTACCATGGTTGCAACGGGTAACGGGGAATCAGGGTTCGATTCCGGAGAGGGAGCCTGAGAAACGGCTACCACATCTAAGGAAGGCAGCAGGCGCGTAAATTACCCACTCCCAGCTCGGGGAGGTAGTGACGAAAAATAACAATACAGGACTCATATCCGAGGCCCTGTAATTGGAATGAGTACACTTTAAATCCTTTAACAAGGACCAATTGGAGGGCAAGTCTGGTGCCAGCAGCCGCGGTAATTCCAGCTCCAATAGCGTATATTAAAGTTGTTGCGGTTAAAACGTTCGTAGTTGAACTTGTGCTTCATACGGGTAGTACAACATACAATTGTAGTTAGTACTATACCTTTATGTATGTAAGCGTATTATCGGTGGAGTTCTTATATATAATTAAGTACTTGTATTTTTTTATATGTTCCTCCTATTTAAAAACCTGCATTAGTGCTCTTCATCGAGTGTTATTGTGGGCCGGTACAATTACTTTGAACAAATTAGAGTGCTTAAAGCAGGCTTCAAATGCCTGAATATTCTGTGCATGGGATAATGAAATAAGACCTCTGTTCTGCTTTCATTGGTTTTCAGATCAAGAGGTAATGATTAATAGAAGCAGTTTGGGGGCATTAGTATTACGACGCGAGAGGTGAAATTCTTGGACCGTCGTAAGACTAACTTAAGCGAAAGCATTTGCCAAAGATGTTTTCATTAATCAAGAACGAAAGTTAGAGGTTCGAAGGCGATCAGATACCGCCCTAGTTCTAACCATAAACGATGCCAGCTAGCAATTGGGTGTAGCTACTTTTATGGCTCTCTCAGTCGCTTCCCGGGAAACCAAAGCTTTTGGGCTCCGGGGGAAGTATGGTTGCAAAGCTGAAACTTAAAGGAATTGACGGAAGGGCACCACCAGGAGTGGAGCCTGCGGCTTAATTTGACTCAACACGGGAAAACTTACCAGGTCCGAACATAAGTGTGTAAGACAGATTGATAGCTCTTTCTCGAATCTATGGGTGGTGGTGCATGGCCGTTCTTAGTTCGTGGAGTGATTTGTCTGGTTAATTCCGATAACGAACGAGACTCAAATATATTAAATAGATATCTTCAGGATTATGGTGTTGAAGCTAATATAGCCTTCATTCATGGTGGCAGTAAAATGTTTATTGTGTTTGAATGTGTTTATATAAGTGGAGCCGTACCTGTTGGTTTGTCCCATTATAAGGACACTAGCTTCTTAAATGGACAAATTGCGTCTAGCAATAATGAGATTGAGCAATAACAGGTCTGTGATGCCCTTAGATGTCCTGGGCTGCACGCGCGCTACAATGAAAGTATCAACGTGTATTTCCTAGACCGAGAGGTCCGGGTAAACCGCTGAACCACTTTCATGCTTGGGATTGTGAACTGAAACTGTTCACATGAACTTGGAATTCCCAGTAAGTGTGAGTCATTAACTCGCATTGATTACGTCCCTGCCCTTTGTACACACCGCCCGTCGCTACTACCGATTGAATTATTTAGTGAGGTCTCCGGACGTGATCACTGTGACGCCTTGCGTGTTACGGTTGTTTCGCAAAAGTTGACCGAACTTGATTATTTAGAGGAAGTAAAAGTCGTAACAAGGTTTCCGTAGGTGAACCTGCGGAAGGATCATTATTGTACGTTCCAACCGTTATTAAATATATTTACTACCAAATTACAATATGAAAAATAAAAATGAAGTTAACGATGAGAATAATCATAAGCATAATATTACAATTTAAAAAATGTAGCGTTTATTTAAAATATAATTTGTCTACATAAATAGAAAACAAGAATGCTTTATTTTTCCTATCATTAATGGAATTTTATACATTTTTCAGCGTGTATATGTACCACAATGTACACGCGTTGCGTAATGTATTGCTTATCATTGCTATATGCATACATTGGTTAAAGCAACAACCCAAATATACAATGTTGTACCTATAATTAAGGTTAATGTTTTATATAAGTCGATCGTATACCATAATATTGCATAAACTTATAAATGTTAAATCATCGGTATTCAATCAATTGTATAAAACTAAGACATTTCGCAGCATTATATTGGGATAAAGTTTTATTGAAGGAATTGATATATGCCAGTAAAATGGTGTATTTTTAATTTCTTTCAATAAAAGAATTATTGACGTAATGAAATAAAACATTTATTAATCACTCTAAGCGGTGGATCACTCGGCTCATGGGTCGATGAAGAACGCAGCAAACTGTGCGTCATCGTGTGAACTGCAGGACACATGAACATCGACATTTTGAACGCATATCGCAGTCCATGCTGTTATGGTACTTTAATTTAATTTAGAGTGCTGCTTGGACTACATATGGTTGAGGGTTGTAAGACTATGCTCAATAAGTTGTTTTAATATTTTGTAAAATGTTAAAGCATATGGTATATTATTGGTGATTTATATATTAAATCTTCATAATATTAAAGATAAATGAAACACATTACCTCTCAAGTATGAGAAAAACGAAGATGTATATTAATTTCATTTTCAAATTTGATGATACTGAGGAATGTCTAGCATAAAAAAAAATTGTTTTTTTCATCTAGAATTGCCTCTTATTAATGATTTGTAATGAAAACATAAATGAGTCATTATTATTATTCTTCACATAATAAGTATTATTAAATGGTTTCAATATATTGAAAATATATTTATATTTTGTGTATATACAACCTCAACTCATATGGGACTACCCCCTGAATTTAAGCATATTAATTAGGGGAGGAAAAGAAACTAACAAGGATTTTCTTAGTAGCGGCGAGCGAAAAGAAAATAGTTCAGCACTAAGTCACTTTGTCTTTATGGCAAATGTGAGATGCAGTGTATGGAACATCAATATTCTAGTATGAGAAATTAATGATTTAAGTCCTTCTTAAATGAGGCCATTTACCCATAGAGGGTGCCAGGCCCGTATAACATTAATGATTACTAGATGGTGCTTCCAAAGAGTCGTGTTGCTTGATAGTGCAGCACTAAGTGGGTGGTAAACTCCATCTAAAACTAAATATAACCATGAGACCGATAGTAAACAAGTACCGTGAGGGAAAGTTGAAAAGAACTCTGAATAGAGAGTTAAATAGTACGTGAAACTGCTTAGAGGTTAAGCCCGATGAACCTGAATATCCGTTATGGAAAATTCATCATTAAAATTGTAATATTTAAATAATGTTATAATAATAGTGTGCATTTTTTCCATATAAGGACATTGTAATCTATTAACATAAACTAAATTTATCATAAAATATGAATTATAGTTTATTCAAATTATTTTGCTTGCAATTTAACATAGAATAAATGTCATTAATTTGATAAAGTGTTGATAGATTTATATGAATACAGTGCGTTAATTTTTTAAATTATATAATAGCATGATGATCATTGATTTTTATGTTTATTATATGCACTTGTATGATTAACAATGCGAAAGATTCAGGATACCTTCGGGACCCGTCTTGAAACACGGACCAAGGAGTCTAACATATGTGCAAGTTATTGGGATATAAACCTAATAGCATAATTAACTTGACTAATAATGGGATTAGTTTTTTAACTATTTATAGTTAATTAACACAATCCCGGGGCGTTCTAAAAAGTTATGTGTAATGATATTTATATTATTTATACCTCTAACTAGAACGTACCTTGAGCATATATGCTGTGACCCGAAAGATGGTGAACTATACTTGATCAGGTTGAAGTCAGGGGAAACCCTGATGGAAGACCGAAACAGTTCTGACGTGCAAATCGATTGTCAGAATTGAGTATAGGGGCGAAAGACCAATCGAACCATCTAGTAGCTGGTTCCTTCCGAAGTTTCCCTCAGGATAGCTGGTGCATTTAAATGTTATATAAAATAATCTTATCTGGTAAAGCGAATGATTAGAGGCCTTAGGGTCGAAACGATCTTAACCTATTCTCAAACTTTAAATGGGTAAGAACCTTAACTTTCTTGATATGAAGTTTAAGGTTATGATATAATGTGCCCAGTGGGCCACTTTTGGTAAGCAGAACTGGCGCTGTGGGATGAACCAAACGTAATGTTACGGTGCCCAAATTAACAACTCATACAGAAACCATGAAAGGCGTTGGTTGCTTAAAACAGCAGGACGGTGATCATGGAAGTCGAAATCCGCTAAGGAGTGTGTAACAACTCACCTGCCGAAGCAACTAGCCCTTAAAATGGATGGCGCTTAAGTTGTATACCTATACATTACCGCTAAAGTAGATGATTTATATTATTATTAATATAAATTTTGAAACTTTAGTGAGTAGGAAGGTACAATGGTGTGCATAGAAGTGTTTGGCGTAAGCCTGCATGGAGCCGCCATTGGTACAGATCTTGGTGGTAGTAGCAAATAATCGAATGAGACCTTGGAGGACTGAAGTGGAGAAGGGTTTCGTGTGAACAGTGGTTGATCACGAGTTAGTCGGTCCTAAGTTCAAGGCGAAAGCCGAAAATTTTCAAGTTAAAAATGTCATAATAATATATATATTGGAAATTAATACACTTGAATAATTTTGAACGAAAGGGAATACGGTTCCAATTCCGTAACCTGTTGAGTATCCGTTTGTTATTAAATATGGGCCTCGTGCTCATCCTGGCAACAGGAACGACCATAAAGAAGCCGTCGAGAGGTATCGGAAGAGTTTTCTTTTCTGTTTTATAGCCGTACTACCATGGAAGTCTTTCGCAGAGAGATATGGTAGATGGGCTAGAAGAGCATGACATATACTGTTGTGTCGATATTTTCTCCTCGGACCTTGAAAATTTATGGTGGGGATACGCAAACTTCTCAACAGGCCGTACCAATATCCGCAGCTGGTCTCCAAGGTGAAGAGTCTCTAGTCGATAGAATAATGTAGGTAAGGGAAGTCGGCAAATTAGATCCGTAACTTCGGGATAAGGATTGGCTCTGAAGATTGAGATAGTCGGGCTTGATTGGGAAACAATAACATGGTTTATGTGCTCGTTCTGGGTAAATAGAGTTTCTATCATTTATGATAGTTATTTGTTCCCCGGATAGTTTAGTTACGTAGCCAATTGTGGAACTTTCTTGCTAAAATTTCTAAGAATACTAATTAATTTTAATTAGTTCTTTTAAATTAGAACGATTATCAATTAACAATCAATTCAGAACTGGCACGGACTTGGGGAATCCGACTGTCTAATTAAAACAAAGCATTGTGATGGCCCTAGCGGGTGTTGACACAATGTGATTTCTGCCCAGTGCTCTGAATGTCAAAGTGAAGAAATTCAAGTAAGCGCGGGTCAACGGCGGGAGTAACTATGACTCTCTTAAGGTAGCCAAATGCCTCGTCATCTAATTAGTGACGCGCATGAATGGATTAACGAGATTCCTACTGTCCCTATCTACTCAGTTGATTTCGGCAGCCAACGATTCGGACGTGTGCGTTAACAACGCGAATCAGTGCGAAAAGAAAAACAAAAACCCAGCGGAAAAACCCAGTGGAAAATTCCACAGACAAACAATTTGTCAACGTAACTTGTTTACAAGTTTCGCCACGTGCGTGTCAGTGCGTGAACAACAAACCAAAAAAACAGACCGGATGAGTGGCTAAGCCAACACACCGTATGGTGAGTGTCTGCACGGTCGCGGATTCGGTGACAATCGTTTGAGTCGGGCGCCGAGTCGGCAGTGAGTGCTGCGGGATCGGTTCCGGCCCTGAGCCGAAAAAGGGGCGCAAGGCCAAAGGCCGCACCGCGTCGGTGCCGGACCTGATGGTTGGTGAACCGTCGGTTGCCAAGAGGGTAGCGTTGACAGCGTGTCCATGCCCTCCTCGCCCCCCGTGTCGCCGAGTTCGCGAAGCCCGCAGTGCCGGTAAGCGAAGACGTCCGTCGCGGTCGCCAGTGATAACGTCGCTGCTGCCGGTGCGTCGCTGCCGCCGGTGTTGTCGCTGCTTCTGTGGCGTCGCTGCTCTGTGCGTCGCTGCTGGGGCCAGTGCTGTCGGCGTCGCTGCCGTCCCCGGTCCCAGCCTGGCGCATCGTGGCCGGTGGTACTCGCTATTGGCTGAATCTCCGCAGCTCCCCCAACGCCATTGTGGGTGTGAACCAAAGGCTGCGAGATCGATCTCGGCACCATAAAGCGATTAGGAACTCAATCTCTCGCGGTGAAAACGCATTGCTCGAGAGCCTCTCTGACCGCCCCACCCCCGCCGCCTCTCATCAGCTCAATCCTTGGCAGCATACCTGCTGCCTTCCCCCTCCACCACCACCGCTGCCCCCCTTCCCCGTCCCCAGTGCCGATCCCCGCCCCACGTTCAACAACCAGTTAACTGTCCGCTGTCACAGTCACCCACAGTCACATGCCGAGCGGTTAAAAGTCCACCATCCCTGGGCGTGCTGTCCACGAGGTCTAGCGAAGCGCCACCTTATCCGCACCCGTCGGCGAGCGAGAAAACCTACAACAAAAGTTCCAAGGTTACTAAGTCCAGCAACAAGCTAGGCCAATGACTTTCACTACACAGCATCGCCCCAGACATTTATGAGGAGTTGTTCAGAACAACTTCAAGAAACCACAGTCTTCAAAAGCGTCACTAACAACCTTCCTCACTATGCCATTCAATCTGTCCTTATGTGGATAGAATCCTCCTACTAGACCACTCTACATCATTCTCCCATGCCTCCTCTCCTACCTATGCTTTCTGCTCACCACAGTGTCCCAGTGCCGCCTCAAGCAGGACGTGTGTCGCCAGTGTGGACAGACTGGACACTTGCAGCAAATCAATCCGGTGACTGCCGGAACTCCGCTCGGGCTACCCTCGGGCATCTGATGCTCTCGGGATCGTGCCCGATATACGGTGCGGTGTTGGCGCGGGTGCACCAACATAATTTTGTCTCATCCAGCCACTGTGTCGTCGCTTGCGTCATCGATATTGGTGTGCGTATGCGTGATTCTCCACCCCTTTGCGCTGCTCGAGCCCTATACGGACGAGGTTGGCCGTATTACTGATTCCCAGCCGGGATGAGAGTATACGGTAGCCGATCTTCGAGGACATAGAGAAATCCCTCATCATCGACGATCCAGACCATCTCCTCCGAATCCAAACACCAGCTGAGTATTAGTCACTGGTAAATTCTCAATTACCTAACCTCGCTTACTGCCATGCAACGCTGATCTAGCACCTCATGTTGATGCCGTACTGCTACAGGCACAGTACTCCGTCATCCTCTGCCTAATGCAATGCTCATCCCCTTTTTCAGTACGACAACGTCGCTATCCGAACTACTGTCGGGTTGAGCAGCTGGAGGATTGATTCTCGAAACCAGCCAGTTCTAAATCAATCAGCAGTTTTACGTTCATAATCACCACGGACAGAGTATATCGACGTACACTAGTCAAACACTCTACTGCCACGTACGACTAGTGTGACGAGTAGATGATATCACAACATCATTACTTTTTTATCGCCTTCCCCAGACGCAGTTGCATAGCTCCTGTGCCGTCCTAAACTCACCAGTGCTAATTGGCGAATGTTCGACTCGACTGGTGGAGAAATTCTACACCTTCCCTTAGCACATCAGGACTTCGCCTTGACTCCTCGGTATCTGCCTCGCCTCATCGTACAGTCTGTGTGCGATAGGGTGTTGGGCCCAGATCGTCGCGAGCTTGGAAAGGTGAAGTGGTGACCACGGATCTGAGTACCAAACGCCGGGAGGTCAGAGACTGCGGCAAGGCTCCAGATGCTCGGCGCAGGCCAACTCTGCGCACTTCTCAACTCAACTCGGCACCGTCCGCGAGTTCAAGAACTCATCCTGAAGACGAAGAGATCACTGGCGGAACTACGTTGAGACCAAGATATCCATGGGCATGTCTACAGGATATGCCAGACAAAGCGTCCACAGATCTGCGATGCCTTCGTTCGATCAGGCTTGTCAGACAGCAACTTCAGTCTCCTCCTCCGTAACTTCTTTCCAGTTGCGGAAGCGAGTGATACATTGCCATTCCGGACAGCTGCACCCTCTCAAGCTTTCGAGATCGATGTATGCGTTGCCCTTAAGAGCAGGCCTCTCCCATTAACCATCACATTATCTGCAACAGTGTGCTGCCATTCCCACACATCACGGCTTGCTTTCCCGCTTTAGCAGAGGATATTTCCCCCTTGAGTGGAAGTCCCACGTGTTGTGGCGCTACCCAAGGGCCCCGACAAATGGTCTACCCCTTCCTATCGCATCTGCTTGCTGCCAGTGTTTGGCAAGGTGCTGGAGAATCATGGTGAATCGGATGAAAGGTGCTCCCGGATGAAATAGATGGCAATTCGCTTTCACCTGACGCAGTGTTGAGGATGCCTGAGTCATGTTAAGGCCAGCTTCCGGCAGCCAGTCGGTAAACGTGTTGGGCATTTTCATCACTTCAGGGTGCCTTTGACAATGTCGAGTGGAGCGCCGTGATGCGCCGCTTGATCGACGCGATGCCAAAGCCAGCTTTGAGAACTTCTTCTGTGGCAGAAGCCAGGATACCAGCAGCATCGGTATTACGTCAATCACTCTGATGTCCGCGATCCATCAGTGGCTTTTTAACACAAGATTTCTCCACGTCAGCCCTTCACATTCACCTTACGCACATCTGCTGGTCCTCGTCGAGGAAGGTCACCAACTGAGCGTCGAGAATCAGCTATGTCCGTCGTGAGCCTGGAGCTGAGTCGATCTCATCTCCTACAAGTCCAATTATAAAGGCCCATTCAGGCCCCCTGTACGGCACGCAGAGCCCCTACCCTTCGTCAAACATACCGCTACCTTCATCACATTGGCAGCGGCTATTTCAGCCGCATTCATACCAAACATTAGTCGTCAGCATTAGTCGCGTGCTACTTACTATTCAGTCCTCCAAACCACATTACCACTCTTGCCTTTCCTTTCCTCTTATTTCCGTTCAAATCGTCGCCTAGGCCTCATTTCCTCCACACTCTATCCTTCTATGCCAACATTCCACCTCACTCAGTACTCTCTCCACCACTATCTGGTTCCAAGCATTTGGCAAAGTTCAAGGTCAGGCGTCCCACCCGCTGGAGGAAGGCGATTGGCTGTACGGTCAGGATGTTGCAAATCTTGATCGGAGACAGATGAAGGCGATGCTGGACGAGCACATGTACTGCGAGTGGCAACGCAGGTGGGATGAAGATAGCACGGTCGACCGACTCATCAGTTCATCCCGACGTGCCTTCTTTCCAGCCGAACCTTGATTGGTCTCCTCGCTGGATTCCTTTACTGGCCATGGATCGCTGAACGCTTTTCTGCATCAAAAGTCTTAGTGCGACGCCCGCATGTCTATGTGGTGCGGAGTGCAAGACTCAGCACGTTTATTGCTTGCCCACTCTATGCGGATTTGCGAGACCTCGACGGACTTGGTGTAGGAGGAAGATGCCCTTACTTTTCCCGGGTCCTGAACACCGAGCAGCTAATACTGAGGATTCTCAGAGCGGCGTTTAAGGCGGCAGGATCACCAGAGCGACCATCCAGATCACCAGTGCCGGGCCAATGAGTGGCCAAAACTGGTAGTGTGTGGACTTGCCCATACTGCAGGCCGAGCCAGAGTGCCTTAATCTGGTAGTGGTGTGGCATTTATGTCATGCCACAGCCCCTACCCAATCGGTACCCATTAGCTTGCCCACATTCCGTTTGTCGTAACAAAATGCAGTAGCTTCGCTCAACAGCCGACAGTTAATCGTACTACGGGATGGGCTAGTTCCCATTTGCTACCCTAGTGGTTGGCCCTTTGGAGATCGTAGTGGCTGTTTAACACCCAACGTAAGCCTTTCTCAGCGTTGCTTTATCAACCGGGTGCTGTACCCATAGACCAGCAGAGGTTTAGATAGCCTCGCCCGAAGCATGTCCGACAGCATGCATTTCATTCGGCACCGAGTTCATTCCAACATCTTTGACGTTGGCTGACCATTTTCCCCTTTTTGTCACAATGTGGCATTAAGTACCTATAAACCCCCATACACGTCACGTTAAAAAATTCGACTTCTGTCCTATCTACTTCCACCCGTCCCCAACGCGAATCTGCAACAAAAACCACAAAAACAAAATTCCACAACAAACAATTCAACGGTAACTTTTTACTTTCCCACGTGCGTGTCATGCACCACCCAAAAAAACAACCGATATGCTAACCCACACCAGTATGGTGAGTGTCTGCACGGTCGCATTCGTGACGAATCGTTTGAGTCGGGCGCCGAGTCGGCAGTGAGTGCTGCATCGGTTCCGGCCCTGAGCCAAAAGCGCAACCAAGCCCACCCGTCGGTGCCGGACCTATTTTAACCGTCGGTTGCCAAGAGGGTAGCGTTGACAGCGTGTCCATGCCCTCCGTCCCCCCCTGTCGCCGAGTTCGCGAAGCCCGCAGTGCCGGTGAAGCGAAGACGTCCGTCCGGTCGCCAGTAAACGTCGCTGCTCCGTCTCCTGCCGCCTTTGTCCTCTTCTTCTCGCTCTTCTCGCTGCTCCATGCTGTCGCGTCGCTGCCGTCCCCTGCCCAGCCTGGCCATCTGCCGGTGTACGTCGGCGTATTGGCTAATCTCCCAGCTAGCACCCCAACGCCATTTGGTTAACCAAAGCTGCAGATCGATCTCGGCACAAAAGCGATTGAGAACCATCTCTCGCGGTAAAACGCATTGCTCAAGCCTCTCGGTGACCGCCCCACCCCCGCCGCCTGCTCATGCAGCTCAATCCTGGCACATACCATGCTCCTTCCCCCTGCCACCACCACCCTGCCCCGCTGTCCCCGTCCCCAGGCCGATCCCCCCCCACGGTTCAACAAGCCAGTTGAACGTGGTCCGCGGTGTCACGAGTCGGACCCGAGCGAGTCGGGTAAGCAAGTGGCCGAGCGGGTGATGAAGAAGTCCACCATCCCTGGGCGTGCTGTCCACGAGGTGCGTGAGCTGAAGCGCGCGAGCCTTATCCGCACCCGTCGGCGAGCGAGATGAAACGCGTGGTACGAACAAGAAGTTCGCAAGGTTGGACTAAAGTCCAGCAGAGCAAGGGCGTAGGCCGAAGGTACGGTGTTCGACGTGACACGAGCATCGCCCCGAGACATTATGGAGGAGTTGTTCGAGAACAACTTCAGGAGGAATACCAGAGTCTTCAAAAGCGGTGCACTTGGAGACAAGCCTTGGTCCGTCACTGATGGCGGCAGTGTCAATCTGTCGCTTGATGTGGATGAGAATGCGCTGGCCGTACTTAAGACCGGACGGGTCTACATCAAGTTCTCATACCGATGCCGGTCGCTCGTCCGTACTATGCTTGTCTGGTGCGTCTTTACCACAAGGTGTCCCAGTGCCGCCTCAAGCAGGACGTGTTCGCCAGTGTGACAGACTGACACGTTGCAGCGAAATTCAATCCGGTGACTGCCAACTGCCGCTTCAAGGCTACCCTCCATCTATGCTCTCGGATCGTGCCCGATATACGGTGCGGTGTTGGCGCGGGTCAGCCAGACATTAAATTTTGGTCTCATCCAAGCCAACTGTGGTCTCGCGTTGCGTGCATCGATATTGGTGTGCGTATGCGTATTCTGGCCACCCCTTTGCGCTGCTGCAGGAGCCCTATACGGACGAGGTTGGCCTATTACTGGATTCCCAGCCGGGATGAGAGTATACGGTAGCCGGATCTTCGAGGACATAAGAAATCTGCCTCATCATCGACGATCCAATGCCATCTGCCTACCAGTAGAGTCGCTAAACACCGAGGCTGAGTATGTGTAGGGTCACTGGTAAATTTGGCTCAATTTACCTAACCTCGCTGTACTGCCATGCAGACGCTGATCTAAGCGATCTCATGTATATGGATGCCGTACTGCTACAGGCGAGCAGTACTCCGGTCATCCTCTCCTAGATGCGAATGCTGCATCCCCATGGTTCAGTAAGCACAACGTCGCTATCCGAACTACTGTCGGGTTGAGCAGCTGAGATTGATTCTCGAAACCGAGCCGAGTTCTAAATCAGATCAGCAGTGTTTACGTTCGATAATCACCACGGACAGAGATATCGACGTACACTAGTCAAAACAGCGTCTACGTGCCACGTACGACTGGAGTGTGGACGAGTGGAGATGAGTATCACAACATCATTACTGTTGTTGTATCGCCTTCCCAGACGCAGTTGAGACACATATGCTCCTGTGCCGTCCTGGAAACTCACCAGTGCTAATTGGCGAATGTTCGACTCGGAACTGGTGGAGGAAATTCTAGCACCTTCCCTTGAGCACATCAGACTTCGCCTTGACTCCTCGGTATCTGCACTCGCCTCATCGTACAGTCTGTGTGCGATAGGGTGTTGGGCCGCAGATCGTCGCGAGCTGTGAAAGGTAAGTTGGACCACGATCTGAGTACCAAACGCCGGAGGTCAAGACTGCGGCAACTCCAGATGCTCGGCGCAGCCATACTCTGCCACTTCTCAACTCAACTGCGCACCGTCCGCAGTTCAAACTCATCCTGAAGACGAAGGAGGATCACTGGCGGAACTACGTTGGAACCATAGGGATGATCCATGGGGGCATGTCTACAGGATATGCCGAGGACGAAAGCGGTCCACAGATCTGCGATGCCTTCGTTCGGATGGCAGGCTTGTCGAGACATGGCACGACTGTGCGAGTCTCCTCCTCCGTAACTTCTTTCCAGTTGCGGAAGCGAGTGATGACATTGCCATTCCGGACGGAGCTGCACCGGCTCTCGAAGCTTTCGAGATCGATGTATGCGTTGCCCGGTTGAAGAGCAGGCGCTCTCCCGGATTAGACGGCATCACAGGTGGTATCTGCAAGGCAGTGTGGCGTGCCATTCCCGAGCACATCACGGCGTTGCTTTCCCGCTGTGTAGCAGAGGATATTTCCCCCTTGAGTGGAAGTGCCCACGTGTTGTGGCGCTACCCAAGGGCCCCGACAAGGATGGGTCTGACCCGGCTTCCTATCGGGGCATCTGCTTGCTGCCAGTGTTTGGCAAGGTGCTGGAGGAATCATGGTGAATCGGATGAAGGAGGTGCTCCCGGATGGAAATAGATGGCAATTCGGCTTTCGACCTGGACGCAGTGTTGAGGATGCCTGAGTCATGTTAAGGCCAGCGTTGCCGGCAGCCAGTCGGTAAACGTGTTGGGCATTTTCATCGACTTCAAGGTGCCTTTGACAATGTCGAGTGGAGCGCCGTGATGCGCCGCTTGATCGACGCGGGATGCCAGAAGCCAGCTTTGGAGAAGCTTCTTCTGTGGCAGGAGAGCCAGGATGACCAGCACATCGGGGTAGTTGACGTCGAAGTCACTCGTGGATGTCCGCAGGGATCCATCAGTGGGCCATTTATTTGGAACACATGATGGATGTGTTGCTCCAACGTCTGGAGCCCCTGTGCACATTCAGCGCTTACGCGGACGATCTGCTGGTCCTCGTCGAGGGAAGGTCGAGAGCCGAACTGAGCGTCGAGGAATCAGCTGATGTCCGTCGTGGAGCCTGGGAGCTGAGGTCGGAGTCTCGATCTCAACTAGCAAGTCGGCAATGTTGATGATGAAGGGAGAGTGGCCCATTCAGGCCCCCCTGGTACGGCACGCAGGAGCGCGCCTACCCTTCGTCAAACAGTACCGCTACCTTGGCATCACAGTTGGCGAGCGGCTGAATTTTCAGCCGCACATTGCAGGATTACGCAAAAGCTGATTGAGTCGTCGGAGCATTGAGTCGCGTGCTACGAGTTGACTGATTCAGTCCTCAGCAAGACGCACAGTTTATGCCGGACTATGTGCCTTGTCACTATTTGGTGCCTCGGTTTGAGTTTCCTGGTTCGAGAGAGTCGGTCGCCTGGAGGCGGCTCATTTCCTGCCAGAGCTATGCTCTTGGGATCCCTTGCGGTATGCCGAACAGTGTCCACCGTGGCACTGCAGGTACTTGCTGGAGCTCCACCACTGGATCTGGTTGCCAAGCATTTGGCAATTAGCTTCAAGGTCAGGCGTGCCCACCCGCTGGAGGAAGGCGATTGGCTGTACGGTCAGGATGTTGCAAATCTTGACCGGAGACAGATGAAGGCGATGCTGGACGAGCACATGTACTGCGAGTGGCAACGCAGGTGGGATGAAGATGAGCACGGTCGACCGACTCATCAGTTCATCCCGGACGTGCGCTTCGTTTCCAGCCGGAGAGACCTTGATTTGGTCTCCTCGCTGGATTCCTGTTGACTGGCCATGGATCGCTGAACGCTTTTCTGCATCAGAGAAGTCTTAGTGCGACGCCCGCATGTCTATGTGGTGCGGAGTGCGAAGACTGGCAGCACGTGTTAGTTGCTTGCCCACTCTATGCGGATTTGCGAGACCTCGACGGACTTGGTGTAGGAGGAAGATGCCCGTTGGGACTTTTCCCGGGTCCTGGAGACACCGGAGCAGCTGAGGATACTGGAGGAGTTCTCTAGAGCGGCGTTTGGAAGGCGGCGAGGGATGCACCAGATGGCGACCATCCAGGATCAGCCAGTGCCGGGCCAATGAGTGGCCAAAACTGGTAGTGTGTGGGACTTGGCCCATACTGCGAGGCCGAGCCAGAGTGCCTTAATCTGGTAGTGGTGTGGCATTTATGTCATGCCACGAGGTCCGACCGAGTACCCAATCTGGTAGGTGAGCCCCATTTGGAGCTTGCCGACGGATGATCCATTCCATGTTTGTCGTGAACAAAAATGGCTAGTAGCTTTCGCTGCGAACAGCCGACCGAAGCTGTTAATTCGGTACTACGGGATGGGCTAGTTGCCCATTTGCTAGCCCAGTTAGTGGTTGGCCCCCTTGTGGGAGATCGTAGTGGCTGTGGTTAACACCCAAATGCGGGTAGAGCCTTTTGGCTCAGCGTGGAGTTGCGTTTATCAACCGGGTGCTGTACCCATAGACCAGCAGAGGTTTTAGATAGGCCTCGCCCTTTGCCAAGGGAAATGCATGTCCGACAGCATGCATTTCATTCGGCACCGAAAAGATGTTGCATTCGCAACATCTTTGAGGGGCGTTGGCTGACGCATTATTTTGGCCCGCTGTACTATATGTCACAATTGTGGCATATTAGAGTACCGTGGTAGTAAACCCCCAAGGGGTACACGTCACGTTAAACAAATTCGACTTCATGTCCCTATCTACTATCTAGCGAAACCACAGCCAAGGGAACGGGCTTGGAATAATTAGCGGGGAAAGAAGACCCTTTTGAGCTTGACTCTAATCTGGCAGTGTAAGGAGACATAAGAGGTGTAGAATAAGTGGGAGATATTTTTCCTTGTGTTTAATATCGTCAATGAAATACCACTACTCTTATTGTTTCCTTACTTACTTGATTAAATGGAACGTGTATCATTTCCTAGCCATTATACGGATATATTTATTATATCTTATGGTATTGGGTTTTGATGCAAGCTTCTTGATCAAAGTATCACGAGTTTGTTATATAATCGCAAACAAATTCTTTAATGAGAGAATGCATTTATGTATTTTCAATTTGAAAATTTTGGTATAACTCCAATTACTCAGGTATGATCCAATTCAAGGACATTGCCAGGTAGGGAGTTTGACTGGGGCGGTACATCTCTCAAATAATAACGGAGGTGTCCCAAGGCCAGCTCAGTGCGGACAGAAACCACACATAGAGCAAAAGGGCAAATGCTGACTTGATCTCGGTGTTCAGTACACACAGGGACAGCAAAAGCTCGGCCTATCGATCCTTTTGGTTTAAAGAGTTTTTAACAAGAGGTGTCAGAAAAGTTACCATAGGGATAACTGGCTTGTGGCGGCCAAGCGTTCATAGCGACGTCGCTTTTTGATCCTTCGATGTCGGCTCTTCCTATCATTGTGAAGCAAAATTCACCAAGCGTTGGATTGTTCACCCATGCAAGGGAACGTGAGCTGGGTTTAGACCGTCGTGAGACAGGTTAGTTTTACCCTACTAATGACAAAACGTTGTTGCGACAGCATTCCTGCGTAGTACGAGAGGAACCGCAGGTACGGACCAATGGCACAATACTTGTTCGAGCGAACAGTGGTATGACGCTACGTCCGTTGGATTATGCCTGAACGCCTCTAAGGTCGTATCCGTGCTGGACTGCAATGATAAATAAGGGGCAATTTGCATTGTATGGCTTCTAAACCATTAAAAGTTTATTTAATAAACGACAATGGATGTGATGCCAATGTTATTTGTAACATAGTAAATTGGGAGGATCTTCGATCACCTGATGCCGCGCTAGTTGCTTATTAAAACATTATTTAATACAATGACAAAGCCTAGAATCAATTGTAAACGACTTTTGTAACAGGCAAGGTGTTGTAAGTGGTTGAGCAGCTGCCATACTGCGATCCACTGAAGCTTATCCTTTGCTTGATGATTCGACTTCAATTCAAATACATAAACATAATTTATGTTATGTATTATCAGTATATTAAAGGCGAGAGAGATTTAATAAAGAAACACAAAGAATATGAATCATGACCATGACTCTCTAAAGGTTTCCTAGACGATTGCCCAAATTCCTACTGTCCTTAAAATAAAGAATATATGAACATAAACCTAAACGGCGGAAATAACTATTACTTTCTAAAGGTTGCTAATTGACTCGTCATTTATTTAGTGACGCAAAATATTGGATTGGCCAAGTTCCTACTGTCCATACAATAAAGAATATATGAACATAAACCTAAACGGCGGAAATAACTATTACTTTCTAAAGGTTGCTAATTGACTCGTCATTTATTTAGTGACGCAAAATATTGGATTGCCCAAGTTCCTACTGTCCATAAAATAAAGAATATATGAACATAAACCTAAACGGCGGAAATAACTATTACTTTCTAAAGGTTGCTAATTGACTCGTCATTTATTTAGTGACGCAAAATATTGGATTGCCCAAGTTCCTACTGTCCATACAATAAAGAATATATGAACATAAACCTAAACGGCGGAAATAACTGTTACTTTCTAAAGGTTGCTAATTGACTCGTCATTTATTTAGTGACGCAAAATATTGGATTGCCCAAGTTCCTACTGTCCATAAAATAAAGAATATATGAACATAAACCTAAACGGCGGAAATAACTTTACTTTCTAAAGGTTGCTAATTGACTCGTCATTTATTTAGTGACGCAAAATATTGATTGCCCAAGTTCCTACTGTCCATAAAATAAAGAATATATGAACATAAACCTAAACGGCGGAAATAACTTACCATCCCTTCCTCCCCCCAACTCTCTTTCCAAATTTTCTCAACAAAACTAAACGGCGAAAAACTTTACTTTCTAAAGTTCTAATTGACTCGTCATTTATTTAGTGACGCAAAATATTATCCAAGTTCTACTGTCTAAATAAAGAATATATGAACATAAACCTAAACGGCGAAATAACTTTACTTTCTAAAGGTTGCTAATTGACTCGTCATTTATTTAGTGACGCAAAATATTGATTGCCCAAGTTCCTACTGTCCATACAATAAAGAATATATGAACATAAACCTAAACGGCGGAAATAACTATTACTTTCTAAAGGTTGCTAATTGACTCGTCATTTATTTAGTGACGCAAAATATTATTCCAGTTCCTACTGTCATAAAATAAAGAATATAGAACATAAACCTAAACGGCGAAATAACTATTACTTTAAAGTTGCTAATTGACTCGTCATTTATTTATACCAAAATAATCCTTCCGTCAAAAAACAACCAAACCAAACTTACTTTCAAAGGTTGCTAATTACTCGTCATTTATTTAGTGACGCAAAATATTGATTCCCAAGTTCCTACTGTCCATAAAATAAAGAATATATGAACATAAACCTAAACGGCGGAAATAACTATTACTTTCTAAAGGTTGCTAATTGACTCGTCATTTATTTAGTGACGCAAAATATTGGATTGCCCAAGTTCCTACTGTCCATAAAATAAAGAATATATGAACATAAACCTAAACGGCGGAAATAACTGTTACTTTCTAAAGGTTGCTAATTGACTCGTCATTTGTTTAGTGACGCAAAATAATAAATATAAATTGAATAAAGATTATAAACATTTACGTATTACATTTATGATATTTAATGCATACTGAATCGTTTATTTAATAATAAATTGTTTATTATTAAATTGTATATGTTTTCTTGAACTACAAATCGATTTAATGTATTTTCATAAATATATGCGATATTTGTTTAATGTGTTTATTTTCTATGTAAACGACAATTTAATTTAATTTTTTTAATTGACACAGTTCATTATGTGTTTTAATGAATTATGTATCCACAATGTTAATTTATGAAAATTGTTCGTTATGGTTTATGAACATAAACCTAAACGGCGGAAATAACTGTTACTTTCTAAAGGTTGCTAATTGACTCGTCATTTATTTAGTGACGCAAAATATTGGATTGCCCAAGTTCCTACTGTCCTTACAATAAAGAATATATGAACATAAACCTAAACGGCGGAAATAACTGTTACTTTCTAAAGGTTGCTAATTGACTCGTCATTTGTTTAGTGACGCAAAATAATAAATATAAATTGAATAAAGATTATAAACATTTACGTATTACATTTATGATATTTAATGCATACTGAATCGTTTATTTAATAATAAATTGTTTATTATTAAATTGTATATGTTTTCTTGAACTACAAATCGATTTAATGTATTTTCATAAATATATGCGATATTTGTTTAATGTGTTTATTTTCTATGTAAACGACAATTTAATTTAATTTTTTTAATTGACACAGTTCATTATGTGTTTTAATGAATTATGTATCCACAATGTTAATTTATGAAAATTGTTCGTTATGGTTTATGAACATAAACCTAAACGGCGGAAATAACTGTTACTTTCTAAAGGTTGCTAATTGACTCGTCATTTATTTAGTGACGCAAAATATTGGATTGCCCAAGTTCCTACTGTCCTTACAATAAAGAATATATGAACATAAACCTAAACGGCGGAAATAACTGTTACTTTCTAAAGGTTGCTAATTGACTCGTCATTTGTTTAGTGACGCAAAATAATAAATATAAATTGAATAAAGATTATAAACATTTACGTATTACATTTATGATATTTAATGCATACTGAATCGTTTATTTAATAATAAATTGTTTATTATTAAATTGTATATGTTTTCTTGAACTACAAATCGATTTAATGTATTTTCATAAATATATGCGATATTTGTTTAATGTGTTTATTTTCTATGTAAACGACAATTTAATTTAATTTTTTTAATTGACACAGTTCATTATGTGTTTTAATGAATTATGTATCCACAATGTTAATTTATGAAAATTGTTCGTTATGGTTTATGAACATAAACCTAAACGGCGGAAATAACTGTTACTTTCTAAAGGTTGCTAATTGACTCGTCATTTATTTAGTGACGCAAAATATTGGATTGCCCAAGTTCCTACTGTCCTTACAATAAAGAATATATGAACATAAACCTAAACGGCGGAAATAACTGTTACTTTCTAAAGGTTGCTAATTGACTCGTCATTTGTTTAGTGACGCAAAATAATAAATATAAATTGAATAAAGATTATAAACATTTACGTATTACATTTATGATATTTAATGCATACTGAATCGTTTATTTAATAATAAATTGTTTATTATTAAATTGTATATGTTTTCTTGAACTACAAATCGATTTAATGTATTTTCATAAATATATGCGATATTTGTTTAATGTGTTTATTTTCTATGTAAACGACAATTTAATTTAATTTTTTTAATTGACACAGTTCATTATGTGTTTTAATGAATTATGTATCCACAATGTTAATTTATGAAAATTGTTCGTTATGGTTTATGAACATAAACCTAAACGGCGGAAATAACTGTTACTTTCTAAAGGTTGCTAATTGACTCGTCATTTATTTAGTGACGCAAAATATTGGATTGCCCAAGTTCCTACTGTCCTTACAATAAAGAATATATGAACATAAACCTAAACGGCGGAAATAACTGTTACTTTCTAAAGGTTGCTAATTGACTCGTCATTTGTTTAGTGACGCAAAATAATAAATATAAATTGAATAAAGATTATAAACATTTACGTATTACATTTATGATATTTAATGCATACTGAATCGTTTATTTAATAATAAATTGTTTATTATTAAATTGTATATGTTTTCTTGAACTACAAATCGATTTAATGTATTTTCATAAATATATGCGATATTTGTTTAATGTGTTTATTTTCTATGTAAACGACAATTTAATTTAATTTTTTTAATTGACACAGTTCATTATGTGTTTTAATGAATTATGTATCCACAATGTTAATTTATGAAAATTGTTCGTTATGGTTTATGAACATAAACCTAAACGGCGGAAATAACTGTTACTTTCTAAAGGTTGCTAATTGACTCGTCATTTATTTAGTGACGCAAAATATTATTCCCAACCCTACTGTCCTTACAATAAAGAATATATGAACATAAACCTAAACGGCGGAAATAACTGTTACTTTCTAAAGGTTGCTAATTGACTCGTCATTTGTTTAGTGACGCAAAATAATAAATATAAATTGAATAAAGATTATAAACATTTACGTATTACATTTATGATATTTAATGCATACTGAATCGTTTATTTAATAATAAATTGTTTATTATTAAATTGTATATGTTTTCTTGAACTACAAATCGATTTAATGTATTTTCATAAATATATGCGATATTTGTTTAATGTGTTTATTTTCTATGTAAACGACAATTTAATTTAATTTTTTTAATTGACACAGTTCATTATGTGTTTTAATGAATTATGTATCCACAATGTTAATTTATGAAAATTGTTCGTTATGGTTTATGAACATAAACCTAAACGGCGGAAATAACTGTTACTTTCTAAAGGTTGCTAATTGACTCGTCATTTATTTAGTGACGCAAAATATTGGATTGCCCAAGTTCCTACTGTCCTTACAATAAAGAATATATGAACATAAACCTAAACGGCGGAAATAACTGTTACT
The DNA here is from genome assembly GCA_037075365.1 of Drosophila emarginata. NCBI lineage: Eukaryota > Metazoa > Arthropoda > Insecta > Diptera > Drosophilidae > Drosophila > Drosophila emarginata. The sequence continues at coordinate 13,099 of JBAMCD010000038.1, read as the reverse complement.
TTCTAAAGGTTGCTAATTGACTCGTCATTTGTTTAGTGACGCAAAATAATAAATATAAATTGAATAAAGATTATAAACATTTACGTATTACATTTATGATATTTAATGCATACTGAATCGTTTATTTAATAATAAATTGTTTATTATTAAATTGTATATGTTTTCTTGAACTACAAATCGATTTAATGTATTTTCATAAATATATGCGATATTTGTTTAATGTGTTTATTTTCTATGTAAACGACAATTTAATTTAATTTTTTTAATTGACACAGTTCATTATGTGTTTTAATGAATTATGTATCCACAATGTTAATTTATGAAAATTGTTCGTTATGGTTTATGAACATAAACCTAAACGGCGGAAATAACTGTTACTTTCTAAAGGTTGCTAATTGACTCGTCATTTATTTAGTGACGCAAAATATTGGATTGCCCAAGTTCCTACTGTCCTTACAATAAAGAATATATGAACATAAACCTAAACGGCGGAAATAACTGTTACTTTCTAAAGGTTGCTAATTGACTCGTCATTTGTTTAGTGACGCAAAATAATAAATATAAATTGAATAAAGATTATAAACATTTACGTATTACATTTATGATATTTAATGCATACTGAATCGTTTATTTAATAATAAATTGTTTATTATTAAATTGTATATGTTTTCTTGAACTACAAATCGATTTAATGTATTTTCATAAATATATGCGATATTTGTTTAATGTGTTTATTTTCTATGTAAACGACAATTTAATTTAATTTTTTTAATTGACACAGTTCATTATGTGTTTTAATGAATTATGTATCCACAATGTTAATTTATGAAAATTGTTCGTTATGGTTTATGAACATAAACCTAAACGGCGGAAATAACTGTTACTTTCTAAAGGTTGCTAATTGACTCGTCATTTATTTAGTGACGCAAAATATTGGATTGCCCAAGTTCCTACTGTCCTTACAATAAAGAATATATGAACATAAACCTAAACGGCGGAAATAACTGTTACTTTCTAAAGGTTGCTAATTGACTCGTCATTTGTTTAGTGACGCAAAATAATAAATATAAATTGAATAAAGATTATAAACATTTACGTATTACATTTATGATATTTAATGCATACTGAATCGTTTATTTAATAATAAATTGTTTATTATTAAATTGTATATGTTTTCTTGAACTACAAATCGATTTAATGTATTTTCATAAATATATGCGATATTTGTTTAATGTGTTTATTTTCTATGTAAACGACAATTTAATTTAATTTTTTTAATTGACACAGTTCATTATGTGTTTTAATGAATTATGTATCCACAATGTTAATTTATGAAAATTGTTCGTTATGGTTTATGAACATAAACCTAAACGGCGGAAATAACTGTTACTTTCTAAAGGTTGCTAATTGACTCGTCATTTATTTAGTGACGCAAAATATTGGATTGCCCAAGTTCCTACTGTCCTTACAATAAAGAATATATGAACATAAACCTAAACGGCGGAAATAACTGTTACTTTCTAAAGGTTGCTAATTGACTCGTCATTTGTTTAGTGACGCAAAATAATAAATATAAATTGAATAAAGATTATAAACATTTACGTATTACATTTATGATATTTAATGCATACTGAATCGTTTATTTAATAATAAATTGTTTATTATTAAATTGTATATGTTTTCTTGAACTACAAATCGATTTAATGTATTTTCATAAATATATGCGATATTTGTTTAATGTGTTTATTTTCTATGTAAACGACAATTTAATTTAATTTTTTTAATTGACACAGTTCATTATGTGTTTTAATGAATTATGTATCCACAATGTTAATTTATGAAAATTGTTCGTTATGGTTTATGAACATAAACCTAAACGGCGGAAATAACTGTTACTTTCTAAAGGTTGCTAATGTTCAAATGTGAGTAGCCTCCTGTTGGAGCGCCAAAATTGTTATGTACATGCTTGTACGAATCGGTGGCGGACTAAGGTGGTGTTTAAGTCGCTCTCGGAGTCAGGAATGCCTAGCGGGGCGGGACCCTCTGGAACCGTAGCTCTTTCGGTGTGGGGTGGGTTTTTGCTGGAAACCTGTCTCTACATTAACAAAAATTAAATTTAAGGATCCCTTCTGAAACTACCAGAAAATATGACTAAAAAAAATAAAAATAAAAAAAATGGTCAAAGGAACATAATAGTAGTATAGTCAAAACAAAGCAACAAAATTGTTGAAAGCTTGGGGGGAGTTTTTAATATTAATTACAGCGAATCATGCGGAATCCAAGATGACAACGGATCCGCCCGCTCTTTACCCTACCCTACCTATGATTTTCATTGCGGATATTTAATCTGAAAATCCCTTAAACGTTTAGATCATCTGATTTTTGTATTGCCACATCACCAACAAAATTATATTAATTTCTCATGTTGATTTTCAAATAAACAAAATTCATTTAATTTCTGCAGTAAATTTCAGGCTTAAATCAACTGACATTATTTAACAAAAAAAAAGTGGCAGTTTGCTTGAACTTAAAATTAATGTTATATTAAGAATAATAGCTCATGGCATTAGGAAGATAAAAAGAATATAATTACGGAATTAATAGATATACATTTATACATTTTTAGTTTTAAACATTTTTGTTTTTTTTTGTTTGAATTATTTCTTGTGTAACTGTGTATGATCTTTATTTTCTCTTCATGTGTAAATATGTAAGTTATTCTAGAAGTGATAAATGAAGTTCAATGACCTACATACAGTAAATCAGCTGTTCATAATTGAGTGAGGAAAGAACTGAATATTTAAGAGCGAGCTTAAGAGCTTAAACTGTATCGAACTAGAAAGGAATGCAAATAATAGAAGTAAACGGAGATAATCATTTGGATCAGATTACGAATGGTTTAGGTATGTAAGTAAATCTAAATCGAAACCGTTTTACTAAATCCATATGATTATCATAACAACATGGGGAGGTATTAAAGTTTGGTAAACGTTATAACTCACGTGCTTGTATTCATATAATGTTGTTTTTATCCAGCGGTGAAAGGCCTTCCAACGATGTCTTGGTAATTTAATTTGATTACTCCATTATTAATTATTTTTGATTCATTATTATTATTATAATTTTTTTTTTGTTTTTCACTTATATAATTGGCATAGTTTTCTTTTAGTTCGATGCTTTAGTTTTCACTCAGAGGTTAATTGTTAGAAATATAGGTAATCAGATAAATTTATGAAACAAAAATTAGGAATTTAATAGAGAATCAAAAGTTTACTAGCGACCCGTTGCGCTTACATTTACTTTAAACAGTTACATATACATACATATGCTTTTGCAAACATATGAATGCACTTATAAGCGTACAGAGGCGTATTTAAATCATTTTATAAAAAGGGGAAAAAAATTATAATAATTATTATTGATATTGAACTGGTATTAGTAAAATAAGCATTATTTTATAATTGGTGATCACACGAAGAGATTAATTAAATCATCACAGATACTCACTCTCTCGAGCTTAACAAAAAAAAAATTCTATACACGTGCTTTCTAGGTTAAGACAAGAAAAATTTATATTTTTTTTTTTTCGATTCTTAATAGTTTTCACTCATGTTTTTTTTTCTTTCCAAATATTCTTTAAGTTTCTTTATAACTATATGCCTGTATGTAGCTTTGCATTGTATATAAAAAAAACACGTGGGCACAAAGAAAATTAACACTGAATACTACACTGCCAAATCTTCAAGGTTGGGTAGGTTGGCCGATTCCTTGTAGATTTCAATCCGCAGCGTACAGAAGTTTATATAATTTTCATCAGCAGACATCAAATTATGTAATTTGCGTCTTTCTCTTGGCTTTTCTATCCCACTATGAAAGTGTGTAGGAAACTCCTATCACAACTGCTGTGATTTCTGCTGACAAGAAAACAATTTTATAAGAATTCCTAAGGTTTGCATATAGTGATATGCGACATACCTGTGAAAGCAGTTTTATGTTTATCCGACTTGTAAATATATATGAGCGGCTACACCACTTTCTTAGGGCCAGACAATCGAAGAGAAATCAATAAAAATCCTGATATTGAATTTACTTCCCAGTAAATCACTTGCGTTAAGTTTTGCTTTTGTATTTATTTGCGCTCTATGAATATTGGAAAAACTGAATTTTCCAATGAGGAAAATTTTGGCACGTGGTTTTTTTTTCTTTTCTTCTTAGCCTGTACTTAGCCGTTTGTAACTTCTGTGAGTGGTTTTAGAATTAAGAAAAGGCCGTCTGCAGTTGATACACTGTCTTTTATAACCACTACCAAATTAAAGCTCTCTCTTTTAACTCCTGAAGTGAGCTGCGATCACTGCCAAAAAAAAATCTATTGCAATCGAAGTAACGCCCTCTATGACAACAAATACATCGCCTTAAATCGCATGCGAGAATTTTTCTTATTCGCGCCCAATTAGCGATTTAAAAAAAAAAACAAAATTAAGCAGTTCGACCATTACACCATCCGATAATATAACAACATTAGGCGGCATATTAGCGGAAATTATTGTCGAATATCTTTAGCATGGAAGGTACCAATTTTTTTTCCGTTATAGTCTTCTAATTGATAAAAGCTATTTCCTAATTTCTTTCTCACTCTACATTTTACAAATTGTTTACCCAATTTGGCATTAAAATTCTGACTAAATTTACTTTGTGCAAAATTCCTTCTGAACACCTCATCTCCTTCTTTAAATGATACAGGCTTTGACCTAAGATTATACTGAGAAACATTTCTCTCATAGGCTTGTTTTATGTGTTTTTGAATATCTTTACGCATCAGTGCTAAATTATCTTCTCTATGCAAGGGAATTAAGGGCTCCTCTAAAAGTGCTAAATTTTTCAATAATCTATAATCTGTACCGTGTGTAATCATATCCAGCCCGAATAGTGCTCGATATGGAGAACAGCCTAGTGACTGATGTAATCCAGAACGCAACGCACAAGAAATACTTGAAATATTTTTATCCCACTCGGTCTGATCTTTTTCTAGATAAGAACGAACTGCAGCCAACAGAGATCGATTTACGCGTTCTGCTGCATTACATTGTGGAGAATATAGTGCGGTGTATACATGAGTTATACCTAATTTAGTAAGAAAAGCATTAAAATCATTAGCTTTAAACTGCACTCCGTTGTCACTAACAATTGTCTCCGGCACTCCAAAACTATGAAATATGTTTTTCAACAAAAACTCGATAATTGTCGCTGTAGTAAATTTTTTTAATGGAAGCAACCAGTGAAACTTACTAAAATGATCTAGTACTATCAACAAACCGATATGGCCATTCTTACTTCTAGGATATGGGCCTAGTAGATCTATATACAGACGTTGAAATGGTCGACAAGTCCAGGTGCATTGTCCCATAGGTGGCCGAAGCGTGACATTTGGGGCTTTTGTTTCTTTACATGTGTCGCAGCCTCTTATATAATTGCGTATATCATTAGCTAAACCTGGCCAAAATAGATTTCTTCGTATGCGTGAGATCGTTTTATGCATACCTCCATGAGCAGAAGTGACACTATCATGGGCCTGTTTCATTACCTCTATTCTCATACTTTCCGGTATCCAAAGTTTCCAACTATTATTTTCCTGCGCTATCTCGCCAGAATTATGCTCAGTTTGCTTGTAAATGAATTTATCTATTATCTTAATATCTGGAAAGCGATTTGAATCCCTTAAAAATTTCTGTTTCAAGTTTACATAGCTAGCCTCAAGAAATGCATCGGAATCTAAATCAATTATCGGTTCCATTTCTAATTCAGAAATTTCCTCCTCCTCGCATAAACGGGATAAAGCATCTGGGACAATGTGATCTCGCCCTTTGCGATGGGACATTGAAAATTTAAACTGTTGTAACCGAAAGACCCAACGTGCAAGTCTTCCAGAAATATTCTGTTGACGCATCAACCAAATTAAGCTAGAATGGTCAGTAACTATTTCAAATTCTTGTAGCTCTAAATAACAGCGGAACTTTTCCATTGCCAGAATAACGGCCAAACATTCTCGTTCTGTAACACTATAATTGCGTTGTGCGCGACTTAACTTTTTTGACATGTAAGCAATGGGCATTTCCTCATTATTCTCCGATAACTGCACTAATACAGCACCTACACCGAAATCACTAGCATCACAATGTAAATAAAACTTTTTCTGAAAATCCGGGTTTTGTAAAACTGGTGCAGACGTTAATACAGTTTTTAACACATTCATAGCTTTTTCTGCCTCAGGTGTCCAGAAAAATTTTCTTTTTGAAGACAATAATTCCGTTATCGGGTACGTAAGCTCAGAGAAATTTTGAATAAATCTTCGATACCACCCGCATACACCAAGGAAACCCCGAACTTGTTTCAGATTCTTAGGCTTAGGCCAATTTAAAATACATGAAATTTTTGTAGGGTCTGTGCAGATTCCTCCACTGCCAATGATATATCCAAGATAATTTACGCTAGTAACGCAGAAATGACTTTTCGCAATGTTTAAAGTGATATTTGCTTTCTGAAATTGTTCAGATAACCGAATCAAAATGGAGAGGTGTGATGAAAAATCTTCGGAGACAATGACAAGGTCATCCAAGTAACCAAAAACACAATAACGTAGATCAGGTGGAATGACCTGGTCCATTAGTCTGCACATAGTCGAAGCAGCATTACAGAGACCAAACGGCATCACTGTAAATTGGTACAAGGGTCTACCTGGTACAGTAAAAGCAGTTAAGGGCTTAGATTCTGCTGTTAATGCTACTTGCCAGTATGCATCCTTGAGATCTAACTTAGAAATAATGTTAGCTTTCGGTAGCCTCGAAAAGATTCCGTCAATATTGGGCAATGGATATGCGTCCTTTTTTGTTACCTCGTTCAATTTACGCGCATCTAGGCAGAGTCTCACTTTATTAGGTTTGAGCACTAAGCGCATAGGAGAACTCCAAGGACTTGATGAAGTTTCTATGACTCCTAATGACAACATACGATCGATTTCAGCAAAAACAAGTTTTTCCACTGCTGGACTAACGGGGTAAAATCTTTGTTTTACAGGCTTTGCTGATCCAATATCTATATGATGACTCAACAACTTTGTATGACCTAAGCTATTTTCACAATTTGGAAACATGTTCTTTACTAATTCCAGTTGTTGCTTCTGAGCAAGGGTCAAAGGATATAAGTTTTCACCTACTGTGATCGGGTTCTTTTCTTCGGTTAATTCGTATGAGCTAATTATATTTGGCGCAAGGGCGAAAATTTTCCAAAAATCAATTCCTAGAATTAGACTTTGTTTGATGGATGGAATAATGTATAACTTTATTTGACCTATTTTATTTTTGTATTTTAATTGTACCGATAACAGACCAATGACTTTGTGAGCCTGGCCATCTGCCGTTTTCACTTGTGAGTTTATATGTCTAAATTCATTAAAATTTTTCCAATCTTGTAAAGCTAATTTAGATCCTATACAGCTAACTGTAGCTCCAGTATCTAATAAACCTGATTCTGTATAGTTTAAGAATGAAACTTCAGCATAACTACGGATATCATTTTGCTCACTAAATATAGCTGAAATTAACTTTTTATGATTTTGTTTTCGGCCTTGAAAATATTTTCTAATTCTAATAATATTTTTCTTTATTAATCTTATACTAGAGACTTCATTGAACAATTTTTTTCTTATTGCTTGATAATTCCTAAGTCTTACATGATAAGGTTCAAAAATCGGGCTAATATTTTGATCTGCATTTTTACTTGTATTTTCAGTATCAATCTGGGGAGAAGCTAAATTTTTTATGATTGTTGGCTGTGATTTGGGAGCATCCGGCCGTTTTTGAATACACCCTTCACTCGGTTTTCCGATAGTCGACGTTGACACTTGGGGCATTGGGGCTTGTATATATTAGGTGTGCCGCAACCGTAACAAAAGATTTTTCTTTCCTCCATACAATCATCCCACAAATGATCTTGAGAAGAACAGTTCCAACATATTTTTACCACCTTTTCGACCACAGCTAATTCATTGTCCTGAAGCTCATTTTCCTCTTTGGCATAGTCAGGATCAATATCTTCTAATAAACATACCTGTCGACGATAAGTTTGAGGCTTACTCTTTGGTATATCTTCTGTACGTAATCCTATTTCTATATCAAGGTTTTCCTGCATCTGTACTAATCTTCGTAAATGACTTATAGAAGCAACAGGCTGATATACTAGTCTTTGACGAAGTTCAGGTCGCAAATTATGTTTTAGTATTTCCAAAAGTTCTTCTTCCTGAATTCTTACTGATGTTTTATCTAATAAAGCTGTTATAGCATCATAGAAAGAAGCAAAAGATTCATTTTGTTTCTGCTTGCGAGCTCTAATTTGTTCCTTACTAACAAAATCCGAATGGTAAACTTGATAATGCTGTCTAAGTGCGAGACAAAACTCTGGCCAATCAATGTTGCTATTATTTATTTGCTTAATCTGCTTGTGGTACCGCCAGTACCAATCACGAGCTTTACCTACAAACAGGACGTGCATGTTCTTACACAGCGCTACAAAATCTGCATCAAGAGTTTCCTCTGTGAGGGACTTGACTCGGTAAATAAATTCGTTTACTCCTAATCCTTCAGTGGATCCATCAAAATATAGATTCCATTTTTGCATAATGTCTGCAATACGTCTGGGAGACACGTTAGAAAAATTATGTGAAATGTTATGCTGATTAGAGGACAATTGTACAGGTACTTCTGTGAATTGCACTGGTGTATTCCTATTATGTGGTATCAAGTTTGTGATAGCTTGTTCTATCATATTTTGAATAGCAGTATAATTGAAGGTGCTGGTATTATTTCTTGGTGCACGAGCAGGACGACCTCTTCTTTGTCGATTAACAGGTCTTGCTGAGGCAGCTGCTCCATTAGTGCTGTTGCTGTGATCTAATGTCTGCAATTGTGCACTACTGTCTAATGGTACTGTTTGCTCGCCAGCTGGAGCTGGTGCTAAGCTCATGGTTTTGGCAAGATTTCTTGTGACAGGTCTTCTGGCTGCTTGACTTGTAGATGGTCCCTGATCAAGTATAGGCTGCGGAGTTGCGAACCCGTTCACAATTACTAATTTCAAATTTACATCGTCTAGACTTTGAGCACAGCTTGGGCATTCCCTAAGCGACGCTACATGTTTGTCCAAACAATCCTTATGAAATACATGACCGCATGGTGTCATTAAACATGGCTGTACATTTGTCATTAATTGAGAACAAATGATACAGTAACATATATTGGGTGTAGCTAATGTGGAAGTATCTTGTGGACTATGTTCTAAAGGCATTATGTAATACTTCGTTATAGAAAATTTCTTTAAAGTGATGTTTTGTGGCAATAACAAAAAAAAACAGATAATCTAAAAATTCTGATTCACCGTATTAATATTAATTTCAAGTGGAAAGAAAACTGGGCTATTGCATTTATTAAATAGTGCAGGGAGTAACTATGTTGCACTATGGAAAGACTTAATTCTTTCTCTTCAATTTATGATAATAGTCTAATTCTTGAAAGTTCATCCAACTCTCAGGATATGGTATCCGATCTAAGCCAAATACGCATATAGTCAACTGAGTGTTGAGCAACGTCTAAACCAAACTAAAAATGATAACTTAAGGAAAGAGTAACTCTAAAAAAAAACGAGCTATTATTGTTAGAGAATGTTTTAGGTAACGGACGTTAAAGTGCTACCAACTTTCTATCTTCTTCTACGAATCGAATGAAAATTTCACGACTTGGAATTCGACTTCGCCAAATTAACCAGATTCAAACGAAAATTCTCCACTCGCTCTAGAACTTACTATAACTTTACGGCAATTGAATAACTTATACTCAAAGATTTCAACGTAAACTTAGCAAAGACTTTAACTTTAAGATTGTTTCTCTGAACAATATGGGTATGTGACCGCTAACTACTCTTTTTAAAGAGACTTTCAAAACAAAACTATGTAATGAGAAGTGTTAGTTGCCCCATTGTTGGGCGCCAAATTATTTGTAATGTTCAAATGTGAGTAGCCTCCTGTTGGAGCGCCAAAATTGTTATGTACATGCTTGTACGAATCGGTGGCGGACTAAGGTGGTGTTTAAGTCGCTCTCGGAGTCAGGAATGCCTAGCGGGGCGGGACCCTCTGGAACCGTAGCTCTTTCGGTGTGGGGTGGGTTTTTGCTGGAAACCTGTCTCTACATTAACAAAAATTAAATTTAAGGATCCCTTCTGAAACTACCAGAAAATATGACTAAAAAAAATAAAAATAAAAAAAAATGGTCAAAGGAACATAATAGTAGTATAGTCAAAACAAAGCAACAAAATTGTTGAAAGCTTGGGGGGAGTTTTTAATATTAATTACAGCGAATCATGCGGAATCCAAGATGACAACGGATCCGCCCGCTCTTTACCCTACCCTACCTATGATTTTCATTGCGGATATTTAATCTGAAAATCCCTTAAACGTTTAGATCATCTGATTTTTGTATTGCCACATCACCAACAAAATTATATTAATTTCTCATGTTGATTTTCAAATAAACAAAATTCATTTAATTTCTGCAGTAAATTTCAGGCTTAAATCAACTGACATTATTTAACAAAAAAAAAGTGGCAGTTTGCTTGAACTTAAAATTAATGTTATATTAAGAATAATAGCTCATGGCATTAGGAAGATAAAAAGAATATAATTACGGAATTAATAGATATACATTTATACATTTTTAGTTTTAAACATTTTTGTTTTTTTTTTGTTTGAATTATTTCTTGTGTAACTGTGTATGATCTTTATTTTCTCTTCATGTGTAAATATGTAAGTTATTCTAGAAGTGATAAATGAAGTTCAATGACCTACATACAGTAAATCAGCTGTTCATAATTGAGTGAGGAAAGAACTGAATATTTAAGAGCGAGCTTAAGAGCTTAAACTGTATCGAACTAGAAAGGAATGCAAATAATAGAAGTAAACGGAGATAATCATTTGGATCAGATTACGAATGGTTTAGGTATGTAAGTAAATCTAAATCGAAACCGTTTTACTAAATCCATATGATTATCATAACAACATGGGGAGGTATTAAAGTTTGGTAAACGTTATAACTCACGTGCTTGTATTCATATAATGTTGTTTTTATCCAGCGGTGAAAGGCCTTCCAACGATGTCTTGGTAATTTAATTTGATTACTCCATTATTAATTATTTTTGATTCATTATTATTATTATAATTTTTTTTTTGTTTTTCACTTATATAATTGGCATAGTTTTCTTTTAGTTCGATGCTTTAGTTTTCACTCAGAGGTTAATTGTTAGAAATATAGGTAATCAGATAAATTTATGAAACAAAAATTAGGAATTTAATAGAGAATCAAAAGTTTACTAGCGACCCGTTGCGCTTACATTTACTTTAAACAGTTACATATACATACATATGCTTTTGCAAACATATGAATGCACTTATAAGCGTACAGAGGCGTATTTAAATCATTTTATAAAAAGGGGAAAAAAATTATAATAATTATTATTGATATTGAACTGGTATTAGTAAAATAAGCATTATTTTATAATTGGTGATCACACGAAGAGATTAATTAAATCATCACAGATACTCACTCTCTCGAGCTTAACAAAAAAAAATTCTATACACGTGCTTTCTAGGTTAAGACAAAAAAAATTTATATTTTTTTTTTTTTCGATTCTTAATAGTTTTCACTCATGTTTTTTTTTCTTTCCAAATATTCTTTAAGTTTCTTTATAACTATATGCCTGTATGTAGCTTTGCATTGTATATAAAAAAAACACGTGGGCACAAAGAAAATTAACACTGAATACTACACTGCCAAATCTTCAAGGTTGGGTAGGTTGGCCGATTCCTTGTAGATTTCAATCCGCAGCGTACAGAAGTTTATATAATTTTCATCAGCAGACATCAAATTATGTAATTTGCGTCTTTCTCTTGGCTTTTCTATCCCACTATGAAAGTGTGTAGGAAACTCCTATCACAACTGCTGTGATTTCTGCTGACAAGAAAACAATTTTATAAGAATTCCTAAGGTTTGCATATAGTGATATGCGACATACCTGTGAAAGCAGTTTTATGTTTATCCGACTTGTAAATATATATGAGCGGCTACACCACTTTCTTAGGGCCAGACAATCGAAGAGAAATCAATAAAAATCCTGATATTGAATTTACTTCCCAGTAAATCACTTGCGTTAAGTTTTGCTTTTGTATTTATTTGCGCTCTATGAATATTGGAAAAACTGAATTTTCCAATGAGGAAAATTTTGGCACGTGGTTTTTTTTTCTTTTCTTCTTAGCCTGTACTTAGCCGTTTGTAACTTCTGTGAGTGGTTTTAGAATTAAGAAAAGGCCGTCTGCAGTTGATACACTGTCTTTTATAACCACTACCAAATTAAAGCTCTCTCTTTTAACTCCTGAAGTGAGCTGCGATCACTGCCAAAAAAAATCTATTGCAATCGAAGTAACGCCCTCTATGACAACAAATACATCGCCTTAAATCGCATGCGAGAATTTTTCTTATTCGCGCCCAATTAGCGATTTAAAAAAAAAACAAAATTAAGCAGTTCGACCATTACAAGTTAAACGCGGAATTAACTGTGACTTTCTAATGCAATTATTTTTAGTGATCGCAAAATATTGAATTGCCCAAGTTCCTACTGTCCGTTAAATAAAGAATATATGAACATAAACCTAAACGGCGGAAATAACTGTTACTTTCTAAAGGTTGCTAATTGACTCGTCATTTATTTAGTGACGCAAAATATTGGATTGCCCAAGTTCCTACTGTCCTTACAATAAAGAATATATGAACATAAACCTAAACGGCGGAAATAACTGTTACTTTCTAAAGGTTGCTAATTGACTCGTCATTTGTTTAGTGACGCAAAATAATAAATATAAATTGAATAAAGATTATAAACATTTACGTATTACATTTATGATATTTAATGCATACTGAATCGTTTATTTAATAATAAATTGTTTATTATTAAATTGTATATGTTTTCTTGAACTACAAATCGATTTAATGTATTTTCATAAATATAT
>JBAMCD010000037.1:0-109246 GCA_037075365.1 Drosophila emarginata | reverse complement strand
TGTTGCATTCAATTGTTATATTTGTGTTTCTTTGTTTCACGTCCGCTCGGTCTGCTTGCCAAATTTTCTCAAATTGTACTCCGTCGCAGCGGCTGCAGCTTAGCCAAAGAGCGAACACAAAAATTAATTATTCATTATCATTTTCGAACAAAGGACAGGGGCGAATCTATTACAAACTATACGAGTATTAATACATGTATATGGTAAAATTTTTTTTGCTTCCCGGTACCCTATTATTTTAAGTGTTGTATGCTAGCATAAAAAAATTATTTTTCCAATCTGTACATTTTTCAGAATCTTTTTGCGTGTATCCACACTCGATTTGTGGATCTTGTTGGATAGCTTGTCTTTGTAGAACAACCAATGGGCAACAACTCTGCTTAGTCGGCTCCAATTATAAAACTACTCGTAGTGTGTTTCAGTTTTTGCTTTCGCACAAAAAGGAAACGAGGACGTAGTTCCTGTATCTTCTGTTGTGATTCTGGCGGCTATAATGTGGTAATTTGAGAAACTCGGGTCCGTCAAATCATTGCTTGTGTGCCTGTGACGTATGTCGACTTTTGGTGGCAACATCTCCAACGTTTAGTTTGAGCTCCGAGATTCCTGCTATTGTGAACATCACATACTGTCGATATCGTCGAGGATCTCCATTCAGCCATGCCAATACGGTTTTTGAATCTGTCCATTAATGGCAGTCATGAATAATTACCTCATGTTGCAAAATAATGTTGCGCATTAGCCTTGTGCCTGTCACCGCAGCTTGCAACTCTAGGCGTGGTATAGATAGTTGTTGTAATGGTGCGACATTAGATTTAGCTGAAACGAGATTCAAAAATGTATGATTGTTGTGCTCGATCCTAAAATAAGCAACAGCAGCATAAGCATTTTCTCCGGCATTTACGAATACGTGGAGTTAAACTTGGCAATCTTCGGCTCTCCACCGCAGAAAATATCATCTCGGAATTGGAACTTCGGCTATTAGAGGATGAAATGATAGCCATTTGCGCCACATATTATGAAGGTCTGATTGACAGATCTTCGTCCCAATCGATTTTAGACCGCCACAATTGTTGGAGAAGTATTTTAAGATACATCATAATGCAGGATACAAAACCCATTGGATCGAAGTCTGATATCAAAACTTGCAGAATTTCTCTTTTGGTTGGCACAACGTTTGTTGTAACTATGTTGCGCTTAAGACGCACGAACTTTAATGCATACCCAATATCTTCTCATGGATGTTGTAGTCCTCACTATTGAAAAATTGTTTCTCATCTTGGATTGCGATCTCGTTTAGTTCCGATAAAACCGATTTTGAATTTGAGCGCCATTTGTGCATGTGGAATCCACCACGAGAGTGGCGGATAGCTTTCATGTTTTGTGGTGTTCACGTCACGCACATAATGCGCTATACATTGTGAGCACGTAGCCCCGAACGTGAGCACGTTTAGTTTAAATGCTTCCACGGTATCCGTTCTCATATTGAGCCACAAGAATCGTTGTGCATTAGTGTCTTCCTCTCGTACAACGATGCGATGGAACATTTCAGCGAAGTCTCTACTTATTCCAATGGCTCGAATTCTGAAGTTATACAGAATCTGGGGCAACGGTACAAGGAGATCGGAACATTTCATCAGAAAATCGTTAAGAGTTACTCCTGATGATTTTGCTGTGGCGTCCCACACTAATCTCACCCTGTCAGGTGTGTGTGTAAATATAGGCAGATACCATACGTCATCTTGCTTGAGCAGCAATTCATCTAACTTCTTTCCATATCCTTTGTTGAGGTTTTGTACTTGTTGGTTTAAGTCGGCTGCGACCTGGGGATCATTTCCCATTTTTATTCGGAGATAAAAAAGCCTTCTTTTTGCCGTCAAAAGACTGTTAGGAAAGTGTCGATGATCATCTTTCCAAAGTAACCCTGAGGTATATTTCCCAGCGTTGTAACTTGCTTTTTCCAGATCTGCAATGATATCCGTTCCTCTGGCGATTTTGTTAGCTTTGGTGGAACATTTTCCTCCGTAAGAATGATTGTTTATTCATTTCATGCAGGTCCCGGTCGCAGTGGCACCAATGCTAAGATGCACCAAATACGGTCCATCCCAACCTCGTCTTTGCAGTAATGGGTTGCTGCCACTAGTCATCGCGCACCTTTTGCGAGGTAATAAGATTTGGGTTGTTAATGCCGATGATCATTTTTCGAATTAACTTCGAATAGCTCGGTAAAGGCAGGTTCTTAAAATGGGGATATTTACTTTTTAGTTGATCCCCTATCATTGTCTCCGCCGACAGACCTAGGGATTTCACTGAGTGAACATAATTTATTTTAAATGATTTATTGCCTTGTCCCTGTTTGGAGATTTTTAAATTCAATCGTTTGGATTGCGGCTTATGTCATCTCACATTTCCAGGCCAATTGGTGCAAAGTAGGCTGGGAACTCCCTTCTTGCCCAGCTCTTTGGCTAGGTCTTCCTCCAGGAGTGTTAGGGTTGAGCCATCATCCATAAACGTATAAACATCGATTGACTTTGTTTTTCCATTGAAGGTGATTGGAACAATTCTAAAAAATCATTCTTGAGGTCTTACGGTCTCACTGGTCTTCGCTTCAAAGTGAAGACTATTGTGCTTTGCTTTGCAGCCATTGATATCGCATGTGGTTCATCTCCAACACCCTCCTTTGTGCCCTTTTAAGCATTAGGAGCATAAGCGAGGAGGCTTTATCGCATCCCACCTCTATTTCAGAGTCATTCGTTTCAACTTATCGCAAGATACCACTTTGTGATCTCCTTGATAAGTCACACATTGGGCTCTCTTGTGACTCTCGGCGATGACGGCTGTATGAGTGTGTGAATCAGCTCTGTTTAACTTCTTGTTGACAGTTTCGGGAGTTATTTTCGGCGTAGATACTCGACATGCAGCTTCTGCTAGCTCATATAACCAATCCGCTAAGTTTCTCAAATTTGGAGAGTTTATTGGTTTCGAATGAAGTGCCCAGTTAAGCATCATTTCAGGTCACAACTTTTGGATGAGCTCTTGCAGCAAGGTTGAATTATTTAGATATGCATCTATCTTGCTTGTCATTATCGTAGCACACATATTTTTAACCGCGAACGCAAACTCAATTAGTGGTTCAAGCTTGCCCTTCAGCGATGGCAAATTGCGAACATTCTCTATAAGAACCTTCAACAAAAGCTCTGCGCGACCAAATTACATTTTTAGGGTGCTAAAGACATTAGGTAGCATCTACGAAAACATTAGGCTATCTCGCACGGCATCTGGTGCTCTTCCTTTAAGACATCTCTGCAAACGAAGGGTGTTCTCTTCGTTGCTATTTCCGACGATTCGAGTGCTGGTCTCCTAGGAACTGACGAATAATGGCCAGTCTTTGGGTCTCCATCAAAGATTGGCAACTCTCTCAGCATAGATAGACAAGCAGCTATTTGATGCTGCGTTATGCCAGCGGCGGTGTATGGCATGTTCTGGGCTCTTGTACTTGTGGCCTGTGGAGTACTGTTACCACTAGGATTCATCATGGCTGTTTGCCCGCTAACTCCATCTGCCTGCACGTGGGTACTCAGTAGAGCATACTTACGCCTCAAGTATTCTCTCTCGAGGCACAGAAGTAGGGTTATGTCCGTCTACGACTACAGGAGCTTGACGACTGCTAAGTGAATGTACGTTGGTCACATTCTGGAGCTGAGAAGGCATTGTTATTCTTTCCGCAGTATTTCATTAATCGCATTGCAAATGAGGAGCAAGTTATCATCTCCTTATTATGCGGAGCGCTGCACAGCCCACAACTACTATAAGGAACCATGTCTGTTGCGTAAGTTCCGCCAGTACTGCAGCAGAAATAAGTTTCTTTTCTGTTGGATTCGCAGAAACTGTGTCCCGTAGGTAGTCAATAAGAAATCCGATCCTCTGTAGGTATATGAAGAACTCTAATGACTTTCTTCACCGTAGGATTTTCACAGAATTATTTCCGAAGAAATTTTAAAGAATTGTTGTTCATTTGACTAGGTTTCTAGCATTTTTGAAACAATTAGGCCCAGATGAACAAATTTATAATTCAGTGCCAATCTTCTAGCGGCAAGCTTTAAAATTCTAGCAAGAAAAGCACTATAAACTTTGTAATAAAGTTATCAACGGACCTAAAATATACAGCTGAGACCCCACAGAAGTAAAATTTCCATAAGCTTCATTTATTTAAATAGGTGTAGGTGCTAGATTATAAGAATATATGTAACGGTACTTAATGATGGGACATCTTTAAAATTAAATTGTGCCTCAGTGGTGTCTCTCGTCAATTTGATTTTCTATCGCATGACAACAAGAATAGAAACCACTATCGAAACTTAAAGCACAATATTGAACAGTTAATTTCCCAGCACGTAGGTTGGCGCCATTTAAGCAAATAAGTTCGAAAGAGAATACAAAGATATTTCAAAGTTAACCCTCTATCGGTTGCGTGCGCTCTACTGAGCAATTTTAGATTACTTGTCCGTTTAATACATCTAAAATCGCTACTTTCGTCACGGTCCGATGTAAGGACCTATTTGTTGTCTTTATGAGCTCCGACAAATAAAAAATCCGTACGGCAAGCTGTTTTACTCATATGCAATGAATGTTAAATGGACGATATTTTCTATACTAAAATAGATAACACATGCAGACCAATTTTTTTCTGAAAGATAATTTTATACTCTTTAGAATAACAAATGTTTGTTGTACTTCAATAAAAACAAAAAAATAAAATTCTTTGAATGCTTTACTAATAAGAAAATTTTGAACAGCATTTATTCGTACGCTACGTTAAATATTATTTATTTGATTAAATATGCATGTTTTTTTAAGTGTTAATATTGGGTAACATCGACTTTTACAACGATTCGACATAGATTTTAATAAATTCTCGCATCGTTCTTGTGAATCCAATAGTCCACTATTGGTGATTAAGCTACTTTTGGCCAATAGGAGTGGCGAATTGGTGTGTCAATTCTGACAGGAGGTGTAAAAGTTTTATTTAAAGGTTAAGCCTCAAAAGCATTTTTCCGGTTCTTTTTAACCTGGTTGACCAACCTGATTGGAACCATCCGCTCCCAGGAAAAAAAATCATTTTTGTATGTTCGCACATTAGTGATCAAGTTTTAAAAAAAAAACCCAAAAGTTTATCAAGAGTGCTTATAAATTAATAAAGTGCAATTTGTTTAATGAATTGCGTAGTGGTGTTGTAAGTAAGCATTAAATAAGCATTGCATTAGTCTTAATTAAATTATCGACTGATATGGTCCCGTTCTCAAAAAGTTTCCTAGCGTATTTGCATTTTGAGCAGAATCCAACTCCCACCTCTAAGAGTGCACAGAAGCACTGCAATGATGCCCTGTATAAGCTAAAGCAAGCAAAAGGAAGTCTTATGGGCTTAATTTCTGTTGGAAGAAAACTTTTTCGTAATTTCTCTGCATCCTGTGCACAAGTACAGTGTTCGTTCAGCAAGCGTAACGAAGCGAATCACAACGAAGAGCAGCGGTAGAAGTCTCGGTAGCCTCCGTGTGTACTTTTTGGTGTAGGCTAGTCTTCATCGATACCTCAACATTGATGTAACGG
The DNA here is from genome assembly GCA_037075365.1 of Drosophila emarginata. Classification (NCBI taxonomy): domain Eukaryota; kingdom Metazoa; phylum Arthropoda; class Insecta; order Diptera; family Drosophilidae; genus Drosophila; species Drosophila emarginata. The sequence goes on along the minus strand of JBAMCD010000037.1, from coordinate 103,642 downwards.
CTGCAAGTGAGACGCTGTAATTGCAGGCCGAAAATTTGACCTCAAGGCAAACCAAGACGAGGAGAAATCGGCAACAGAGTTTCAGAAGAGCTAAGGCCAACCAAGGCTGCGCCAAACGGTCACGGAGATGGAGATTTCCGAACCTCCAAAAACACCGGTGGATTGAGAGAGGGATGCGAGAGGAGATCGAGACGATAAGTAGTGTACATAAATTTACAAGTGAAAAAGAAACAAAACCAGAAAAAAAGACATTCAAGTATCACGCGTTCTGTAGGCCACAGTAACCCCGAATAATGATACAATTTAACACTTTTTTATAGATTATAAATTGTGTATGATGCGGCGAACAGATAAAATGACAATAATTTGAGCATTCTCCCATCAACGTGTCGTTAGGAGAAGGCGGCATTGTTTTATATCAATATTCTTATAGTCCCCCATGATTAAATTAGCAGAGTAACTAAGGTTCGCGTTGATAAGTTTTGTAGAGGTATCAGTGATATTGAATTATGAATAAAAGAAAAAAACAAAAAAAAAAGAGAAAAGAAGTGAGAACCAAAAGGGGAAAATTTAATAATTTGCAGAACATATTATCGGAATATGATTAAGAACGCATAAAATGGAAAAAACAAAAGAATAATAAGTAACAGAATAATATCAAGAAGTCGTTTAGCATAAATGTGTAAAGTAAAGCCAGCTCAGCTGATTTGTATTTTTTTTGAATAGCGGTGCTTGTCAACTGCAAAATATAATTCTTTAAGGTCACCAACATCTAAATCAGCACTACTGATCGACTTACCATTGCGCACTATTTAATAGGTTGTACTATTATTTTTTTGTTAGGTGAAGTTTAATGTTAGATTCAGTTTAACGAAGTAAATAGAAAACTACATATATATATTTTTTGAACATCTGAATCACTATGAAGTTTAGTTTTTTATTTTTGAAGTCTGATAAAGTTTGAACTTAATATGATTACTCTTGTATTAGAATGAAAATAAAAATAAAATTAAAATGAATTACTAATTTAAATAGTTGGTGTCTGATCTGCTCAAATGCAGATGGTTTAACTAAAATCTGTCTAATACAGATTATTGATTCCCAAATGAAACCAATGTCTTCTCTCGTTCGAGTTTCCAAAAGAAGAATATCTTATACTGAGATAAAGCTCTTCGTGAGCAATGAGAGTAAACTTTTAGTACAATGTAAGTTGATACAATGAGATAAATGTAACTATATTAAATTACTGTAGTAAATCTGTAAACTTATGATTTATGATTGGCTTCTCCTCCAACATACTCCCCCATTGAAGAATCTATTAGTGTCTTTAATCTAATTAAATAGAGTTCTTAACAGGGTAGCGGTGCAAGCTTGCAGATGGGTCGGCGAATGATTGCCTTCCTTGTTCGGACATCCGCCACTCTGACTCTCCCATCAGCTCCGCATATAATGTCGATTACTCTTCCAGTCAGCCAACATTGAGGAGGAAGATTATATTCGTGGATCAAAACAAGTTGATCCATTGCTATGTTGCTCTCTGGTCGCAACCATTTCGCACGCTCTTGCAAAGTGTGGATATAATCTCGTTTCCATAGGTTCCAAAACCGCTGTTTGAAATATGTAATTCGCTGCCAACGAGTTAAGTAAGAAGACGGTTGGGCTTTATCCAATACTGGTTCAGGAATTGCCCGTAGTGAACAGCCGATAAGGAGATGCGCTGGTGTTAACGCTTCCCCGACATTAGGGTCATCGCTGTGAATGTAAATAGGGCGAGAATTTAAAATTGCTTCTACTTCGATTATAATTAATTGAAGCTCTTCATAGGTCATGTGTGAATTAGTCAAATTTTTGACCAACAACGTCTTCATTGATTTGACCGCGGCTTCCCATAGACCTCCAAAATGTGGCGCACGAGGTGGAATAAAGTTGAATTCGAAACCAGTATTATGACTGAATTCTGCAAGATTTCTAAGATTGTCTTCCGTCCAGAAAAGTTTTTTGACGCCTTCAAGTTGTGAGCACCGACAAAATTAATGGCGTTGTCACAATAGATACTTTTGGGAATACCTCGTCGACCAATAAATGGCTTTAAACTGAGAATGAAGTTATTAGAAGAGAGATCTGAAATAAGTTCCGTATGTATTGCCTTTGAGGCGAAGCAAATAAACAAAGCTAGATATGATTTGTAGGGAACCTTGCTGCGAATCCGATATGACGTGAGAAACGGTCCGCACAAATCCACTCCACAAATAAGAAAAGGCCGGGTTGCCAGAACGCGGTCAGCAGGGAGATTGCCTATTCTTTGTCGCATAAGAGTCGGCTTATAGTGATAACAATGAGTACACTGTCTGACGACCTTTCGAACTATTTCGCGTTTATTATCCACACAGAATCAGAACCTTAGCGCCTGCATGAAGATTTCTGCGATGCAGATCTTCGATATGTGTTCGGGTGAAACAATGGTTCTTTGGAAGTAACAATGGGAACTTTGCTTCCAATGGTATGGGTGCTTGTGCGAGACGGCCTCCAACACGTACGACATGAACTATTTGTGTGCCTACTTCCTCTTCTGTTAGAAAGGGATTCAGTTTTTGAAACTCTGGCCTTAAGATTCTTTCTATTATGGCAGTGATTTCCTTAAAATAAACCTTGTGTTGAATAGAAGATATTATATACATATGTAAATGCTGATTTAAATTCTGCTACTGAAATGTTTCTAGTAGTATATACTGTATTGCTTCTGTCAATGGGAGATCGGTTAAAAACGCGAAACACGTATGCTACATCACGTACACTTTTCTGAAACGATGGAAGTCAGCCGATAATCTGCTCAACTATGCTAATTTAGAACTACCATTGCTACATGTCACTAGGGATCTTCGAACTTCTAATTCGTTGAGGTCATAGTCACTCTCGACTTTAGGCTGAGGCCATTGGGTTGACTCAAGTTTTAAGAAGTTCGGACCATGAAACCAAATTGATTTCATCAATTCACTGGCTGCACAACCACGAGACACAATATCAGCGGGGTTGTCATTTCCAGGCACATGACGCCAAATAATATCCTCCGATTGCGTTTGTAGGATGGAAACGCGGTTTTTTTTTGTTTATATTTATTAGCGTAGGAACCATACAATACAATAGGGTATCTTAACAGACGCAAGGATTTTTGGGGACCAAACCTTATGCTCATGTTATATCAGGACTCATAGACGACATGTGTAAGAGAGTTCATGGTTGCCCAAGTGTTTTGGCGAACCCTATTCGTTTCAGACGCCTATTTCTGTGCCTAGCAAGCCTGTCTCTGTACCTGCTTGTGTGCCTTCCAACGAGTGATCCAAATTTATCTTTAATTCTTGTCCATGTCTGACAAAGTGAAACGAGGTATACTTTGTGACTTTGTGGGAGCTACTCTTGATCTGGATATAATTATTGATGTGTAGAACTTTCCATTTATATTCGTCCGCACCCAAACGCTCGTTCTGACGCATCAGAAAATCCATGAATTTCGCTTAAGTTGGTTGGTGATGTGATAACGAACCGAGGGACCCGAATCATGGGTAAATTGTAAAGATCTCCTTCAATGGCCTAACATTTTGTCTGTAAAGCAGCTGGCAATGTGTCATCCCAGTCCAGACACTCGATACACAAGTCTTGCACAAGGATTTTGCAGCGCACTACATAATAAAACAGATCTGCTAGATCTATCCCAGCTGGTATGACCCAATTACTTACGTTTAATTTATACTGAGGTTGAGCCACTGAAATTGATTTAGTAACAACGAAGTCTAAATTCCATTCGAGCGAATTTTAGTGGACACTGAGTGCTTCATGTGTGTTCGTATTTGACCAATTCCAGAGATTTCATAATGTTGCTTATGAAACGTTAGTTGAAGTCTTTTAGCTAATTCTTCAGTTATAAAGTTGATCTCCGAACCAGAATCAAGAAGAGCTCTAGCGAATTGGAAACAGCCGTTTTTGTCTTGAATTAAAACTACTGCTGTAGGAATGAGTGCATTCCGAAAACGACGAGTTAGCATAGATGTTGCATATGTTTTGTCTTCTTGATTGGTTACCAGTTCTGAATTTGACTTGAGCATTGAATGAGTTGGATGAATGTGGTGAGTGTATGAATTGTTTGTTCCAGTCTCCACATACTTATGCACAACTATATTTAGAACCAAGTGAATTAGTATCGCGTTTAATATATCGGCTTCAGATCCAAGGGATAGCAATGATCCACGAAGGGCTGAGACCGTATCCAAAATTGTTCGCAATGCTACAGCATCTGGTTTTTTAATGCTAGCAATATTAAAGAGGTTTGAAATATGCTCTACAAAGAGCCTGACAAACAACTCAATAAATAATTAAATTTATCTACGTTAGATAATGAAGAATCGTCGTGCACCATTGCCATGAATGACGTGACGAATTTTTGAAATTCTCCATATTTACCATCGAATTTCGGTAATCCTAGCGATGGAAGACGATTATAATGTTCACTATGACATGCTGATGAATTGAAAAAACTAATTTCCTCTGGCTTGTCTTTTTTATTTGTGCCAATACGCTTCAAGATAATGCTTTTTGTTTCAATAAAAAGATTTTCAATTTCTTCACGAGTTGTATATGTTGGATCTACCCTTTCAATGTTTTACAGAGTTTGTAAAGCTTGTTAAAGTACGATTCTTATATTTGAGATTGGCATTCTAAGCTAGTCGGATCTATTTGACATTGGATTCGAACTCTCAAACTTTCAATATTACTCTGAAGTAAGTTCCTTTGTTGCCGTAGAGCTATCAGTTGAGTTTCAATTGATGTTTGTGGAGTCATGATGGAATTTAGTAGACAAAATATAGCAAGGTAGAAATTGAGTCGGACCTTTATTTAATGTGTTCTAATTTCTTAATAAACACTCAAATTATTTAAGTTCCGCTCAATGAGCTTAATAAGTGAGCCTTAACTAAGCAGATCGATTACATAAAGAGTGTAAGTAATGTGTACAAGAGCTTTCTATTAAGCTGCATGTGTGGTTAAGCTTACGGTTTTGACACTTATTGTCTTTCCACTCCAAATGACAGTTTATGATCGTGGTTGAGTTTTCGATTGAGTCAAAGCTTGAACGACTGTCGCACACTTTGGTTTCACTCAACTTGCTGTAGGTTATGGATGAGTTCAGAATCCAATTCAGAATCCAATGATGCTAAAGATGTGGTCAAATCCAATCAATGCTGCTAGTCCAACGATGATAGCTAATTAGCTGATCCGGTTTCCAAGGTGCAGCGGTTACAAAGTCCAATAATGTTGACCTTGCAGGCGTAGGTGGCATACAATTATGCGAAACGATTTTAAATGATATTAAAGGTTTTATGTTGGGACATGCGAAGCGCAGTATCCCGTCACGGTCGCCAACGTTTGATCTGCAAAATACAAATGTTTAACTAAAATCTGTCCAATACAGATTATTGATTCCCAAATGAAACCAATGTCTTCTCTCGTTCGAGTTTCCAAAAGAAGAATATCTTATACTGAGATAAAGCTCTTCGTGAGCAATGAGAGTAAACTTTTAGTACAATGTAAGTTGATACAATGAGACAAATGTAACTATATTAAATTACTGTAGTAAATCTGTAAGCTTATGATTTATGATTGGCTTCTCCTCCAACATACTCCCCCATTGAAGAATCTATTAGTGTCTTTAATCTAATTAAATAGAGTTCTTAACAGGGTAGCGGTGCAAGCTTGCAGATGGGTCGGCGAATGATTGCCTTCCTTGTTCGGACATCCGCCACTCTGACTCTCCCATCAGCTCCGCATATAATGTCGATTACTCTTCCAGTCAGCCAACATTGAGGAGGAAGATTATATTCGTGGATCAAAACAAGTTGATCCATTGCTATGTTGCTCTCTGGTCGCAACCATTTCGCACGCTCTTGCAAAGTGTGGATATAATCTCGTTTCCATAGGTTCCAAAACCGCTGTTTGAAATATGTAATTCGCTGCCAACGAGTTAAGTAAGAAGACGGTTGGGCTTTATCCAATACTGGTTCAGGAATTGCCCGTAGTGAACAGCCGATAAGGAGATGCGCTGGTGTTAACGCTTCCCCGACATTAGGGTCATCGCTGTGAATGTAAATAGGGCGAGAATTTAAAATTGCTTCTACTTCGATTATAATTAATTGAAGCTCTTCATAGGTCATGTGTGAATTAGTCAAATTTTTGACCAACAACGTCTTCATTGATTTGACCGCGGCTTCCCATAGACCTCCAAAATGTGGCGCACGAGGTGGAATAAAGTTGAATTCGAAACCAGTATTATGACTGAATTCTGCAAGATTTCTAAGATTGTCTTCCGTCCAGAAAAGTTTTTTGACGCCTTCAAGTTGTGAGCACCGACAAAATTAATGGCGTTGTCACAATAGATACTTTTGGGAATACCTCGTCGACCAATAAATGGCTTTAAACTGAGAATGAAGTTATTAGAAGAGAGATCTGAAATAAGTTCCGTATGTATTGCCTTTGAGGCGAAGCAAATAAACAAAGCTAGATATGATTTGTAGGGAACCTTGCTGCGAATCCGATATGACGTGAGAAACGGTCCGCACAAATCCACTCCACAAATAAGAAAAGGCCGGGTTGCCAGAACGCGGTCAGCAGGGAGATTGCCTATTCTTTGTCGCATAAGAGTCGGCTTATAGTGATAACAATGAGTACACTGTCTGACGACCTTTCGAACTATTTCGCGTTTATTATCCACACAGAATCAGAACCTTAGCGCCTGCATGAAGATTTCTGCGATGCAGATCTTCGATATGTGTTCGGGTGAAACAATGGTTCTTTGGAAGTAACAATGGGAACTTTGCTTCCAATGGTATGGGTGCTTGTGCGAGACGGCCTCCAACACGTACGACATGAACTATTTGTGTGCCTACTTCCTCTTCTGTTAGAAAGGGATTCAGTTTTTGAAACTCTGGCCTTAAGATTCTTTCTATTATGGCAGTGATTTCCTTAAAATAAACCTTGTGTTGAATAGAAGATATTATATACATATGTAAATGCTGATTTAAATTCTGCTACTGAAATGTTTCTAGTAGTATATACTGTATTGCTTCTGTCAATGGGAGATCGGTTAAAAACGCGAAACACGTATGCTACATCACGTACACTTTTCTGAAACGATGGAAGTCAGCCGATAATCTGCTCAACTATGCTAATTTAGAACTACCATTGCTACATGTCACTAGGGATCTTCGAACTTCTAATTCGTTGAGGTCATAGTCACTCTCGACTTTAGGCTGAGGCCATTGGGTTGACTCAAGTTTTAAGAAGTTCGGACCATGAAACCAAATTGATTTCATCAATTCACTGGCTGCACAACCACGAGACACAATATCAGCGGGGTTGTCATTTCCAGGCACATGACGCCAAATAATATCCTCCGATTGCGTTTGTAGGATGGAAACGCGGTTTGCAATAAAACATTTAAGTGTTGGTGGATGCCTTTCAAGCCAATGCAGAACAACGGTGGAATCTGTCCAAAAGTATATTTTGCTAACGAGTTTTTTTTTTTTGTTTATATTTATTAGCGTAGGAACCATACAATACAATAGGGTATCTTAACAGACGCAAGGATTTTTGGGGACCAAACCTTATGCTCATGTTACATCAGGACTCATAGACGACATGTGTAAGAGAGTTCATGGTTGCCCAAGTGTTTTGGCGAACCCTATTCGTTTCAGACGTTGTAAAGGCCTGGCCGGGAGTAAGCTTCTTGCTAGCATATTTCTGTGCCTAGCAAGCCTGTCTCTGTACCTGCTTGTGTGCCTTCCAACGAGTGATCCAAATTTATCTTTAATTCTTGTCCATGTCTGACAAAGTGAAACGAGGTATACTTTGTGACTTTGTGGGAGCTACTCTTGATCTGGATACAATTATTGATGTGTAGAACTTTCCATTTATATTCGTCCGCACCCAAACGCTCATTCTGACGCATCAGAAAATCCATGAATTTCGCTTAAGTTGGTTGGTGATGTGATAACGAACCGAGGGACCCGAATCATGGGTAAATTGTAAAGATCTCCTTCAATGGCCTAACATTTTGTCTGTAAAGCAGCTGGCAATGTGTCATCCCAGTCCAGACACTCGATCCACAAGTCTTGCACAAGGATTTTGCAGCGCACTACATAATAAAACAGATCTGCTAGATCTATCCCAGCTGGTATGACCCAATTACTTACGTTTAATTTATACTGAGGTTGAGCCACTGAAATTGATTTAGTAACAACGAAGTCTAAATTCCATTCGAGCGAATTTTAGTGGACACTGAGTGCTTCATGTGTGTTCGTATTTGACCAATTCCAGAGATTTCATAATGTTGCTTATGAAACGTTAGTTGAAGTCTTTTAGCTAATTCTTCAGTTATAAAGTTGATCTCCGAACCAGAATCAAGAAGAGCTCTAGCGAATTGGAAACAGCCGTTTTTGTCTTGAATTAAAACTACTGCTGTAGGAATGAGTGCATTCCGAAAACGACGAGTTAGCATAGATGTTGCATATGTTTTGTCTTCTTGATTGGTTACCAGTTCTGAATTTGACTTGAGCATTGAATGAGTTGAATGAATGTGGTGAGTGTATGAATTGTTTGTTCCAGTCTCCACATACTTATGCACAACTATATTTAGAACCAAGTGAATTAGTATCGCGTTTAATATATCGGCTTCAGATCCAAGGGATAGTAATGATCCACGAAGGGCTGAGACCGTATCCAAAATTGTTCGCAATGCTACAGCATCTGGTTTTTTAATGCTAGCAATATTAAAGAGGTTTGAAATATGCTCTACAAAGAGCCTGACAAACAACTCAATAAATAATTAAATTTATCTACGTTAGATAATGAAGAATCGTCGTGCACCATTGCCATGAATGACGTGACGAATTTTTGAAATTCTCCATATTTACCATCGAATTTCGGTAATCCTAGCGATGGAAGACGATTATAATGTTCACTATGACATGCTGATGAATTGAAAAAACTAATTTCCTCTGGCTTGTCTTTTTTATTTGTGCCAATACGCTTCAAGATAATGCTTTTTGTTTCAATAAAAAGATTTTCAATTTCTTCACGAGTTGTATATGTTGGATCTACCCTTTCAATGTTTGACAGAGTTTGTAAAGCTTGTTAAAGTACGATTCTTATATTTGAGATTGGCATTCTAAGCTAGTCGGATCTATTTGACATTGGATTCGAACTCTCAAACTTTCAATATTACTCTGAAGTAAGTTCCTTTGTTGCCGTAGAGCTATCAGTTGAGTTTCAATTGATGTTTGTGGAGTCATGATGGAATTTAGTAGACAAAATATAGCAAGGTAGAAATTGAGTCGGACCTTTATTTAATGTGTTCTAATTTCTTAATAAACACTCAAATTATTTAAGTTCCGCTCAATGAGCTTAATAAGTGAGCCTTAACTAAGCAGATCGATTACATAAAAAGTGTAAGTAATGTGTACAAGAGCTTTCTATTAAGCTGCATGTGTGGTTAAGCTTACGGTTTTGACACTTATTGTCTTTCCACTCCAAATGACAGTTTATGATCGTGGTTGAGTTTTCGATTGAGTCAAAGCTTGAACGACTGTCGCACACTTTGGTTTCACTCAACTTGCTGTAGGTTATGGATGAGTTCAGAATCCAATTCAGAATCCAATGATGATAAAGATGTGGTCAAATCCAATCAATGCTGCTAGTCCAACGATGATAGCTAATTAGCTGATCCGGTTTCCAAGGTGCAGCGGTTACAAAGTCCAATAATGTTGACCTTGCAGGCGTAGGTGGCATACAATTATGCGAAACGATTTTAAATGAATTTAAAGGTTTTATGTTGGGACATGCGAAGCGCAGTATCCCGTCACGGTCGCCAACGTTTGATCTGCAAAATACAAATGTTAAACTAAAATCTGTCCAATACAGATTATTGATTCCCAAATGAAACCAATGTCTTCTCTCGTTCGAGTTTCCAAAAGAAGAATATCTTATATTGAGATAAAGCTCTTCGTGAGCAATGAGAGTAAACTTTTAGTACAATGTAAGTTGATACAATGAGACAAATGTAACTATATTAAATTACTGTAGTAAATCTGTAAACTTATGATTTATGATTGGCTTCTCCTCCAACATACTCCCCCATTGAAGAATCTATTAGTGTCTTTAATCTAATTAAATAGAGTTCTTAACAGGGTAGCTGTGCAAGCTTGCAGATGGGTCGGCGAATGATTGCCTTCCTTGTTCGGACATCCGCCACTCTGACTCTCCCATCAGCTCCGCATATAATGTCGATTACTCTTCCAGTCAGCCAACATTGAGGAGGAAGATTATATTCGTGGATCAAAACAAGTTGATCCATTGCTATGTTGCTCTCTGGTCGCAACCATTTCGCACGCTCTTGCAAAGTGTGGATATAATCTCGTTTCCATAGGTTCCAAAACCGCTGTTTGAAATATGTAATTCGCTGCCAACGAGTTAAGTAAGAAGACGGTTGGGCTTTATCCAATACTGGTTCAGGAATTGCCCGTAGTGAACAGCCGATAAGGAGATGCGCTGGTGTTAACGCTTCCCCGACATTAGGGTCATCGCTGTGAATGTAAATAGGGCGAGAATTTAAAATTGCTTCTACTTCGATTATAATTAATTGAAGCTCTTCATAGGTCATGTGTGAATTAGTCAAATTTTTGACCAACAACGTCTTCATTGATTTGACCGCGGCTTCCCATAGACCTCCAAAATGTGGCGCACGAGGTGGAATAAAGTTGAATTCGAAACCAGTATTATGACTGAATTCTGCAAGATTTCTAAGATTGTCTTCCGTCCAGAAAAGTTTTTTGACGCCTTTAAGTTGTGAGCACCGACAAAATTAATGGCGTTGTCACAATAGATACTTTTGGGAATACCTCGTCGACCAATAAATGGCTTTAAACTGAGAATGAAGTTATTAGAAGAGAGATCTGAAATAAGTTCCGTATGTATTGCCTTTGAGGCGAAGCAAATAAACAAAGCTAGATATGATTTGTAGGGAACCTTGCTGCGAATCCGATATGACGTGAGAAACGGTCCGCACAAATCCACTCCACAAATAAGAAAAGGCCGGGTTGCCAGAACGCGGTCAGCAGGGAGATTGCCTATTCTTTGTCGCATAAGAGTCGGCTTATAGTGATAACAATGAGTACACTGTCTGACGACCTTTCGAACTATTTCGCGTTTATTATCCACACAGAATCAGAACCTTAGCGCCTGCATGAAGATTTCTGCGATGCAGATCTTCGATATGTGTTCGGGTGAAACAATGGTTCTTTGGAAGTAACAATGGGAACTTTGCTTCCAATGGTATGGGTGCTTGTGCGAGACGGCCTCCAACACGTACGACATGAACTATTTGTGTGCCTACTTCCTCTTCTGTTAGAAAGGGATTCAGTTTTTGAAACTCTGGCCTTAAGATTCTTTCTATTATGGCAGTGATTTCCTTAAAATAAACCTTGTGTTGAATAGAAGATATTATATACATATGTAAATGCTGATTTAAATTCTGCTACTGAAATGTTTCTAGTAGTATATACTGTATTGCTTCTGTCAATGGGAGATCGGTTAAAAACGCGAAACACGTATGCTACATCACGTACACTTTTCTGAAACGATGGAAGTCAGCCGATAATCTGCTCAACTATGCTAATTTAGAACTACCATTGCTACATGTCACTAGGGATCTTCGAACTTCTAATTCGTTGAGGTCATAGTCACTCTCGACTTTAGGCTGAGGCCATTGGGTTGACTCAAGTTTTAAGAAGTTCGGACCATGAAACCAAATTGATTTCATCAATTCACTGGCTGCACAACCACGAGACACAATATCAGCGGGGTTGTCATTTCCAGGCACATGACGCCAAATAATATCCTCCGATTGCGTTTGTAGGATGGAAACGCGGTTTTTTTTTTGTTTATATTTATTAGCGTAGGAACCATACAATACAATAGGGTATCTTAACAGACGCAAGGATTTTTGGGGACCAAACCTTATGCTCATGTTATATCAGGACTCATAGACGACATGTGTAAGAGAGTTCATGGTTGCCCAAGTGTTTTGGCGAACCCTATTCGTTTCAGACGTTGTAAAGGCCTGGCCGGGAGTAAGCTTCTTGCTAGCATATTTCTGTGCCTAGCAAGCCTGTCTCTGTACCTGCTTGTGTGCCTTCCAACGAGTGATCCAAATTTATCTTTAATTCTTGTCCATGTCTGACAAAGTGAAACGAGGTATACTTTGTGACTTTGTGGGAGCTACTCTTGATCTGGATATAATTATTGATGTGTAGAACTTTCCATTTATATTCGTCCGCACCCAAACGCTCGTTCTGACGCATCAGAAAATCCATGAATTTCGCTTAAGTTGGTTGGTGATGTGATAACGAACCGAGGGACCCGAATCATGGGTAAATTGTAAAGATCTCCTTCAATGGCCTAACATTTTGTCTGTAAAGCAGCTGGCAATGTGTCATCCCAGTCCAGACACTCGATCCACAAGTCTTGCACAAGGATTTTGCAGCGCACTACATAATAAAACAGATCTGCTAGATCTATCCCAGCTGGTATGACCCAATTACTTACGTTTAATTTATACTGAGGTTGAGCCACTGAAATTGATTTAGTAACAACGAAGTCTAAATTCCATTCGAGCGAATTTTAGTGGACACTGAGTGCTTCATGTGTGTTCGTATTTGACCAATTCCAGAGATTTCATAATGTTGCTTATGAAACGTTAGTTGAAGTCTTTTAGCTAATTCTTCAGTTATAAAGTTGATCTCCGAACCAGAATCAAGAAGAGCTCTAGCGAATTGGAAACAGCCGTTTTTGTCTTGAATTAAAACTACTGCTGTAGGAATGAGTGCATTCCGAAAACGACGAGTTAGCATAGATGTTGCATATGTTTTGTCTTCTTGATTGGTTACCAGTTCTGAATTTGACTTGAGCATTGAATGAGTTGGATGAATGTGGTGAGTGTATGAATTGTTTGTTCCAGTCTCCACATACTTATGCACAACTATATTTAGAACCAAGTGAATTAGTATCGCGTTTAATATATCGGCTTCAGATCCAAGGGATAGCAATGATCCACGAAGGGCTGAGACCGTATCCAAAATTGTTCGCAATGCTACAGCATCTGGTTTTTTAATGCTAGCAATATTAAAGAGGTTTGAAATATGCTCTACAAAGAGCCTGACAAACAACTCAATAAATAATTAAATTTATCTACGTTAGATAATGAAGAATCGTCGTGCACCATTGCCATGAATGACGTGACGAATTTTTGAAATTCTCCATATTTACCATCGAATTTCGGTAATCCTAGCGATGGAAGACGATTATAATGTTCACTATGACATGCTGATGAATTGAAAAAACTAATTTCCTCTGGCTTGTCTTTTTTATTTGTGCCAATACGCTTCAAGATAATGCTTTTTGTTTCAATAAAAAGATTTTCAATTTCTTCACGAGTTGTATATGTTGGATCTACCCTTTCAATGTTTGACAGAGTTTGTAAAGCTTGTTAAAGTACGATTCTTATATTTGAGATTGGCATTCTAAGCTAGTCGGATCTATTTGACATTGGATTCGAACTCTCAAACTTTCAATATTACTCTGAAGTAAGTTCCTTTGTTGCCGTAGAGCTATCAGTTGAGTTTCAATTGATGTTTGTGGAGTCATGATGGAATTTAGTAGACAAAATATAGCAAGGTAGAAATTGAGTCGGACCTTTATTTAATGTGTTCTAATTTCTTAATAAACACTCAAATTATTTAAGTTCCGCTCAATGAGCTTAATAAGTGAGCCTTAACTAAGCAGATCGATTACATAAAGAGTGTAAGTAATGTGTACAAGAGCTTTCTATTAAGCTGCATGTGTGGTTAAGCTTACGGTTTTGACACTTATTGTCTTTCCACTCCAAATGACAGTTTATGATCGTGGTTGAGTTTTCGATTGAGTCAAAGCTTGAACGACTGTCGCACACTGTGGTTTCACTCAACTTGCTGTAGGTTATGGATGAGTTCAGAATCCAATTCAGAATCCAATGATGCTAAAGATGTGGTCAAATCCAATCAATGATGCCAGTCCAACGATGATAGCTAATTAGCTGATCCGGTTTCCAAGGTGCAGCGGTTACAAAGTCCAATAAGGTTGACCTTGCAGGCGTAGGTGGCATACAATTATGCGAAACGATTTTAAATGAATTTAAAGGTTTTATGTTGGGACATGCGAAGCGCAGTATCCCGTCACGGTCGCCAACGTTTGATCTGCAAAATACAAATGTTTAACTAAAATCTGTCCAATACAGATTATTGATTCCCAAATGAAACCAATGTCTTCTCTCGTTCGAGTTTCCAAAAGAAGAATATCTTATACTGAGATAAAGCTCTTCGTGAGCCATGAGAGTAAACTTCTAGTACAATGTAAGTTGAATCTGTAAACTTATGATTTATGATTGGCTTCTCCTCCAACAGTTGGGTTCCTGTACGTAGGATTATGCGATGATGAAACACTTTAGGGAGTTCGCCCAAACAACGGCACTCATGATAATGGTGAACTTAGGTAGGGAGGGTAAAAAAGCCTCGTTGCAGTCACATCTTTGCAACGATATCGTGTCATGTTGATCTTTCTATTTGATGTTTGTTGGCTAGGGATATATCACAATGTACAATTGTACCGCGCGACGCTCGTCTCTACATCTATTACCTTCCGAAACCATTTGAACTGGCTGTTATTTTTATTTTAGCTGTCAGGTCAAATTGTTCATTATATTCTGTTCCAAATTAGTTTTTTATTCCTTAAATTGACAATTTAGCCAGATTTAATTGTTTGGCCATTACACCAAAAGTGTTCCCAGATTTATAAGTATCTAAAGGTAATCTTCTAATTTCTTTGCAAATAGGTTTACCAAGTGCTATCGTTGCTAAACTTTGAATATTTTGAAGCAGTAACACATTTCTTACCTTTTGCATTGCATAACTGCTTCCAGATTATGACTAAATCTTCTTTCAAATTTAACCTAAGCTAATGCAGCGTAGGTAACGTACAACAAACATTAGTTGTTATAAAATTAGGACAATAAAATGATGTTGCAGAAAAGAACAGGTCTGCATTTGTCACTTACTTTAGTATGGAAAAGATCGTCCGTTGAACATTACATATGGGTAAAAGAAAACTTGCCGTACGAATTAATAGTGGTCAGTGCTCGTATAACCACTTGCCTTACTTGGTTTGCTTTGGCCAGTATATTTGATCGCCTACACTTTTTAGCCAGGTGTTGGTCTCTTTGCTGCTTTTGCCATGGGCAATGTCTGTATAACCACTCGTCGTACTTGGTTGTCTTTGACCAGTATTATTTGATCGACTTCACTTTTACGCCATTTGTTGCGTGGAAGTTTTCATCTACCTACCGCTACTGGTGGTCTCATAGTAAACCACTTTCCACGTTTGACCAAATCTGGAAAATATTCCCGCACTCAGCGTAAGCAAAACTGGTGAGCAAATCTTTGCACAGCTGCACAGCAAGGTGTGATGACCTCGTCATCTTTGCTATATAGGGAAACCAAAGTAAGAGGTCTGGAAATAAGAATGTATTCCACTTCCCATAGAGGGCTTTGCAGGCTTTCATAGGTGAATTTTCTTATCGAACAAATTGCGTAGAGCCCCTCACATATACGCAAGTAGCCGCTGGTTGGTTGAATTTCCATTTGATGTGATCGAACGACGATTTGACTTCGTTGAAGTTGAGACACCTTTGAAATTAGTTTCATTATCGCTGTAAATCTACTTGGAGTTCCGCGCCAGTTGCAAAGTTCAAAAGAGAACGTACCAATTCAAAAAGTTCACACTTATAGTTAAGTGGGTAAAGACAACGCACCATCTCTTCTCTCGTTGCCGTCCAACCATGACTAGGAGAGGACCAAAAGAGTCTACACCTACGTAAGTAAAAGGTAGCCGCTGATTGGCGTGGCATTCGCGGTAAGGCAGGCGTTTTCATTTTTAGAGCGTTGAGACGACTTTCACATGCCTTTGTACAGTACTCGCAGGCATGCTATGAAGTAGATGTCTCGCAATTTGTTAATCCACGTCTCATGGGAAATGTTCATGTAAAGTATAGTGCTATGTGCGAGGATTTAAATAGGACCATTTGTGGTCAGTCAAATATTGCAAATCTAGCTAAGCAAAAGGCTATCAAATAAATGACATCAGTTTGCGATGTAGTCCTGAATCCATCGATCGATGAAGAAGTAAACTCTAAAAGGTTAGTGGTAGTAGATCTACGTTTCGTGAACCCATGTTGGATATGAAAGTACAGATCTACAGAAATGTTGCAATTGAGAAGTTATAATTTTCTCAAAAGTCTTCGTTGTAGCATACAATTTGGAAGTACCCTTGACATTTAAGCTCCGGGTTTGTTACCCTTCTTATGGAGAAGAATGATAAAAGATTCCTTCCAAATAGGGAACGAAGAAGTTTTATCGAATAAAGTAAATAAGTAATGAAAATAAGAATGTAGACTGGGCCCGTCTAAGTTGTGCACATCCTGCAAAGCGAATCGTTGGTCGTTGTTCAAAGTCACAATAGTCAGCGTCGTGTTGTTCGCCTATTTTAGGCATAGTTGTTGAGGTACACCTCCCAAACAACGTTGCTTATAATATATTGTTAGAGAGTGTTCAGTATTTCCGAAAATTCGGTTAAATTGCTGGAGTGCTTGAGGTAACTCCGATGTTCCCATACTACAACTTCTCCATCTGTGACAGGAATGTAGACAGCATGAGCTATTAAATAAGCTAGACGTATTACATTTGTGTTCTTGCATTTAACCCTACTGCTTATATTCTATTCTTGTTTAAAATTCCGAGCAACTACCTCAAGTTGTCCTTATAGACCTTTCTCCCCTTAATAAGAACTGACGTTCCTGGGTCTGCCTGAATGGCTTCTTCAGAACAGTACTGCGTTAGTTTGTCTCCCAGTCTTTTATTGTTCTTAAGGAACTCTTTCTCCTATTTCGAAATACCTGTTTTGACGGTATGGATTATTTCTGTCTAGTTGGTTTTCCTGAGCACCAACTTTCTTATTTCTGATTTTCCCTCTCGACTCTTTACTGAATGAATCGTCCGGTTGTATTCAACAGTCGCGAGCATTATTAGATCTACAGTGTCCTCAATTTTGCTCTCCAACTTGATGTACCTGGCGATCTCCCCTGTCGTTCCACCTGCCCATTTGATGCGCTATGCAGCAGTGATGCATTAACAACATCAATTTCGAATTGATTTTTAATAGAGGCTTCATGGTTTCGAAATTTAATGCGGCTTCGTTGTCGCAATAAATTGTTTTGATTTTGGGGAAATTATTCACAAGTTGACTTATTGGGACCCATATATCTGTTATTGTTCTCGAAAAGATTGGTTGTGTTATAGCAAATTTGGGAAACTTCTCAATGCATGTTAAGAACTGTTTTTTGTCTGTCGAAAAATGTCAATATGGAGCCTTTCACCCGTGAACGATGGTGTCGGTGTTATACCTAGCTCCTGTTTTTTGGGATGTCTATCGTATTTGGCTCTAGAGTAGACCTTGCAGTTTGCAATTACTTCTGTAACTAATTTAAACATTTTTGGCAAATAGTAATCACAAAGGATTTGTTTTACATTCTCTTGAATAGCTCTATGGGTGCTGTTATGTTCGGTTTTAAGTATTTCCTATTGTTCGGTGTTGTTAACGACATCGGCCACCAGCTGTTTGCAATGACAAAATTTGGTTGCCGGGAAGGCTTTAAGGAGTTCATTCTGTATGAGAGCTAAGGTGTGCAACCCGCAATGAATCGCGTTTACAAAGTTTGGTTGCACCACCTTCTTTATATCTCGGAGGG
Source organism: Drosophila emarginata (assembly GCA_037075365.1). Lineage (NCBI taxonomy): Eukaryota > Metazoa > Arthropoda > Insecta > Diptera > Drosophilidae > Drosophila > Drosophila emarginata. The sequence continues at coordinate 85,710 of JBAMCD010000037.1, read as the reverse complement.
CTTTGTCATCATTTTTGAAATAGATGGTGTGTCGCCAACAATACAAATGTGCGTTTTAACGGAAATTGTGCCTTTTCCAGAATTATAAGGTTCCTAAAGCAATTAAGCGGTTTGTCTGTGGTTTCTACCGTGTAGGTGAGTGATAGTTCACTATGAACGGTGGCTACATCAGATTCTATCTCGTTCTGCAGGGCATTTTTTGCCGTGAACGCGAATCCGTTTCATGATTTTCATTGCCTGGCTTGTAAAAATTTTTGGCGTTATGTTCGTCAAAGTATTACATCACCCTTTTTATTTTAAGTTCCGCTCAATGAGCTTAATAAGTGAGCCTTAACTAAGCAGATCGATTACATAAAGAGTGTAAGTAATGTGTACAAGAGCTTTCTATTAAGCTGCATGTGTGGTTAAGCTTACGGTTTTGACACTTATTGTCTTTCCACTCCAAATGACAGTTTATGATCGTGGTTGAGTTTTCGATTGAGTCAAAGCTTGAACGACTGTCGCACACTGTGGTTTCACTCAACTTGCTGTAGGTTATGGATGAGTTCAGAATCCAATTCAGAATCCAATGATGCTAAAGATGTTGTCAAATCCAATCAATGATGCTAGTCCAACGATGATAGCTAATTAGCTGATCCGGTTTCCAAGGTGCAGCGGTTACAAAGTCCAATAAGGTTGACCTTGCAGGCGTAGGTGGCATACAATTATGCGAAACGATTTTAAATGAATTTAAAGGTTTTATGTTGGGACATGCGAAGCGCAGTATCCCGTCACGGTCGCCAACGTTTGATCTGCAAAATACAAATGTTTAACTAAAATCTGTCCAATACAGATTATTGATTCCCAAATGAAACCAATGTCTTCTCTCGTTCGAGTTTCCAAAAGAAGAATATCTTATACTGAGATAAAGTTCTTCGTGAGCCATGAGAGTAAACTTCTAGTACAATGTAAGTTGAATCTGTAAACTTATGATTTATGATTGGCTTCTCCTCCAACAGTTGGGTTCCTGTACGTAGGATTATGCGATGATGAAACACTTTAGGGAGTTCGCCCAAACAACGGCACTCATGATAATGGTGAACTTAGGTAGGGAGGGTAAAAAAGCCTCGTTGCAGTCACATCTTTGCAACGATATCGTGTCATGTTGATCTTTCTATTTGATGTTTGTTGGCTAGGGATATATCACAATGTACAATTGTACCGCGCGACGCTCGTCTCTACATCTATTACCTTCCGAAACCATTTGAACTGGCTGTTATTTTTATTTTAGCTGTCAGGTCAAATTGTTCATTATATTCTGTTCCAAATTAGTTTTTTATTCCTTAAATTGACAATTTAGCCAGATTTAATTGTTTGGCCATTACACCAAAAGTGTTCCCAGATTTATAAGTATCTAAAGGTAATCTTCTAATTTCTTTGCAAATAGGTTTACCAAGTGCCATCGTTGCTAAACTTTGAATATTTTGAAGCAGTAACACATTTCTTACCTTTTGCATTGCATAACTGCTTCCAGATTATGACTAAATCTTCTTTCAAATTTAACCTAAGCTAATGCAGCGTAGGTAACGTACAACAAACATTAGTTGTTATAAAATTAGGACAATAAAATGATGTTGCAGAAAAGAACAGGTCTGCATTTGTCACTTACTTTAGTATGGAAAAGATCGTCCGTTGAACATTACATATGGGTAAAAGAAAACTTGCCGTACGAATTAATAGTGGTCAGTGCTCGTATAACCACTTGCCTTACTTGGTTTGCTTTGGCCAGTATATTTGATCGCCTACACTTTTTAGCCAGGTGTTGGTCTCTTTGCTGCTTTTGCCATGGGCAATGTCTGTATAACCACTCGTCGTACTTGGTTGTCTTTGACCAGTATTATTTGATCGACTTCACTTTTACGCCATTTGTTGCGTGGAAGTTTTCATCTACCTACCGCTACTGGTGGTCTCATAGTAAACCACTTTCCACGTTTGACCAAATCTGGAAAATATTCCCGCACTCAGCGTAAGCAAAACTGGTGAGCAAATCTTTGCACAGCTGCACAGCAAGGTGTGATGACCTCGTCATCTTTGCTATATAGGGAAACCAAAGTAAGAGGTCTGGAAATAAGAATGTATTCCACTTCCCATAGAGGGCTTTGCAGGCTTTCATAGGTGAATTTTCTTATCGAACAAATTGCGTAGAGCCCCTCACATATACGCAAGTAGCCGCTGGTTGGTTGAATTTCCATTTGATGTGATCGAACGACGATTTGACTTCGTTGAAGTTGAGACACCTTTGAAATTAGTTTCATTATCGCTGTAAATCTACTTGGAGTTCCGCGCCAGTTGCAAAGTTCAAAAGAGAACGTACCAATTCAAAAAGTTCAGACTTATAGTTAAGTGGGTAAAGACAACGCACCATCTCTTCTCTCGTTGCCGTCCAACCATGACTAGGAGAGGACCAAAAGAGTCTACACCGACGTAAGTAAAAGGTAGCCGCTGATTGGCGTGGCATTCGCGGTAAGGCAGGCGTTTTCATTTTTAGAGCGTTGAGACGACTTTCACATGCCTTTGTACAGTACTCGCAGGCATGCTATGAAGTAGATGTCTCGCAATTTGTTAATCCACGTCTCATGGGAAATGTTCATGTAAAGTATAGTGCTATGTGCGAGGATTTAAATAGGACCATTTGTGGTCAGTCAAATATTGCAAATCTAGCTAAGCAAAAGGCTATCAAATAAATGACATCAGTTTGCGATGTAGTCCTGAATCCATCGATCGATGAAGAAGTAAACTCTAAAAGGTTAGTGGTAGTAGATCTACGTTTCGTGAACCCATGTTGGATATGAAAGTACAGATCTACAGAAATGTTGCAATTGAGAAGTTATAATTTTCTCAAAAGTCTTCGTTGTAGCAGACAATTTGGAAGTACCCTTGACATTTAAGCTACGGGTTTGTTACCCTTCTTATGGAGAAGAATGATAAAAGATTCCTTCCAAATAGGGAACGAAGAAGTTTTATCGAATAAAGTAAATAAGTAATGAAAATAAGAATGTAGACTGAGCCCGTCTAAGTTGTGCACATCCTGCAAAGCGAATCGTTGGTCGTTGTTCAAAGTCACAATAGTCAGCGTCGTGTTGTTCGCCTATTTTAGGCATAGTTGTTGAGGTACACCTCCCAAACAACGTTGCTTATAATATATTGTTAGAGAGTGTTCAGTATTTCCGAAAATTCGGTTAAATTGCTGGAGTGCTTGAGGTAACTCCGATGTTCCCATACTACAACTTCTCCATCTGTGACAGGAATGTAGACAGCATGAGCTATTAAATAAGCTAGACGTATTACATTTGTGTTCTTGCATTTAACCCTACTGCTTATATTCTATTCTTGTTTAAAATTCCGAGCAACTACCTCAAGTTGTCCTTATAGACCTTTCTCCCCTTAATAAGAACTGACGTTCCTGGGTCTGCCTGAATGGCTTCTTCAGAACAGTACTGCGTTAGTTTGTCTCCCAGTCTTTTATTGTTCTTAAGGAACTCTTTCTCCTATTTCGAAATACCTGTTTTGACGGTATGGATTATTTCTGTCTGGTTGGTTTTCCTGAGCACCAACTTTCTTATTTCTGATTTTCCCTCTCGACTCTTTACTGAATGAATCGTCCGGTTGTATTCAACAGTCGCGAGCATTATTAGATCTACAGTGTCCTCAATTTTGCTCTCCAACTTGATGTACCTGGCGATCTCCCCTGTCGTTCCACCTGCCCATTTGATGCGCTATGCAGCAGTGATGCATTAACAACATCAATTTCGAATTGATTTTTAATAGAGGCTTCATGGTTTCGAAATTTAATGCGGCTTCGTTGTCGCAATAAATTGTTTTGATTTTGGGGAAATTATTCACAAGTTGACTTATTGGGACCCATATATCTGTTATTGTTCTCGAAAAGATTGGTTGTGTTATAGCAAATTTGGGAAACTTCTCAATGCATGTTAAGAACTGTTTTTTGTCTGTCGAAAAATGTCAATATGGAGCCTTTCACCCGTGAACGATGGTGTCGGTGTTATACCTAGCTCCTGTTTTTTGGGATGTCTATCGTATTTGGCTCTAGAGTAGACCTTGCAGTTTGCAATTACTTCTGTAACTAATTTAAACATTTTTGGCAAATAGTAATCACAAAGGATTTGTTTTACATTCTCTTGAATAGCTCTATGGGTGCTGTTATGTTCGGTTTTAAGTATTTCCTATTGTTCGGTGTTGTTAACGACATCGGCCACCAGCTGTTTGCAATGACAAAATTTGGTTGCCGGGAAGGCTTTAAGGAGTTCATTCTGTATGAGAGCTAAGGTGTGCAACCCGCAATGAATCGCGTTTACAAAGTTTGGTTGCACCACCTTCTTTATATCTCGGAGGGCTTTGTCATCATTTTTGAAATAGATGGTGTGTCGCCAACAATACAAATGTGCGTTTTAACGGAAATTGTGCCTTTTCCAGAATTATAAGGTTCCTAAAGCAATTAAGCGGTTTGTCTGTGGTTTCTACCGTGTAGGTGAGTGATAGTTCACTATGAACGGTGGCTACATCAGATTCTATCTCGTTCTGCAGGGCATTTTTTGCCGTGAACGCGAATCCGTTTCATGATTTTCATTGCCTGGCTTGTAAAAATTTTTGGCGTTATGTTCGTCAAAGTATTACATCACCCTTTTTATTTTAAGTTCCGCTCAATGAGCTTAATAAGTGAGCCTTAACTAAGCAGATCGATTACATAAAGAGTGTAAGTAATGTGTACAAGAGCTTTCTATTAAGCTGCATGTGTGGTTAAGCTTACGGTTTTGACACTTATTGTCTTTCCACTCCAAATGACAGTTTATGATCGTGGTTGAGTTTTCGATTGAGTCAAAGCTTGAACGACTGTCGCACACTGTGGTTTCACTCAACTTGCTGTAGGTTATGGATGAGTTCAGAATCCAATTCAGAATCCAATGATGCTAAAGATGTTGTCAAATCCAATCAATGATGCTAGTCCAACGATGATAGCTAATTAGCTGATCCGGTTTCCAAGGTGCAGCGGTTACAAAGTCCAATAAGGTTGACCTTGCAGGCGTAGGTGGCATACAATTATGCGAAACGATTTTAAATGAATTTAAAGGTTTTATGTTGGGACATGCGAAGCGCAGTATCCCGTCACGGTCGCCAACGTTTGATCTGCAAAATACAAATGTTTAACTAAAATCTGTCCAATACAGATTATTGATTCCCAAATGAAACCAATGTCTTCTCTCGTTCGAGTTTCCAAAAGAAGAATATCTTATACTGAGATAAAGTTCTTCGTGAGCCATGAGAGTAAACTTCTAGTACAATGTAAGTTGAATCTGTAAACTTATGATTTATGATTGGCTTCTCCTCCAACAGTTGGGTTCCTGTACGTAGGATTATGCGATGATGAAACACTTTAGGGAGTTCGCCCAAACAACGGCACTCATGATAATGGTGAACTTAGGTAGGGAGGGTAAAAAAGCCTCGTTGCAGTCACATCTTTGCAACGATATCGTGTCATGTTGATCTTTCTATTTGATGTTTGTTGGCTAGGGATATATCACAATGTACAATTGTACCGCGCGACGCTCGTCTCTACATCTATTACCTTCCGAAACCATTTGAACTGGCTGTTATTTTTATTTTAGCTGTCAGGTCAAATTGTTCATTATATTCTGTTCCAAATTAGTTTTTTATTCCTTAAATTGACAATTTAGCCAGATTTAATTGTTTGGCCATTACACCAAAAGTGTTCCCAGATTTATAAGTATCTAAAGGTAATCTTCTAATTTCTTTGCAAATAGGTTTACCAAGTGCCATCGTTGCTAAACTTTGAATATTTTGAAGCAGTAACACATTTCTTACCTTTTGCATTGCATAACTGCTTCCAGATTATGACTAAATCTTCTTTCAAATTTAACCTAAGCTAATGCAGCGTAGGTAACGTACAACAAACATTAGTTGTTATAAAATTAGGACAATAAAATGATGTTGCAGAAAAGAACAGGTCTGCATTTGTCACTTACTTTAGTATGGAAAAGATCGTCCGTTGAACATTACATATGGGTAAAAGAAAACTTGCCGTACGAATTAATAGTGGTCAGTGCTCGTATAACCACTTGCCTTACTTGGTTTGCTTTGGCCAGTATATTTGATCGCCTACACTTTTTAGCCAGGTGTTGGTCTCTTTGCTGCTTTTGCCATGGGCAATGTCTGTATAACCACTCGTCGTACTTGGTTGTCTTTGACCAGTATTATTTGATCGACTTCACTTTTACGCCATTTGTTGCGTGGAAGTTTTCATCTACCTACCGCTACTGGTGGTCTCATAGTAAACCACTTTCCACGTTTGACCAAATCTGGAAAATATTCCCGCACTCAGCGTAAGCAAAACTGGTGAGCAAATCTTTGCACAGCTGCACAGCAAGGTGTGATGACCTCGTCATCTTTGCTATATAGGGAAACCAAAGTAAGAGGTCTGGAAATAAGAATGTATTCCACTTCCCATAGAGGGCTTTGCAGGCTTTCATAGGTGAATTTTCTTATCGAACAAATTGCGTAGAGCCCCTCACATATACGCAAGTAGCCGCTGGTTGGTTGAATTTCCATTTGATGTGATCGAACGACGATTTGACTTCGTTGAAGTTGAGACACCTTTGAAATTAGTTTCATTATCGCTGTAAATCTACTTGGAGTTCCGCGCCAGTTGCAAAGTTCAAAAGAGAACGTACCAATTCAAAAAGTTCAGACTTATAGTTAAGTGGGTAAAGACAACGCACCATCTCTTCTCTCGTTGCCGTCCAACCATGACTAGGAGAGGACCAAAAGAGTCTACACCGACGTAAGTAAAAGGTAGCCGCTGATTGGCGTGGCATTCGCGGTAAGGCAGGCGTTTTCATTTTTAGAGCGTTGAGACGACTTTCACATGCCTTTGTACAGTACTCGCAGGCATGCTATGAAGTAGATGTCTCGCAATTTGTTAATCCACGTCTCATGGGAAATGTTCATGTAAAGTATAGTGCTATGTGCGAGGATTTAAATAGGACCATTTGTGGTCAGTCAAATATTGCAAATCTAGCTAAGCAAAAGGCTATCAAATAAATGACATCAGTTTGCGATGTAGTCCTGAATCCATCGATCGATGAAGAAGTAAACTCTAAAAGGTTAGTGGTAGTAGATCTACGTTTCGTGAACCCATGTTGGATATGAAAGTACAGATCTACAGAAATGTTGCAATTGAGAAGTTATAATTTTCTCAAAAGTCTTCGTTGTAGCAGACAATTTGGAAGTACCCTTGACATTTAAGCTACGGGTTTGTTACCCTTCTTATGGAGAAGAATGATAAAAGATTCCTTCCAAATAGGGAACGAAGAAGTTTTATCGAATAAAGTAAATAAGTAATGAAAATAAGAATGTAGACTGAGCCCGTCTAAGTTGTGCACATCCTGCAAAGCGAATCGTTGGTCGTTGTTCAAAGTCACAATAGTCAGCGTCGTGTTGTTCGCCTATTTTAGGCATAGTTGTTGAGGTACACCTCCCAAACAACGTTGCTTATAATATATTGTTAGAGAGTGTTCAGTATTTCCGAAAATTCGGTTAAATTGCTGGAGTGCTTGAGGTAACTCCGATGTTCCCATACTACAACTTCTCCATCTGTGACAGGAATGTAGACAGCATGAGCTATTAAATAAGCTAGACGTATTACATTTGTGTTCTTGCATTTAACCCTACTGCTTATATTCTATTCTTGTTTAAAATTCCGAGCAACTACCTCAAGTTGTCCTTATAGACCTTTCTCCCCTTAATAAGAACTGACGTTCCTGGGTCTGCCTGAATGGCTTCTTCAGAACAGTACTGCGTTAGTTTGTCTCCCAGTCTTTTATTGTTCTTAAGGAACTCTTTCTCCTATTTCGAAATACCTGTTTTGACGGTATGGATTATTTCTGTCTGGTTGGTTTTCCTGAGCACCAACTTTCTTATTTCTGATTTTCCCTCTCGACTCTTTACTGAATGAATCGTCCGGTTGTATTCAACAGTCGCGAGCATTATTAGATCTACAGTGTCCTCAATTTTGCTCTCCAACTTGATGTACCTGGCGATCTCCCCTGTCGTTCCACCTGCCCATTTGATGCGCTATGCAGCAGTGATGCATTAACAACATCAATTTCGAATTGATTTTTAATAGAGGCTTCATGGTTTCGAAATTTAATGCGGCTTCGTTGTCGCAATAAATTGTTTTGATTTTGGGGAAATTATTCACAAGTTGACTTATTGGGACCCATATATCTGTTATTGTTCTCGAAAAGATTGGTTGTGTTATAGCAAATTTGGGAAACTTCTCAATGCATGTTAAGAACTGTTTTTTGTCTGTCGAAAAATGTCAATATGGAGCCTTTCACCCGTGAACGATGGTGTCGGTGTTATACCTAGCTCCTGTTTTTTGGGATGTCTATCGTATTTGGCTCTAGAGTAGACCTTGCAGTTTGCAATTACTTCTGTAACTAATTTAAACATTTTTGGCAAATAGTAATCACAAAGGATTTGTTTTACATTCTCTTGAATAGCTCTATGGGTGCTGTTATGTTCGGTTTTAAGTATTTCCTATTGTTCGGTGTTGTTAACGACATCGGCCACCAGCTGTTTGCAATGACAAAATTTGGTTGCCGGGAAGGCTTTAAGGAGTTCATTCTGTATGAGAGCTAAGGTGTGCAACCCGCAATGAATCGCGTTTACAAAGTTTGGTTGCACCACCTTCTTTATATCTCGGAGGGCTTTGTCATCATTTTTGAAATAGATGGTGTGTCGCCAACAATACAAATGTGCGTTTTAACGGAAATTGTGCCTTTTCCAGAATTATAAGGTTCCTAAAGCAATTAAGCGGTTTGTCTGTGGTTTCTACCGTGTAGGTGAGTGATAGTTCACTATGAACGGTGGCTACATCAGATTCTATCTCGTTCTGCAGGGCATTTTTTGCCGTGAACGCGAATCCGTTTCATGATTTTCATTGCCTGGCTTGTAAAAATTTTTGGCGTTATGTTCGTCAAAGTATTACATCACCCTTTTTATTTTAAGTTCCGCTCAATGAGCTTAATAAGTGAGCCTTAACTAAGCAGATCGATTACATAAAGAGTGTAAGTAATGTGTACAAGAGCTTTCTATTAAGCTGCATGTGTGGTTAAGCTTACGGTTTTGACACTTATTGTCTTTCCACTCCAAATGACAGTTTATGATCGTGGTTGAGTTTTCGATTGAGTCAAAGCTTGAACGACTGTCGCACACTGTGGTTTCACTCAACTTGCTGTAGGTTATGGATGAGTTCAGAATCCAATTCAGAATCCAATGATGCTAAAGATGTTGTCAAATCCAATCAATGATGCTAGTCCAACGATGATAGCTAATTAGCTGATCCGGTTTCCAAGGTGCAGCGGTTACAAAGTCCAATAAGGTTGACCTTGCAGGCGTAGGTGGCATACAATTATGCGAAACGATTTTAAATGAATTTAAAGGTTTTATGTTGGGACATGCGAAGCGCAGTATCCCGTCACGGTCGCCAACGTTTGATCTGCAAAATACAAATGTTTAACTAAAATCTGTCCAATACAGATTATTGATTCCCAAATGAAACCAATGTCTTCTCTCGTTCGAGTTTCCAAAAGAAGAATATCTTATACTGAGATAAAGTTCTTCGTGAGCCATGAGAGTAAACTTCTAGTACAATGTAAGTTGAATCTGTAAACTTATGATTTATGATTGGCTTCTCCTCCAACAGTTGGGTTCCTGTACGTAGGATTATGCGATGATGAAACACTTTAGGGAGTTCGCCCAAACATCGGCACTCATGATAATGGTGAACTTAGGTAGGGAGGGTAAAAAAGCCTCGTTGCAGTCACATCTTTGCAACGATATCGTGTCATGTTGATCTTTCTATTTGATGTTTGTTGGCTAGGGATATATCACAATGTACAATTGTACCGCGCGACGCTCGTCTCTACATCTATTACCTTCCGAAACCATTTGAACTGGCTGTTATTTTTATTTTAGCTGTCAGGTCAAATTGTTCATTATATTCTGTTCCAAATTAGTTTTTTATTCCTTAAATTGACAATTTAGCCAGATTTAATTGTTTGGCCATTACACCAAAAGTGTTCCCAGATTTATAAGTATCTAAAGGTAATCTTCTAATTTCTTTGCAAATAGGTTTACCAAGTGCCATCGTTGCTAAACTTTGAATATTTTGAAGCAGTAACACATTTCTTACCTTTTGCATTGCATAACTGCTTCCAGATTATGACTAAATCTTCTTTCAAATTTAACCTAAGCTAATGCAGCGTAGGTAACGTACAACAAACATTAGTTGTTATAAAATTAGGACAATAAAATGATGTTGCAGAAAAGAACAGGTCTGCATTTGTCACTTACTTTAGTATGGAAAAGATCGTCCGTTGAACATTACATATGGGTAAAAGAAAACTTGCCGTACGAATTAATAGTGGTCAGTGCTCGTATAACCACTTGCCTTACTTGGTTTGCTTTGGCCAGTATATTTGATCGCCTACACTTTTTAGCCAGGTGTTGGTCTCTTTGCTGCTTTTGCCATGGGCAATGTCTGTATAACCACTCGTCGTACTTGGTTGTCTTTGACCAGTATTATTTGATCGACTTCACTTTTACGCCATTTGTTGCGTGGAAGTTTTCATCTACCTACCGCTACTGGTGGTCTCATAGTAAACCACTTTCCACGTTTGACCAAATCTGGAAAATATTCCCGCACTCAGCGTAAGCAAAACTGGTGAGCAAATCTTTGCACAGCTGCACAGCAAGGTGTGATGACCTCGTCATCTTTGCTATATAGGGAAACCAAAGTAAGAGGTCTGGAAATAAGAATGTATTCCACTTCCCATAGAGGGCTTTGCAGGCTTTCATAGGTGAATTTTCTTATCGAACAAATTGCGTAGAGCCCCTCACATATACGCAAGTAGCCGCTGGTTGGTTGAATTTCCATTTGATGTGATCGAACGACGATTTGACTTCGTTGAAGTTGAGACACCTTTGAAATTAGTTTCATTATCGCTGTAAATCTACTTGGAGTTCTGCGCCAGTTGCAAAGTTCAAAAGAGAACGTACCAATTCAAAAAGTTCAGACTTATAGTTAAGTGGGTAAAGACAACGCACCATCTCTTCTCTCGTTGCCGTCCAACCATGACTAGGAGAGGACCAAAAGAGTCTACACCGACGTAAGTAAAAGGTAGCCGCTGATTGGCGTGGCATTCGCGGTAAGGCAGGCGTTTTCATTTTTAGAGCGTTGAGACGACTTTCACATGCCTTTGTACAGTACTCGCAGGCATGCTATGAAGTAGATGTCTCGCAATTTGTTAATCCACGTCTCATGGGAAATGTTCATGTAAAGTATAGTGCTATGTGCGAGGATTTAAATAGGACCATTTGTGGTCAGTCAAATATTGCAAATCTAGCTAAGCAAAAGGCTAATCTGAATATCAAATAAATGACATCAGTTTGCGATGTAGTCCCGAATCCATCGATCGATGAAGAAGTAAACTCTAAAAGGTTAGTGGTAGTAGATCTACGTTTCGTGAACCCATGTTGGATATGAAAGTACAGATCTACAGAAATGTTGCAATTGAGAAGTTATAATTTTCTCAAAAGTCTTCGTTGTAGCAGACAATTTGGAAGTACCCTTGACATTTAAGCTACGGGTTTGTTACCCTTCTTATGGAGAAGAATGATAAAAGATTCCTTCCAAATAGGGAACGAAGAAGTTTTATCGAATAAAGTAAATAAGTAATGAAAATAAGAATGTAGACTGAGCCCGTCTAAGTTGTGCACATCCTGCAAAGCGAATCGTTGGTCGTTGTTCAAAGTCACAATAGTCAGCGTCGTGTTGTTCGCCTATTTTAGGCATAGTTGTTGAGGTACACCTCCCAAACAACGTTGCTTATAATATATTGTTAGAGAGTGTTCAGTATTTCCGAAAATTCGGTTAAATTGCTGGAGTGCTTGAGGTAACTCCGATGTTCCCATACTACAACTTCTCCATCTGTGACAGGAATGTAGACAGCATGAGCTATTAAATAAGCTAGACGTATTACATTTGTGTTCTTGCATTTAACCCTACTGCTTATATTCTATTCTTGTTTAAAATTCCGAGCAACTACCTCAAGTTGTCCTTATAGACCTTTCTCCCCTTAATAAGAACTGACGTTCCTGGGTCTGCCTGAATGGCTTCTTCAGAACAGTACTGCGTTAGTTTGTCTCCCAGTCTTTTATTGTTCTTAAGGAACTCTTTCTCCTATTTCGAAATACCTGTTTTGACGGTATGGATTATTTCTGTCTGGTTGGTTTTCCTGAGCACCAACTTTCTTATTTCTGATTTTCCCTCTCGACTCTTTACTGAATGAATCGTCCGGTTGTATTCAACAGTCGCGAGCATTATTAGATCTACAGTGTCCTCAATTTTGCTCTCCAACTTGATGTACCTGGCGATCTCCCCTGTCGTTCCACCTGCCCATTTGATGCGCTATGCAGCAGTGATGCATTAACAACATCAATTTCGAATTGATTTTTAATAGAGGCTTCATGGTTTCGAAATTTAATGCGGCTTCGTTGTCGCAATAAATTGTTTTGATTTTGGGGAAATTATTCACAAGTTGATTTATTGGGACCCATATATCTGTTATTGTTCTCGAAAAGATTGGTTGTGTTATAGCAAATTTGGGAAACTTCTCAATGCATGTTAAGAACTGTTTTTTGTCTGTCGAAAAATGTCAATATGGAGCCTTTCACCCGTGAACGATGGTGTCGGTGTTATACCTAGCTCCTGTTTTTTGGGATGTCTATCGTATTTGGCTCTAGAGTAGACCTTGCAGTTTGCAATTACTTCTGTAACTAATTTAAACATTTTTGGCAAATAGTAATCACAAAGGATTTGTTTTACATTCTCTTGAACAGCTCTATGGGTGCTGTTATGTTCGGTTTTAAGTATTTCCTATTGTTCGGTGTTGTTAACGACATCGGCCACCAGCTGTTTGCAATGACAAAATTTGGTTGCCGGGAAGGCTTTAAGGAGTTCATTCTGTATGAGAGCTAAGGTGTGCAACCCGCAATGAATCGCGTTTACAAAGTTTGGTTGCACCACCTTCTTTATATCTCGGAGGGCTTTGTCATCATTTTTGAAATAGATGGTGTGTCGCCAACAATACAAATGTGCGTTTTAACGGAAATTGTGCCTTTTCCAGAATTATAAGGTTCCTAAAGCAATTAAGCGGTTTGTCTGTGGTTTCTACCGTGTAGGTGAGTGATAGTTCACTATGAACGGTGGCTACATCAGATTCTATCTCGTTCTGCAGGGCATTTTTTGCCGTGAACGCGAATCCGTTTCATGATTTTCATTGCCTGGCTTGTAAAAATTTTTGGCGTTATGTTCGTCAAAGTATTACATCACCCTTTTTATTTTTGCATTGGGATTTCTGTCAGAAACAGCAAAGGTCAAAGGCTGGTGGTCTGTATAATTGTTAATGTCCTTAGTCTCGTATAGATATTACTGTAATTTCCCTAGTGCCTAAATTATGGCTAATAATTCTCTTTGGTTTGTGGCATAATTAGCTTCTTTATCTTTTAGAGCTCTAGAAATCATAGTAATTGGTTTGCCACACTGTGTGAGAACAGCCCCAATACCATATGCAGAAGTGTCTGTTGTTAAGTCAAACGGCTTTTTAAAGTCGGGATATCTAAGTACAATATCTTCTGATGCTAAAATGTTTCACAGTCTGTTAAAGGCATCGTTCTCTACTTTATTGAAGCTAATTGGGATATTCCTCGACATATGCTTACTAACGGAAACATTTTGGCCTTTGAGCAGGTTCGAATGGGGCTCTGCGATTGCTACATAGTCCTTAATGAAGCTTCGTTAATAGCTAGCTGAGCCTAGAAAGGATTTAAGGCTGAAAAGATTCTTTGGAACAGAAAATTCTTGAACAGCCCTAACCTTCTCTTAACCCGAACGGCAATCGACAAAATTTGTAGAAAATGGATGTTTTCCCGTGGTCTTGTTCCGCAAGGTAAATTTGGTGATAACCGGCTTTGAGATCTAACGTGATAAAGTATCTAGCTTTACTCAGGTTAGCCAAAACCATACCAATGTTAGGTATTGGGTACTTGTCTTTTAATGCCTTTTATGTCTTTTAATGGCGTCGTCATGAGAATTGGTATTCTGTGGCTTTTAATTGGTAGGGTGCCTGAGATTAGATACCGAAGCTGAAGCGGCTGGAATGAAGGCCCTGATATGAAAGCATGCAGAGTATCGCTTCTAACTTCATTATTTAGTATTCGTATTTTATTTTATTTGTCACCAATGTCAGTCGTTTTTCTAACTCGTCGTAGTATTGCATTAAGCTTAAATCGCCTTGCGTCACCATTTCTGTCGTAAGACCAGTAGTGAAGTTTTGTCTGCATTGGTACAGTCGAGCCTAGCAATTAGTTTAGTGCAGTGTTGTGGGGTACTAATAGGGCTCTTGCAGTTCTCCCAAGTTTATTGCGCATTATTGTAGCAGCTTGGTAGTGCGCTTCACTTCTTAGGTATGGCTTAAAAAATTAAAAGGCGTCTACGGACGATTGCTGCCAAGAAACTTAGTCACTTTGGTTCCCATTAAATTCTGGGACAAACTTCACTATGTCGAAACTCACTTGACGCTGTATTCTGATGTCGGGTGTTATTCTTGTGTAAACCTCTACCTGTGGCGCTTCTATCCGTAGGCTATTAACTTGTCGCCTGTTTTAATCGCTTCTCTTGTTCGGCTAAAGCACTATTAACTGCAATTCTATTCCACTGGCAGTACGAACAAATTGTAAAAGCAACACAAAGTACGATCGTTGTTGAATAGAAATTTAATTTAATTAATAAAACTCCCACAAACATCTTAAACTCCCAAGTGTGAACACTCCACTTACTTTTCTTTTTTTTTATAAAATGAGATGTGTATCTTGAATCCCTAATGTACGTTGGGCGCCAATTAAGTCTTCGTTCAGATCCTGAGATCTTGTGTCTTCTACAACGGTGTGACGAACGCAATATATTGTATCTCGCCACAAAATCGGCAGCAGTATTTAACCAATAATAATAATCTCTTACTTCGTCCTCTGACTTGTTATTTCTTTTATGAGCTAGTTCCACACAGAGCATCTCTACTGCGCATTACTGTTGAGCACACTCGCACCTACTCACATACATAAGCAACGAAGAGGCATACGGAAGCTAACGGTAATTGTGCCAAAGAGGTGGCGTTGCTGCTTGGCTTCGTCGTCGGCAGCAGCGTCCGTACCAAAGTGTCGACGCTGTTGCTGACGTCGATCTAAATTGCCAAATATTCAGAGCTGAGTTCCAAGCCATTAGCGATGACTGCTAATGCAACTAGGCGGCTGCCAGAAAGAGAGGGAGCGAGTCAACGTATTTTGGCGACAAATGGCGTGACATTAACTGCTGCGTGTCAAGTTTTGATTGGCTGAGCTGGCTGATTGGCTAAGGGCAGCGATCAAAGAGAAGCCAAGAAGAGAAACTGAGTGAACACCGCGGAGATCAGACGCATTTTTGGAGAGTGGACCGAAAATTGATTAAGTCAGAAAATAATCGGAGAAGTATTCTGCAGGAGCAAGGAGAAACTGTGAAGTGCTTGTGTACAACAGGAGGACCTGTAGTTAATTGACCCCATATGCCTTTTTGACCCCAGATAGAGCTATACAAACGACCCAGTGTGCATGATAGGCTAATGATGGTGCTCTACCGAAAATATAAGTGAATAAAGTAAATTGTTTCAGAAACAATGAGTGTTATTATTAACAGCCAGATCTTATGTGACGGTAGGTCAACGTTTCTTAGGGAACATTCACGTAACATAAACATGGTAGCATGGTCTATTCAACCAGTATATGTCTCTTAGGGTATGAGTGTCCGGGTGAATCCCTAACTCATTCTCTAAGAGAAATTTGTAAGGTTACTCTATATATTGGGTCACAGACATGACGCTCACCAGAAGCCAACGCCCGGGTGATACCCTAGTTGACTTGGGTGAGATTCCGTGTTTAACGACTTACTATCGAGGTATCTCTTATTAAATCAAGGTCCGGGTGAATCCCTACTTGATTTAGAAAGGGATTCGTGGGTCGGTAGTCTCTGATCTTAGTCCTTAATTTGTATATGCTTGTTAAGTCAAGGTCCGGGTGAATCCCTACTTGACTTGATAGCAAATTGGGACATAATACATAGCAGTAGCCTACGATTTACGTATATAGATAATGCACAGTTCCAGACTCCTATATTGGCCTTAATCTTGTCTTTCCCGATCCTACTTTTGTGTATATTATTCACCTTTATGTTACTAATATCCTCCTTAACCATATTGGCGTGATCGTTACAAATAGGCATAAAATCATTATATCCATTATTATGCCTTCCTCAATCGGATATTCGAGGAATCGGATACCGCTCCCGGCATTTCTTTATATATTGTTCTGTTAAAGAAAGTCCTTGGGTAGACTGAGTTTTGTATCCCGGCCGTAAACTTCCTTACAGATGGCGCCCGAGCAGGGACCCGAGATTTTAAAATTTTTTTTAGTTCAAAAATTTTTTTTATTTGAAGAACTTGAGGATTTCACCTACGTGAAATAAAGCCCAACCATAAAGTTGTTCACGTTCAGATGGTGTCAGCGTGTATGTTGTGTGCTTTCCGTCTACCATGTATAAAATAAAAGTAATATATATATATATATGTATATACATATATAAAAGTCCTGCCCACGATCACGTCAACGATAGAACCACATACAGAATCATTGACAGAGCTAATCCCCACAGTAGAGTCTCGATAGAGTAAACGGTAGAATCCTCGACAGTATAGTATAGCGGGATTTCACTGCAAATTCGATTGCCGGTACATAATTCAAAAAAATATATATAGCAGTAGTGCTGCTAGCAATAATGCCAACGGTACTATCAGAAGCACGGTAGAGCATAATAGTGCTAGCTTTTTCTGACACACTGGTTCGCAGCTTATGTCAGAATCGGTCACGTGGTCGATTACTATTGGTCGACGAACTTAGCTTCATTCTTAACGCCATTCACACGCGCAGAGAAGAATGATAGTGATAATGAGAAAAGAACCTCAAACTAACGCCGCAGATAGCCTACCGTCGGCAGAACAAGGCGGGCTCGTCACGAATAGAAGTAGGAACCCAGCAGTAAGAAAGGAGAGTCTATTCTGAGCAGCCAAGCCTTGGACATCTTACACGACATCAACAGTGATTCAGGATTTAGGAGACTACCCTAAGCAGCCAAGCTGTGAACATCGCACAGGATATTAACAGTGAATCAGGATCCAAGAGTCTGTTCTAAGCAGCCAAGCTGTGAACATCGCGCAGGATATCAACAGTGAATCAGGATCCAGGAGTCTACTCTAAGCAGCCCAGCTCAGCAGTGAATATCAACCAGCAGTGAACCAGGACTAGGCTAGACATTCTAAGCCCTGCAGTGAACATCAGCCAGCAGTGAACCAGGACTAGGCAGGATAGGCCAAACACAGCAGTGAACCAGGACTAAGCTAGACATTATAAGCCCAGCAGTGAACCAGGACTATGCAGGATAGGCCAACCACAGCAGTGAACTAATAAAAAATATCAACTACTATATAGCCCGATTGATGAGAATATTCGGAGTTATTGAGTTGAAGCCTAACAGAAGAGATCAATCAGCAGTAAGTCCATCTAGAACCAACACCGATATTCCAAGCCAAGCAGTGGATACGAACCAACCGTAAACTCTCGCAGCAGTGAACCAAGACAACAACTGTATACAGCAGTGCTATCTAAAAGTATACACGTGCAGCAGTGAAATCCTATCTACAAATCCCTTAGACCTTCAGGGTTATTGTGCTTTCAATTAACCTTTAGAGTCCAGCCGCGTTTACTCCAGGAAATCAATAAATACGCGAGTGGAATGGATCTCTAATTGGCGCAAAGCCGAGTTAGAGATATTTTTTGCCGGACTTGGATAAAATTCTAGTGGTACGGTCGAAGAGATGCGCAGTCGGTTTTCTAGCTTTGCTCTCTAGAGAAGATCATAAGCCCGAGGTCTTATCACGTTTAGCCGAATTAGGGGCTCAGTACAGGCTAGCGGCGAACAGCGATAAAGTCTTAGATATAAAACCACGCTCACGATCACGATCCATCGAAGTACTTAACAGAGTCGGAGGCATCCAGGACTCAGGAGAGTGAAGGAAGAAGTTTATCCGTCTCAGCTTTACCTTCAAGCAATATTAAAGTAGGACTCGAGGTACCCCAGAATCTTCGATCGTCGGCCACGGATGCGTTACCTCAACGATTTGCCGACAACACAAATCACTCTAGTATAGCGGAGAAAGTATCCGAATGGGCTATTACCTTCGATGGCTCGGCAGACCCCCTCTATTTTTTAGAGAAAGTGGAGACTCGTGCAGATACTTATCGTATCAATCTGGAAGTACTACCCAGGATGATGTCTATTCTATTCTCTGGACGCGCAGAAAGATGGTGGCAAACAACAGATCTATTAGATGCCTTTAACCTTTAAATGAGGATTTATAAAATTTTTCTGACCCCCTTGGTACTTCGAAAAGTTGGAAGATTCCATTCGCACACGTAGACAACGTCCTGGAGAAGCTTTCAAACAATACCTGGTGGACCTACGACTTATGATGAGAAGAGCCAACTACTCTACCCAGCAAGAACTGGAGCGCATTTACAACAACCTACATCCAGTTATATACTCACCGAAGGGATTCCCAACATTTGACGGAACTGACCCGTTTATTGTTAACTATGAAACCATTAGAAGCGAAAACTCACCGGACTTTTTGAAATTCTCCACTTCACAGAGAAACGTCCCACCTAGCTATCCCAAAATTTACCAACTGTCGGAAGCACCAGTAGATACACAACGTGCCTGCAGGAATTGTAGCGAATCTGGCCACTTAACAAGACAGAGCCAAAACCAGCAGAGATTTTTCTGCTGTGAATGCGGAAAGCGCGGTGTTCGTACCATAGCCTGCTGACGACGATCGGGAAACGCCGAGCGCGCTCGTTTGATCGGGGAACAAACGAAAGAAGCGTCGAAGCAACCCCTACTTTAAGCCATCTTCAATTTGCGAAACGTAGCTCTTAGCGCTAGTGAAGATTAAAAGAAGGGAAATTAGCGCAACTCTCGATACAGAAGCCACAAGCAGCTTCATCAGCGGGTCTTTGACGCAACAAGTGGGAACTTCTGAAAACTGGATACAAGTGTGCACTGCAATTAACCTAGCTGACGGATCCCGCAAGGAAATCACCCAAGCTATAGAAACAGAGATCTGGTTGGGTTCGCAGACGGTAAAGATACCTTTGCTGATTCTACCAGACATCATTTCTCTGGACGTTGACGCGTACTATGCTCAGTACGTTCAAGTGGCACATGCGACACCAGGACAATACCTGTTACGCGTGAACCCTAGCAGACAGCATGCAAAAACGAAGTCGCGTGGACAACAGACGACAATTAGAACATACCTAAAGTTAAAACTAAAATGAAAACTAACTACGATAGCTAAGGATAGAAGTTTTTAAAGTAGGAATAGAGGACTCTGATCCGATTAAGTGATAAAGGCGATTATAATCGGAACAAAGGACACGGAAAGGTTCGAGTAAAGTATAGGTTGAAATGCAACTTGTTAAAGTTAAAGGGACATAATTTCTAGTTAGTCTACAAGGTACAGATAGATTGACCTGTTTTAATAAATTAGGAGAGTCTATTTGCCATTTAAAAAGCTTGTGTATAAACAAAGTACCAAGCATTACTCTAAGAAGTAATTAAGTAAAGAAGGAAGATTGATTAAAAGAAGTTTACTATAATACGATGGCAAGCTAACATTGCAATCCCAGTTTAAACCACGAAGAGCAAAAATCAAAAATTGCTTTTGAACGGATTCAATTCTAATTTGGTGTGATTCATATTGAGGTGACCAAATGCATGATTCGTACTCCAGAATAGGACGGACCAGTGAAATAAAAAGGGTTTTGGTTGTGTAAGGATCGTCGAATTCGTTCGACCATCGCTTGACGAAACCAAGAACACTCATGGCTTTGCTGACTAAGGTAGAAATATGACGAGTGAAACTTAATTTGTGGTCCATGAGTACACCCAAATCACTCATCTCATTTAAACGTTCAAGTGGAGTATTATTAAGGTAATAAGTTTCTAGGTGAAAGGAAGATCTATAAAACGACATGACATTACGCTTCGAAATATTTAGGTTTAATAAGTTAATTTCACACCAAGTCTGGAGGTTATTAAGATCGGCTTGAAGCAGACGCGGGGAACCTGAATCCTTGAAACTAAGGAAAAGTTTCGTCAGCGTACATAAGCACACGAAAGTGTAAAATGCAATGGTCCAAGATGGCTACCCTGTGGTACCCCCGAAGTTACTTTGATGGTCTTAGACAGTGAGGATTTAAATAGGACCTTTTGTGTACGGTCAGTCAAATATTGCAGAATCCAGCTGAGCAGGAGGCGTGGAAGGCCAATTTCGTTCAGCTTGTACAAAGGCAGTGTATGATTAACAGAATGAAAGGCCTTACTGAAGTCGGTATAAATGACATCAGTTTGCGATTTATTCCTGAATTCCTTTTCATTTCATGTCGGTTAGATAAAAGTACAAAACTACAGAAATGTTGCAATTGAGAAGTTATAATTTTCTCAAAGTCCTTCGGTATAGCGGACAATTTAGAAGTACCCCTATAAATTGATGCTACGCACTTGTTACCTTTTTTATGAAGAGGAATAATAAAAGATTCCTTTCAAATAGATGGGAAAATAGAAGTTGTAACGGACAAAGTAAATAACTTAAGAATTGGGTTACACAAAGTGTCAGCACAAAACCTGAGTACACAACCAGGTATCCCATCTGGTCCTGGTGAGTGCACAGGTTTTACTGAAGTAAGCACTCTTAGAAGCGAACTTTCATCGATCACAGGATTAAAGATACAATTAGACCTATTCAACTGATAAGGATACGAAGAGTTAGCGTGATATTCTTTGGAGGAATAAGTTGTATTGAAAAAATCAGAAAACATATCGGCTATGGCCTGATCATCGTTAGCTTTTTTATTTTCAAAACATAAGTAAGAAGGATGCACTGATGCCTTGCGTTTGGCGTTGACAAAGTTATAAAATCGCTTAGGATCACGGGAAAACTGAAGTTTACAGCGCCATAAGTAATCTTTATAACATTGTGTATTAAGCACTGAAAAATTCGATCGAGCAGCTACATAAAGAGAAAAATCGGACAGTTGACCGGATTTTTTATACTTTTTATAATATCTAGATTTTACGTTCTTTAAATTAGATAGCTTACGTGAAAACTATAGCGGCTTGTCAGTTGACACATGGGTGACACGTGGGACACAAGCATCAAAAACTAAAAACATAGTATTATAGAATAATGAAATAGCAGCGTCTAAATCTTTGCAAGAATACAGATAAGACCAATCTGTAGCAAGAATAAGCTCATTGAGCTTCAAAAAGTTAGTTTTACGAAAGCAACGAGGAAAGGTAGGTTTATGGTTAAGTCCAAAGTTGGATGGAAATTGTCTTCGGGGACAACTAAAGGACCGATTCTCGAAACAGAGCAGTCGGAAGAATCTAACATAAATATAAGATCTAGTAATCTACCGTTTATATTATGCACAGGGTTAACCTGGCTTAAGGATAACTCAAGAAGACCATCAATAAAGCAGTGTGAGGAGGAAAGCACCAGCATGGAAGACTCATCTGATGGATACCAAGAAATGTCAGGCAAATTAAAGTCCCCAAGAACGATTAGTAAATCTGCATCGGAAAGATGGGAGCATACAGAGCAAATTGCTTCTAAATAGCTGGTGTATACCGCCAATTCAGATTTTGGTGGAATATATGAGCAAGTTACAAAGGCAGATTGTAGAGAAATTTTGACACTAACAAATTCAATGTCAAGAGTTGCTGTGAAGGTCACTAATTCAGAGGGAAGGGCTGAGTTGACAGCAATTAAAAATTAAAAAGCGAGTTATCCGAACCCTCTGACGGGACTCAGCCCTTACCAGCCGGTACCCAGAACGACGACCTCATGATGCACCCAGCGGCTAAAGAATTCTTGCGGCGGAAATTGCCAAAGTTCGACTTGCCAAAAGGTGTGTCTCACATTGCGGAGCACGTTATCAACATGAAAGACGATCGTCCCATTAAACAACGGTATTACCCCCGATATCCAGCGCAGCAGAAGACCATCAACGACACAGTAGACCAGTTACTCCTCGAAGACCGCATCGAACCTTCGAAAAGCCCTCACAGCGCACCGATAGTACTAGTCGGTAAGAAAACTGGAGAGATGCGTATGTGTATTGATTTCAGACAATTGAACGCCCAATCCATAAGAGACGCCTACCCCCTTCCTCGAATCAACCACATACTGGAGAAGCTTCGTGATGCCAAATTCATCTCTACATTGGATCTCAAAAGTGGTTATTGGCAAATACCATTGTCTAAGGCGAGTCGCGAATGTACCGCATTTACAGTCCCGGGTCGTGGACTATTTCAGTGGAAAGTAATGCCTTTTGGACTACATTCCGCTGCCGCTACCTTTCACCGAGCACTGGATAGTGTGATTGGCCCAGAAATGGAACCTGCCGCTTTCGCTTACGTAGACGACATAATCGTCGTAGGGAAAACGCTTGAAGAGCATATGACCAATCTACAAGAGGTCTTTCGACGGCTGCGGGAAGCTAATCTACGCATCAACCAGGCAAAGTGCAGATTCTTCAAACGAAGAATAAAGTTTCTTGGACACGTGATCAGCAAGCTGGGTATACACACCGACCCTGAGAAGGTAGCAGCAGTCCGCGAATTGGCCCCAGCAAGTAATATACGACAGCTCCGACGTCGCTTAGGCATTGCTTCCTGGTACCGCTGGTTCGTTCCAGAATTCTCCAGCATTGTACAACCGATCACCGCGTTATTAAAGAAGAATACCAAGTGGAAGTGGGATATCGATCAACAACGGGCTTTCGACCAGCTAAAATCTCGATTGACTTCCGCACCTATACTAGCATGCCCCGACTTCAATGAGAAGTTCTCCTTACAGACTGATGCCAGCGACTACGGATTAGGCGCGGTGTTGACCCAATATCAATAGGGTACGGAGCGAGTGATCGCTTATGCCAACCGCAACCGAGAAAGAGTGTCTTGCAATCGTGTTGGCAATACGTAAAATGCGCTGCTACCTGGAAGGATATCGATTTGAGGTAATAACGGACCATCAGGCTCTCAAATGGCTTAACTCCATCGATAATCCTACTGGTCACATCCAGTATCGCCGAGGCAAACTAAATGTAGTGGCCACTGACTCGCCAACCTTTGGATGTGTTAAACAACATACAGGAGACTCTTCCACAGTGTACTTGGTGGAGAAAACTCATACGTCGAGTAGAAGAACAGCCATACCTGTTCTCGGACTTCCTTTACGAGGGGAATCATCTCTATCGATGGAAGATCCATCACCCCGACGACGACGACCCCATTCCATTGAAGCTCTGCGTTCTTAAAGAAACAAGAAAGCGAGTTCTGCAGGAGTGCCACAACGAACCGACAGCAGCACATTTGGGAATCAGGAAAACCATATTGAGAGTATCCCAAAAGTACTATTGGCCCGGATTCTTCCGCGATGTGTCGCATCACGTTCGCAACTGCTTGGAATGCCAAAAGTATAAAGTGGAACAAACAAAGCCGGCCGGAAAGATGTTTGCCCGTCAAGTCAAAGAACCATTCAGCATAGTCTGCACGGACTTCGTCGGCCCTTTACCCAGGCCAAAACAAGGTAATAAAGTCTTGTTAGTCTTTCTAGATGCTTAAAGCCGATGGGTGGAACTAGTACCGCTTCGTAAAGCAACAACTAACGCCCTGGAATTCCCCGCACCCTAGTGTGTGATAACGGCACGCAGTTCACCAGTCGCTCATTCAAAGACTTCTGTCGTCAAGCGAGAATTGAACTCCAGTTTACCGCACCTTAGACGCCTCGTCAAAACCCCACGGAACCATGAAGACCATGATTGCCCACCTCGGAGAGAGACAAGTCAATTGGGATCACCTCCTGCCAGAGTTCACATTTGCTATAAACTCCAGTGTGTGCGACTCTACGGAATTCACCCCAGCGTTTCTCGTTCTGGGAAGAGAACCCCGACCCCCGGGAACATTGTACGATGAAGTGACCCCTGGCTCGGAACAACGGCATGGTCTCCAGAAGCTCGTACTCAACGTATGGTGGACATCTTTAAGACAGCCCAAGCCCTACAAAGTAACCAAGTTTATTTTCAGGAATATAGTTCAACTGTACCAAGTCCATGGTAGGCGACGACGCACGGCTAGCATAAGCGATCTCAAACCCCGTCAACTGGTCGAAAATAGTGATGGAGTCGACCCAGGAACTCCTCACGAAGTCTCAACCCAGCCATCAACGAGTCCAGGAAAAGGTATCCCAGAAGAAACCGATACCACACAGCATGAGACAGATTGATTCGCAGGGGCCACTTGTTGGAAGGCGTGCCTTCCCAACGTCCCTGTTCCCCGTTGGGGGAAGTCTCTTATGTTTATGATGTTAACCCATCATTTTTCCCGTTCCCCAAACGGGCTCAGAAATATCTTTCCCCCTAATTTTAGTTCAAATCTGTATCATTAATCGTAAGTCTCATCTTCAGCATTGTAAACCACACTGATAGGGATAGTAGGGTTCTAAAGAAGAGGATATAACAAGTCAGAGGGTTTAATGTATATCTTTCCCGTCGCAGCATAAGCAAACCCCCATTCCAGATCGTGGAGATTGTTCCCATCATCGAGGAGCTGGTGTCAACCTGGGAGGCGGAAACCGCCAACACCACGTCGCCAAGCGGGCCCAACCCAGCGTTGGATCAGGCCTCCACATCATCGATGGAAGCACACCCTCCGTCGGCCAATGTAAGCCCTGGACCAACGCAGCACACACCCAGTCCTCGCCGCGATGACACAGAGCCGTTCCCGGTCAATTGCTGGCAACTAGCCAACGCGCCGGAGCTACCGACAATTCAATCCATCGAAGTGCTAGTCCGACCCATGGAACTGGCAGACTTAGCCTGTTTTGATGCCGGACGGTTCGAGGGGTACCGAGCAGGCATCCGACACTTCGGCGACGGAGTGGCAGCCAATTCCGGAAGGATGGCGGCCTAAGAGCGGAGATGAGCAAGTACCTACCAGCTTGGTAGACGCAGTAAGGGAAAGGCAATCCCAATGACGCAACGTTAAATTCCTGCAGGAGGCAGCCGGTCAATTGTTTAGCGTACACATAAATAACTCACGACAGGTCACCATCGCCGGTGTCGTTCGCACACCAAAGTAGAGGGGGGTGTGACGAACACAATATATTGTATCTCGCCACAAAATCGGCAGCAGTATTTAACCAATAATAATAATCTCTTACTCCATACTCTGACTTGTTATTTCTTTTATGAGCTAGTTCCACACAGAGCATCTCTACTGCGCATTACTGTTGAGCACACTCGCACCTACTCACATACATAAGCAACGAAGAGGCATACGGAAGCTAACGGTAATTGTGCCAAAGAGGTGGCGTTGCTGCTTGGCTTCGTCGTCGGCAGCAGCGTCCGTACCAAAGTGTCGACGCTGTTGCTGACGTCGATCTAAATTGCCAAATATTCAGAGCTGAGTTCCAAGCCATTAGCGATGACTGCTAATGCAACTAGGCGGCTGCCAGAAAGAGAGGGAGCGAGTCAACGTATTTTGGCGACAAATGGCGTGACATTAACTGCTGCGTGTCAAGTTTTGATTGGCTGAGCTGGCTGATTGGCTAAGGGCAGCGATCAAAGAGAAGCCAAGAAGAGAAACTGAGTGAACACCGCGGAGATCAGACGCATTTTTGGAGAGTGGACCGAAAATTGATTAAGTCAGAAAATAATCGGAGAAGTATTCTGCAGGAGCAAGGAGAAACTGTGAAGTGCTTGTGTACAACAGGAGGACCTGTAGTTAATTGACCCCATATGCCTTTTTGACCCCAGATAGAGCTATACAAACGACCCAGTGTGCATGATAGGCTAATGATGGTGCTCTACCGAAAATATAAGTGAATAAAGTAAATTGTTTCGGAAACAATGAGTGTTATTATTAAAAGCCAGATCTTATGTGACGGTAGGTCAACGTTGCTTAGGGAACATTCACGTAACATAAACATGGTAGCATGGTCTATTCAACCAGTATATGTCTCTTAGGGTATGAGTGTCCGGGTGAATCCCTAACTCATTCTCTAAGAGAAATTTGTAAGGTTACTCTATATATTGGGTCACAGACATGACGCTCACCAGAAGCCAACGCCCGGGTGATACCCTAGTTGACTTGGGCGAGATTCCGTGTTTAACGACTTACTATCGAGGTATCTCTTATTAAATCAAGGTCCGGGTGAATCCCTACTTGACTTGCTGAGCATTCTTGGGACATAATACATAGCAGTGGCCTAGGATTTACGTATATTGATAAGGCACAGTTCCAGACTCCTATGCTGGCCTTAATGTTGCCTTTCCCGATCTTTCTTTTGTGTATATTATTCCCCTTTATGTTACTAATATCCTCCATAACCATATTGGAATATCGAATATTCAGGTCCCGGCATTTCTTTTTAAATTGTTCTGTTAAAGAAAGGCCCTGGGTAGACTGAGATATGTACCCCGGCCTAAAAACTTCCTTACAACGGATGTTGGTCCTTAGTGAAGATTACGTTGGGAAGACTTCTTCCAGTCAATGGCCTTGTGGCTCAATGATTAATTCAAATAATAAGTCAGCTATCTAGCTTGAGTACTGGTCTGACAGTCTAATGCTGTTTTTATTCAAAATCAAACTAAAACTAGCATTCATGACAAATATATTGAATTAACTTAGCATAAACAATTTTAGCAAGTTCAACTACGAACTTTGTGAGATCCGTCAGCGGATACTTGTTCTTTCATCTCGTGTATGAAGTGCATGTTCCGGTCGTTCATTCAATTTACATATCTGGTACCGTTTAGGGTGGCTTGGCGTTTGAACGTTAAAAGGTGCGTGCCTCGCGTTAATATCTCTGGTCCCTCGTCAGTGCTAACTGTTGCGGTGCTGTCGCTGATGATCATTATGCCATCATCGATCAGGGTAATGGGTTTGAGATCGCTTGCCTAAGTATGGCATAAGTCCTCCCTTCCAGAGTGTAAGCTGCTTGCACAGGTGTCGTGTTCTGCTAATATCTTAATATTAGATGCTTCCATTAAGCTCACTACAGGTACCTCTGTGGGGTGTTCAACGAGGATAGACAGCAAAACAATGTGATCGAGAGTAGTTGGGTTTGTTATATTGGATTTTGCTAGAGTAATCGATAACATTAAATTTCGAATTTCTGTAATTAACATCCTATTAAATAAGCAAGACCTAATAGGTCTTGCATTTAACCCTACCAAGCTTATTACTACTGCTTATATTCTATTCTTGTATAAAATGCCGAGCAACTACCTCAAGTTGTCCTTATGGACCTCTCTCCCTAAGAACTGACGTTCCTGCCTGAATGGTTTCTTCAGTTTGTTTCCCAGTCTTCTATTGTTGTTAAGGAACTCTTTTTCTCCTATTTCGAATTACCTGTTTTGTCGGTATGGATTGTTTTTCTCTAGTTGGTTTTCCTGAGCACCAACTATCTTATTTCTGATTTTCCCTCTCGACTCTTTACTCGATGCGTGAATTACCTCTATTGGTTTTTCCAAGTCACTGAATGAATCGTCCGGTAGTACAGTGTCCTCAATTTTTCTCCAACTTGATGTACCTGGCGATCTCCCCTGGCGTTCCACCTGCCCATTTGATGCGCTATGCAGCAGTGATGCATTAACAACATCAATTTCGAATTGATTTTTAATAGAGGCTTCATGGTTCATTATTCACAAGTTGAATAATTGGGACCCATATATCTGTTATTGTTCTCGAAATGATTGTTCTTGTCAATGCATGCTAACTGTTTTTTGTCTGTCGAAAAATGTCAATATGGAGCCTTTCACCCGTGAACGATGGCGTCGGTGTTATACCTAGCTCCTGTTTTTGGGATGTCTATCGTATTTGGCTCTAGAGTAGACCTTGCAGTTTGCAATTACTTCTGTAACTAATTTAAACATTTTTGGGAAATAGTAATCACAAAGGATTTGTTTTACATTTTCTTGAACAGCTCTATTGGCGCTGTTATGTTTGGTTATAACTATTTCTCTTTGTTCGGTGCTGTTAACGAAATCGGCCACCAGCTGTTTGCAATGCCAAAATTTGGTTTATTGAGTTCGTTCTGTATGAGAGCTAAGGTGTGCAACCCGCAATGAGTCGCGTTCACAAAATCACCGAGTCGATCTGTGGTTCAAATGTGGTAGATCGCTTTTTAGACTACTACTTAACAAGAAAACAAAATTCTTTTAATTAATTTACTGCAACCAAAAATTGAATATACATCTACATGCTGAGTTTGAGAAAGACAAGAAGCATTTGCATTGTGCTCCTTCGGCGAACGGAATTTGAAAAATTGAGAGGCCCTACCCTTGATATACTACCGGCCAATTTATTTCAGCCAAATGCGAATTCACATGGTACTTTATAAGTAGCCTATAAAAAAATATTAAGTGTATATTTTTTATTATTTCTGAAAATACAGGGTCGAATTGCAGCCGTAAACATTTTTAATAGTCTGTAGCTTCGACCTCTAGGTCTCTTTTAATCTAGAGTTACTTCCAAATAAATATATTAGAATACGTCGAAATTCGAAACTCTTAAAAAGTAACATGTAAGGAAAATATTGAATATTTAACGAGAAGCGCCAACTTCAACAACAAAGCGTTTTTTCATAAACAAAGCTTAAGCTTTTGGATCCGATGAGGCTGCCAGCATGTTAGACCTTAATTTTGAGCTTAATTCTGAGCATAATTACAGTAGTATCTAAGACAAATATATCAAGGCAATAATGGACTCTCGTAGTATTTACATTGCACTGATGAAAGGTAAATATTGAAACTCGTTGTAAGTTAAGAGTTCTATTCCACCCAAGTTCGAAAAAATAAAAAGGTCCAAAATTGCCCAATATACACTTTGCAACTTACGAACTTTGTGATTTTTTCATAAGTACTTACAAATTATTGTTACCCGATTTTAAACATCTTTTGGATTCATAATTTTTAAAGTATTCTCTTTCGATTGCATATTCATCGAATTCCACACGAACGAATGTTCATAAAAAAAATAAATTTTGATTTTCTGGCAGAGCTCCCACGCAACTGTGCAACGGTAAAATTATGAGCTTATTCGACCTGATTCGACCGAGTAGAATATTTTTATACCGCTGCAACTTCCTTTATGCTATTCAGGAAAACTGGACGCACAAATGCGTTACAAATATCTGTCAATTTTTATTATATTCTCTGCAAGGATTGTCCCTACCGACATCGAGTACACCCTGTACCATGTAGAGGTGGTACTTCATAAAGTCAAAAACGGTCGAGGTCGCCATCAATTTACAAAAAAAATTCTTTTAGCATGCAGCAACTCGTTCACTCTTAACAGCCCATGTTGCACTGGGCGTTTCAGTACAAGACATAAATACTGGTGCATTTTAGCTATATTTTTGAGTATCCCAATGAAGAATGCAATATCTTTAATAAAATTTTAGTTATACGTTTTTTCCAAATTTCGGGGGCGGAAGTGGGCGTTGCAAAAATTTGAAACAAACTTAACCTGTTTAGACACTAGACGGATTTTGACTCCAAATATTATTACTGTAGCTATTATTGTCTCCGATATCTAGATGTTTATTTTATATCGTTCGGATAAAAAGAAAAAAAAAGGTGGCGACCATCAAAAAAGCATAACTTTAAAATTTAATCCAAGCTGCACGACAAATGATCGTCTATTGCTCTCATTTAACACTTGATCATATTTTTCTCCATTCATTATTTAATTTAAAAGTGTAATAGGACAAACATGCCGAGATCATCTGATTTGGGGAAATTTTTCATTTTCACAATAAAATTTGATTTATTTAGTCCATTCCATTTCCTAATTTTTTAGTAAGCATCGGAAACTTTCCGGGCATTTTCCGCATAAGCCAGCTTCTCGCAATCTGCGTAGCACTCTTTCGACAGGTCAGCCGTAATAGTACCGGCACTCCCATTTGAGGAGTGGGGGTACAACACAACAAATTTATATTGTGCGATCTTGAAAATAAGAAAACTTGTTTCGTTTGATTATAATATTAATGACTCAGGAATACTCCAGGTCTTACCTATCTAACCTTACAAGTTGCTAATCTCCTAATATTTGCTAGGACTATTTCTAGACTTACCCCACTATGCCAGGAATACTCCGGGTCTTCCCTAACTGTGCTAGGAATACTCCAAGTTTTCCCTGCCTGTGCCAAGAATACTCCTTAGCTTCCCTATCTATGCTAGGAATAACTCCTAGTCATGACTTGTTTCGTTTCAAACACTTTTACTGCCCCGCAAGGATATGTCAGGATATAGACATGTTTTCTGCTCCTTTCCAATGTTAACGGTACTTCTGCATCACTTGGTTTTCCAAGTGATTTTCACTTATATAATACTTCACTTTACTTGGCTTACTAGAAAATCTCAGCCGTGCGTATTTATAGGCATCTCGACAAAAGGATACTGCGTTGCATCCAGTACGTTTTCACGCACTTGTGACCTTTCTCTAAACTTTCTAACAAATCTCTTAATACAAATTTTTGTAAAAAATCCAATGACTGCAGCTTGCAGCTCCATCCTTGGTATGGACATCGGATTTAGCAGGGCCACCTTTGCTTTGGAGGCTACGATGCTAAGATAAATTGTTTCCCCTTACTGCTGAGTAAGCCATTTCGCTAGCATCAATGAACGTATGCAACTGGACGTCTTGTGTACGTACGCCGATTCTAAAGTAGCATCTGGGAATGGTAACATCAGCAATTGTTGGTAGAAACCGTTTCCATCGCATCCATTTGGGTGATAGTTCATCAGGTAGGTCGTCGTCCCAGCTGATGCCGCTTCTCCATACGTCTTGCAGTAGAATTTTCATCTCTATAGTAATGCATGAAATAAAGCCGAGCGGATCGTACATTGACATTAGTACTTGCTGGTGCTCGCGTTTTGTTGGTGTATAATCGCTTTCGAAAACGTTTCGTTTCAGCCTAGCGAACTTGCATATGAAAGTGAAGTCATCCGAGTCTGGCATCCAATATATGCCGAGTACCTCTTCGGTTGCAGTAATTTCGACTGCCTAGGGAGGCGTTGTTTCGGTGGCTTGTTTTGTGGAACCTCTTGAGAGTTGGATGACCAATTTCATATGTAGAAGCCGCCTGCTGCATGTATTCTTTGGACTTGAGTCGCAATGTTTACAACTTTCGTATCGCCATCGTCGCTGTAGATAAAATCGTCGACATAGTGGTAATTTTTCACTACTTGTGCTGCGAGTGGATGCTGATGTTGGAAGCGATCAGCATTTTTGTCACGGATGAAATGCGCGATATAAGGTGCGCAATTGATGCCGAAAGTGTGCTCTTCCATCCCGTACACGTTTGATTGCTAAAGTTTGGAGTTCGCGTCGAACCAAAGAAATCGCTGAGTGTGAGCGTCTGCTGGTCTCCCTCGGATTTGGTGAAACATTTCAGCTATGTCGCCGCCAATCGCCACGCGTCCGACTCTGAAGGAGATGAGTAGATCCAGTAGCGAATTTAGCAGGTCTGGTCCGCTGTGTATAAAATCGATGAGAGCCTTCCCTCCTGATTTGGCCGTAGCGTCACACACAAGACGAACTCTTTCTGGATTCTTTGGATTTCTGATAATAAAGGTTACCAGATACCAGACTCGCTTACTGGGTATAGTTAACTCCTCTGGGGTCAGGATTCGAGCATAGTTCTCGTAGATTAGGTAGAACTGTCGTTGTATGCATTTAAAACATGTAAGTGCATTTTCGTAGCAGTTTGGTAACGTGACGTCAGGGTTCTTTCAGATTAGACCGACTTCGTATCTGCCATTTTTTATGCTGGCTGGAGACTCGTTAGTGCTTGTGTTCCCTCTTCAGATGAGATCATCTTTTGTGAGGTTGCGTCTAATGAAAACGCTTGTTTGATGATCTTGTGTAGCTTCGAGTTATCATAACTTCCGCCGTATACATGTATGTTTATATGGCCTTTGTTGCGTCTTGATGAGCTGCAGCTTTGAAGCGTCCAAACCAGACGGGTCTTAGACGCTATTGGTTGATGCCACTCTCCCTCTCTTATTTTGAGACGCACGGTGAGGTTCCAAATATTTGCGCCAATGAGGATATTTGGTCGCACCTTGGTGTATGATGATAAGTAGTCCCGCCAAATATGTAAACAGTTTGGTAAGCTCAGTCATATCGATTGACTGTACAGGTAGATTGAGTCCATTCACGCTATGGACATTATGCAAAGCGAACCGTTTGCCGTTGTGTGAGTTGGCAACAGTCAGCGTAACACATACCGATGCATCATTTCTGCGCGTCGTCTTGTCCGTCCATTTCAGGCATAATGGTTGAGGATTTACTGCTTGTAAATCTTTTCCTCGATGAGTGTTACTGACGAGCTCTCATCTAGAAATGCAAAGGTATTAGTTACTTTGTTTTTATTAATTATTTGAATTGGAACAACACGGAAATGGTTTTGACCCGGATGTCTGTGTGTGTTCTTGTCCTCCGACTGGTGCACATTTGAGACCGTGGCAGTTCTGAGACACTAGTAGCGACGGCTTCTGTCGGCTGCTGCTCCTCGTAAATCAATTGGTGATGCATGCTTTTGCATCCTCTTGTGCCGCATATAATTTACACTTTACACTTTTGGCGGTGGCGATTGAGACATCGATTGCACAGTTTATGATGGCGTATTAAAGACGTTTTCTGCGGTAGAGACATTGACTTGAACACGGGCAATTCTTCAGTTGGTGTTCTGACCCGTCATAAACAGCGCAAGCAGATGTCTGGGTGTGCTTTTCTGGAATTTCCGTGTGGTGATTTAGACTGCCGCTCTTTTTATGGTAAAGTGGTGATAAAACTTGGCTGGGTGCTTCCGCTATATCGTATATCCATTTGCTGAACGTTTCCATTTATGGTATCTGGGAGTCTTTGGGATGCATTGCCCACTGTAATTTGAGTTGTGTGGGGAGCTTTTTCACTAGCTCTTGCACGAGCATTGGATTATCCATATAGCTTCTAAGCTCACACGCCTCCATCGTTGAGTAGATATTCCGTACGCACAGTGTGTTCGAATACAAAGTGGTTCTAGCTTATAATTGATTGTTCTCTCTAGAGAATGTGTTCTGGTCGTCCGAAAGACATACGTAGTGTTCGTATGTTTTTGGGAACCATAGCTGGCAGCATAATTTGCCCTGAACCATCTCTCGCACTTTGCCTTTTAGGCTCGCTTGCAGTCGCATGAGATTATATTA
Organism: Drosophila emarginata; assembly: GCA_037075365.1. Taxonomy (NCBI): domain Eukaryota; kingdom Metazoa; phylum Arthropoda; class Insecta; order Diptera; family Drosophilidae; genus Drosophila; species Drosophila emarginata. Next base: position 52,107 of record JBAMCD010000037.1, on the reverse strand, counting down.
TGTATATTCGGCGATTTCCGTGCTTGTTTGGAAACTGCTGTAGAAAAGTGGCCAATGTTGGGGGTTACCATCAAAAGTGGGTAACTCCTTCGGAATCGCTTGGCGTGCTGCGATTTGTGACGCGGTTGGCGTCGCTGAGCCTGAGACACATGGTTGACAATTTGGTTCCTTTTGCGTTTCTTCACCTGGATTCTAACATAATTCTGACTCTTTTGTATGCTATTTCTAATCTAAACTTTATGAATGAGAAGAGTAAAATTTTTAAATAAATGTATTATGTAATGAATATATCAAAATAAAAATAAAGTTTAAACAGAATACAAACCAAGAATAACAAAGCATTATGAGGTTATTATGAGAAAGTAAACCATAAACTTGTCAAAAAATGTATAGTAGATATGGAGTGGCAACAAATATATGCCACATTACAGGAAATACAGAAAAAATTCAAGTAGTCACATAAATGTATCTCGCAAAATAGGAATATTCTTAAGGAACGCAAACGCGCGAAGGTATTAGTTGAAAAATACCTCCAAAGGAGGTATAATTTAGATATATCAAACCCAACTATCTTAAATACCCCTTTGACAGTAGAAACTGATAAAGACAAGGAAAATATAGATTCCTCAGAGGAATATGATTCCGAAAGCAGCATCGGCCCAGAAATAAAAGTAAAGGATATACAAGACTTAAGAATATCTGCGGCAATAAAACTACCCGAAGTAATAGAATCCGATTCAGATTCAACTTCGAGTATAGTAGAACGAAAAATAGTAATCATGGCGCAAACCAATATGAAGTTTTTAAATACTGCATCAAGGATTATACCGGTTTTCAACGGTAAAGCTGAAAACTTACGTTAGCAAAAATTAGCTAAGTCTCTAGAGGGAGCATATATCGAAAACGATCATACCCTAAAACAAGCTAAATCAATAAGTACCAAAAAGGCTGTATCAGTAATGAAGAAAAATTGCTTAAATAAAGATATTAAGACAGTTATGCGTTCTCGACCATTCAACAATATGGACGAAACAATATCTGCTGAAGAAAAAAAAACTATTATGTATTACAATAACTACTCACAGCGCGGTGGAAACCGCGGTCGTGGTAGGTATATGGGCCGTTACTATAACAGAGGCGGCTAACGGTATAATAATAGTAATTACAAGATGCGAGAACATGCGGCTCAAATAGAGGAAACAGAGGTAACAACCAGGTGCGAGTTACACAAAGTAACTCGGAAAACACTCAAACCCCCTTGAGCAATTAATAACAAAAGTCTTTCAAATAAATCTAAATCTCAGCATCGTAATAAAAATACACAATCAAAAAAATAATAAATCATTAACTTTACTACTAGATATTGGAGTTAACATATCAATACTAAAAGATAATAGACTATGTTCTGAAATAAATCAAAATTTCAAAACAAACATAACAGGAATTGATCAGGGAACAATAAAATCAATTATTCCCTAATCAGACACGACTTTCAATCAGTCTATAATGAATTTTCCGTACCATGTGACGGAATTCTGGGACTTGACTTCATTTGAAAATTTAATTGCATAGTAGATTATCGCAATTTCTTAAGTACCCAATGCACGTACCACTATTAAACAATGATATATGCAATTTAATATTGTTACCAGCAAGGTCTGAAGTGTTGAGAAAACTCACACTTCAGACAAACGAAGATACTGTATTAATACCAAATCAGGAAATTCATCCTGGGGTATTAATAGCTAACAGCATCGTAACAGGTAAAAATGCAATAGTTAAAATTCTAAGTACAACAGGTGAAAATATAAACATCAGAAATCCAAACATTAAATTTGAATCAATAGAAAATGACGAAATTAATCCATAAATGAAGTCTTATATAAATTAAAGTTCCCAGATCATGTAAAAACAGAACTTACTGAATTGTGTACCAAATACAGTGACTTATTTCGTCTCGAATCAGAAGCAATATCAAGTAATAATTTTCACAAGCAAAAATTAAGGTTAGCAGACCGAACCCAGAATATATAAAAAAACTATAGAAATGCAGAAACAGAAAAACCAGAAATAAACAGGTAAAAAAATTAATAAAAGATGGTATAGTTGAACCATCTATATCTGAGTATAATAGCCCACTTCTCTTAGTTCCTAAGAAATCATTCCCAAATTGGAAAGAAAACAAATTGCGTTTAGTAGTGGATTATCGGCAAATAAATAAAAAACTTCTAGCAGATAAATATCCATTTTCGTGTATGGACCTTGTGTCTGGATTCCACCAAATAGAAATAGAAAATAAATCTAGTAATATAACATAATTTTCTACAATCACTGGCTCATATCACTCCACGCGATTACCCTATGGTCTAAAAGTAGCTTCCAACTCAATTATGAGAACGATGCAACTTGCTTTCTCTGGTCTAGAACCATCGCAAGCATTTCCATATATGGATGATTTAGTGGTGATCGGCTGTTCTGAACAGCACATATTCAAAATTCTTAGGAGTGTATTTGAACTTTCTAAAAAACGCAACCTTAAATTAAATCCAGAGAAATGTTCATTCTTTATGCACGAGGTAACATTCCTTGGCCATAAGTGTACAGACCATGGCATCCTTCCGGATGACAAAAAATATGATGTTATTAAAAACTATCAAACTCCCACAAATGCAGATAGTGCACAATGTTTTGTCGCTTTTTGTAACTATTACAGAAGATTTATTAATAAATTCGCACAATAGCAACGTAATCTAACAAGATTGTCCAAGAAAAATATCCAATTTCAATGGACTAAAGAATGTAAAGAATCATTTCAATATCTAAAAAACTCATTAATGAAGCCAACATTATTGCAATACACTGATTTTAGCAAAGCATTTTGAATAACCACAGATGCAAGTAAACATGCATGTGGTGCAGTACTATCTCAAAACTGCAACGGTGCACAACTACTAATTGCATATGCATCGAGATCCTTCAGGGAGAAAGTAATCAATCGACTACAGAACAAGAGCTAGTATTACACTGGGCAATAAAACATTTCAAACCCTATATCTATGGAAGGCATTTTTTAGTAAAAGCAGATCATAAACCACTAGTATATTTATTTTCAATGAAGAATCCTACTACAGAGCTTATAAGAACGAGATTAGACTTAGAAGAATATCAATTTACAGTTGAATACCTCAAGGGGAAGGACAACCACGTTGTCAATGCATTATCTCGTATAAATATAGAACACTTAATACAAATAAAAAGAAATATATTTATGGTACAAACACGATCATCAAAAATACAAGAAAACAGATGAAAAAATTAAAATGCATGAAAAAATGAATCTACGAAGTCGTTAGCAATAGCGACGTAAAGAAATTTGCGAAAATAAAAATTAATAATTTCAAGTATTTACTCAAAAGAGGAAATCAAATTATCTCACAAATTTCAGTTAAAGATGTATATTCTAATGAAAAATTCGATTAAGATCAATTTTTCCGGGATATACAAAATCATGAACTTACAGATGTCACCAAGTGAATAAATCTTCGAATTCGTCACTTTTAATGAATTTAAAAATAAGGGCAATAAAAATTTAGAAAATATAAAAATAGAGCTATTACAAAAGGGACACAAGTAGACAGAAGTGACGAAAGTCAAATTAATGCAATCCTGTTAGAATATCACAACGACCCAATAGAAGGAGGCCTTACAGGGATTACGCGTACCCTTTTAAAAATAAAGAAACTATACTATTGACCTAAAATGACACAAATAATTCAACTTTATGTAAAAACGTGTGTAGACTGCCAAAGAGCTAAGACTACAACACATACAAAAGCCTCAATGATTATAACCAACACCCCAAACAGCCTTTGACACTGTTTTTTATTGATTCCATTAGAGCATTACCTCGAACAAAGAATGGCAATGAGTATGCAATAAATATCTAGTAGCATTACCAGTAGAAGATAAAAGCGCAAAAACAGTAGCCAAGCAATATTTGAATCATTTATACTAATGTACGGTCCTATTAAGAAATATATGGACATTCATTGGAAAAAAAAAAAACAAATTAATAACTAACTCGCTTACTGGGTATAGTTAACTCCTCTGGGGTCAGGATTCGAGCATAGTTCTCGTAGATTAGGTAGAACTGTCGTTGTATGCATTTAAAACATGTAAGTGCATTTTCGTAGCAGTTTGGTAACGTGACGTCAGGGTTCTTTCAGATTAGACCGACTTCGTATCTGCCATTTTTTATGCTGGCTGGAGACTCGTTAGTGCTTGTGTTCCCTCTTCAGATGAGATCATCTTTTGTGAGGTTGCGTCTAATGAAAACGCTTGTTTGATGATCTTGTGTAGCTTCGAGTTATCATAACTTCCGCCGTATACATGTATGTTTATATGGCCTTTGTTGCGTCTTGATGAGCTGCAGCTTTGAAGCGTCCAAACCAGACGGGTCTTAGACGCTATTGGTTGATGCCACTCTCCCTCTCTTATTTTGAGACGCACGGTGAGGTTCCAAATATTTGCGCCAATGAGGATATTTGGTCGCACCTTGGTGTATGATGATAAGTAGTCCCGCCAAATATGTAAACAGTTTGGTAAGCTCAGTCATATCGATTGACTGTACAGGTAGATTGAGTCCATTCACGCTATGGACATTATGCAAAGCGAACCGTTTGCCGTTGTGTGAGTTGGCAACAGTCAGCGTAACACATACCGATGCATCATTTCTGCGCGTCGTCTTGTCCGTCCATTTCAGGCATAATGGTTGAGGATTTACTGCTTGTAAATCTTTTCCTCGATGAGTGTTACTGACGAGCTCTCATCTAGAAATGCAAAGGTATTAGTTACTTTGTTTTTATTAATTATTTGAATTGGAACAACACGGATATGGTTTTGACCCGGATGTCTGTGTGTGTTCTTGTCCTCCGACTGGTGCACATTTGAGACCGTGGCAGTTCTGAGACACTAGTAGCGACGGCTTCTGTCGGCTGCTGCTCCTCGTAAATCAATTGGTGATGCATGCTTTTGCATCCTCTTGTGCCGCATATAATTTACACTTTACACTTTTGGCGGTGGCGATTGAGACATCGATTGCACAGTTTATGATGGCGTATTAAAGACGTTTTCTGCGGTAGAGACATTGACTTGAACACGGGCAATTCTTCAGTTGGTGTTCTGACCCGTCATAAACAGCGCAAGCAGATGTCTGGGTGTGCTTTTCTGGAATTTCCGTGTGGTGATTTAGACTGCCGCTCTTTTTATGGTAAAGTGGTGATAAAACTTGGCTGGGTGCTTCCGCTATATCGTATATCCATTTGCTGAACGTTTCCATTTATGGTATCTGGGAGTCTTTGGGATGCATTGCCCACTGTAATTTGAGTTGTGTGGGGAGCTTTTTCACTAGCTCTTGCACGAGCATTGGATTATCCATATAGCTTCTAAGCTCACACGCCTCCATCGTTGAGTAGATATTCCGTACGCACAGTGTGTTCGAATACAAAGTGGTTCTAGCTTATAATTGATTGTTCTCTCTAGAGAATGTGTTCTGGTCGTCCGAAAGACATACGTAGTGTTCGTATGTTTTTGGGAACCATAGCTGGCAGCATAATTTGCCCTGAACCATCTCTCGCACTTTGCCTTTTAGGCTCGCTTGCAGTCGCATGAGATTATATTATGTATATTCGGCGATTTCCGTGCTTGTTTGGAAACTGCTGTAGAAAAGTGGCCAATGTTGGGGGTTACCATCAAAAGTGGGTAACTCCTTCGGAATCGCTTGGCGTGCTGCGATTTGTGACGCGGTTGGCGTCGCTGAGCCTGAGACACATTTTTTTTTTTTTTTTTTTTTTTTCGCGCGAATCCCATCGGGTGCACTAAGTGCCCACAACCTCCCGCCCAACCGACCGAGGGGCGCTAGCCGCATGACGCACGGCTCGAGTCGCGGGGACATTCCACAAAACAGACAAGAAACGAAAACTATAACTAGTTACGAGCTAAATGTAAAAGGATAGATGTTTTTAATGTAGGAAGAGAGAGCTCCGAACTGATTACACAGTAAAGTCGATTGTAATCAGAACAAAGTACTCGGAAAGGTTCATGCAGAGCATAGTTAGTAGTACAGCGGGGAAGAGATAGAGGTATAAAATTTCTAGTAGGCCTACAAGGAACCGATAGATTTACTTGGCTCAATAGCTTAGGAGAGTCTATATCACCATTAAGGAGCTTGTGCATAAAAATCACACCAAGCATTATTCTACGATTAGTAAGAGATGGTAGGTTAACAAGAAGAAGTCTACTAGAGTACGATGGCAGATTGATATTGCGATCCCAGTTCAGACCACGAAGAGCAAAGAGTAGGAACTGTTTTTGGACAGATTCTATTCTTGATTTGTGTGAGTCATATTGAGGAGACCATATGCAAGATCCATATTCTAAAATAGGACGAACCAATGAGGTAAAAAGAATTTTGGTTGTATAAGGGTCATCAAACTCCTTTGACCATCGTTTAACAAACCCAAGAGCACCCATAGCTTTACCTACAGTAGTGGAGATATGAGATTTAAAGGTTAATTTATAGTCCATAAGGACGCCCAAATCGTTCATCTCATGAAAACGTTTTAGTGGGATGTCATTAAGAAAATAAGTTACCAACCGCGGAGTATTTCTGTGAAAAGTCATGACCTTGCATTTGGTTGGATTTAAACTTAACAAATTATTTTGACACCACGACTGAAAATTTTGAAGATCAGATTGTAAACGACAGGGAGAGATAATATCTTTGTAACTAAGACAAAGCTTAACATCATCTGCGTACATGAGGACATGAGAATGATTTATAACAGACGGAAGATCATTGATAAAAAGAGTAAAAAGCAATGGTCCCAGATGACTGCCCTGGGGCACTCCCGAAGTCACATTTATGGACCTAGAATATAAAGATTTGAAAAGAACCTTCTGTGTTCTGCCTGTCAGATATTCCCGAATCCAGGAAACTAAAGGGCTAGGGAAGCCAATGTTATTTAATTTAAGGAGAAGTAGCGTATGATTAACAGAATCAAAAGCCTTGCTGAAATCAGTATATATGACATCAGTTTGCCTTGCATTCCGAAATCCTTCGATCGTCAATGATGTGAATTCTAAAAGGTTAATGGTTGTAGATCTACGTTTCACAAATCCATGCTGCGATGGTGGAATTATAGAACTACAAAAATGTTGCAGTTGAGAAGTAATTAACTTTTCAAAAGCTTTAGGAATAGCGGACAATTTAGAAATACCCCTATAGTTAGATGCATCGGATTTCCTACCAGTTTTATGGAGAGGAATTATATAGGATTCCTTCCAAATGGATGGAAAAGTTGAAGATTTAACGGACAATAGAAAAAGTTTCTGAATTGGCTTACATAATGCCGCGGCGCAAAACCTTATTACACATCCAGGTATACCATCAGGACCAGGTGAGTACACAGGTTTTACTGAATTAAGCACGCTATGGAGCGAGCTTTCTTCGATCGAAGGAATACAGATACAATTAGATTTTCTTAACTGATAATGATACGGAAGATTTGCTCGATATTCTACTGAGGAGTAAGTAGATGTGAAAAAATCAGCAAACAGATCAGCAATTGCTTGATCAGAGTCGGCTGTGATATTTTCAAAAGATAAACAAGATGGGTGGATAGATGTCTTACGTTTAGTATTGACAAAATTATAAAACCGCTTCGGGTCGCGGGAAAACTCTAATTTACAACGCTGAAGGTAATTTTTATAGCATTCTGCATTAAGCATCATAAAGTTAGAACGTGCAACTGCGTATAGAGCAAAGTCTGAAGAACGACCCGATTTTTTACACTGTCTATATTATCTTGATTTCACATTCTTCAAGTTGGATAACTCACGAGAAAACCAGGGAGGTCTGTGAGACAACACCGGAGTCCTCAATGGGACACAAACTTCAAAAAGAGAATCGAGAGTATTATAAAACAAAGAAATAGCTTGATTCATGTCTGAACATCTGTACAAGGAGGACCAATCTGTTGAAAGAATGAGACTATTTAGTTTGACAAAGTTAGTTTTACGAAAGTTACGGGATTTGGGCACAGGGCAGGCACTAACAATTGGTGCACGAAACGGCAGATCAACAGTTAATTCCAAAGTGGGATGAAAGTTGTCTTCTGGAAAGACAAGAGGGTCAATTCTAGTGACTGCGTAGTTGGTAGAATCCAACACGAATATCAGATCCAAAGATCTTCCATTTTTATTACACACTGGATTTATTTGAGTTAATGATAACTCGAACAGGCCATCAATAAATAAATGTGAAGTACAAGGGAGCAGCAGGCCAGACTCGTCAGAAGGGGACCATGCTATTTCAGGTAGATTAAAATCACCAAAGACAATTAATATGTCCCTATTAGAAAGTAATGATGAAACATGTTGAATATATTCTAAATGTTTAATGTATACCGTCATGTCGGATTGTGGCGGGATATAAGAACAAGTGATGTAGACCGAGAAGGATTTAAGTCCAACCTTGACACTGACAAACTCAATTTCCTGATTATCAGGTAGATGAATCTGGTCAGAGTATAAGGCAGAGTCCACCGCAATCAAAACTCCTCCGCCTGCACGAGAAGTCCGATCACACCTATAAATTGAAAATTTTGAAGAAAGAACGGATGCATCGTTAATATCAGGTTTAAGCCATGTCACTGTAAACACTAAAATTTTAAAGTCAAATGCTAAACTATCTACATATAGTCTAGGAAGCTTAGATTTAAGTCCTCTTACATTCTGATAGGCCAGAAAAAGGGACGAAACTAGTTTTTTTGGACACCAGCAGATGCTGGCGTTCCAGAAGGCAAGGAATTGGGAGGGATTGAAAGCTTGACAGACCTCTGAGTTTTCTTTTTGGCCGTGTATTCTTTTACTAAGATGTGATCCGGCCAAAAACTGTTACTACAAATGCAATCAAACAGTTCGACCGGGACACCTATTTTAAAGGAAGATATCTCCCTTGAATAATTGAACTTGAATTTTTCCACCACTATTTTGGAGACTTGAACTTTTGTCTTAATGTATGCTAAGACATCATCCGACGAATGTTCGGGATCAAGTCTAGAAACAAAGATATGTTTCTTTGGTGGAACTCCAGTCAGAGGCCTACGGGAGCCAGGCCTTAAATCAATGGCGTCTCTAGATGTCGCGATTGAGTCGCCTTGACTGTCCGTAAGTGTGCCTCTAACTGGACGACTATCGGCAATCACAATACTTGATGATTGCCCAGACTTTTCGGAAACTACAGCTACATTCGTCTGTAAGGAGAGACCATTTCCTGGAGAAACGGAAATCGCCTCATCCTTACGGCCACCATGCGGGATGGGGGTTGTAAACGATACTAGCTGCGGCGGATTTGTGTCTTGAGATGGTGAATGTGACATCGCGGCCGAGACTAAGTTAGGTATCGGCAGATGCGGGGACAAGTTACGCACACTAGTTTTCTTTCGCTTTGGAGACTCATTCAGCAGCTTATAGCTACTAAATTCCGTCTCCACAGCATTAAACTCGTCGTAGAGTTTACGAAAACTAGTTGAGAGTTTTTTAAACCTATCCCTGGTCTGCCTCATAAATACCCTCATCTCGATTTCAACTTCTCGGCATGAGTCACATCCCCATTTGAGACCCCCTTTTTGCTCCAAGCTATCTCTTACCTTGGCTGTGTAGCCAGCACACTTAACGTGCATGACATTTTCACACAGCCAACATGCGAGAAATGCGTTATGGGGCGCGGGGTGTTTAAACACTTTTTATTAGAGCAGACAGACATTATAAAATTAATTGCAAGTATTAATTGAAACAAGAAAAAAATTTCACAGAAAAAAGCCAAAGAAAAAACTCACTCAGTTTTAAAGCAAATTCGACACTTGGGTCAAACTTGCAGAGAAAGATTGAAAATATCTAAGAGAAATTACACAGTTACACGTGTCACTTGTACGCGGTGCAAAGATGCGAGCACGAACAAAGGAAATTAAAGAAGAGCGGGAGAGCCACAAACAATGCACATGCAACAACAATGTGTGGGCGAGAGCGCGAGAGCAAATTGAAACGGTAAGAAGTACAAACACAAGAGCAAAGATTTACAAGAACAGCAACAACTGTGTAGGGTTTGTTGTTGTTCAGAAACAATAAGTTTAATGCTTTGATTTTGCGTTTGAATAATTAAACAGAAATTGCACAAATTCAAATCCATGGATTGGTTTTATGTTATTAACAAAGTTAACACTGTAATATTAAAAAAATTTATAGAGTCAATCTCAATGATTTTAACCCGAAAATTAATATTTAAGCAGGAGCGAAAAAAAAAACACGTCAATCCACGAAGAAGTGCGAATGCAGTGCACATGGTTGACAATTTGGTTCCTTTTGCGTTTCTTCACCTGGTTTGTTTGGTGCGGCCTCGTTCTTTTATTGGGTAATACTAAAAAGCTGGTGATGATGCATCCTGGGGTTCATCTACATACATATATTTAGCAAAAATTTGTAGGATGTTGGCTGCTGTTGGCACCATCATCCTTGGCTTCCACGCAATCGAAATGATACCATGACTGACGATTAAGTTGGTTATATAACCATACAAGGTCGACGCAATGTATGATTTGTGTGTATAAAAAGTGCTACCATATTTTTGTAATAATATTTATGTATGTATATTCACTGAGTACTGCGAGCATTCGATATGTGAACATGCTACATCTCCCTCTTTTAGAAAAAATAACGTAAATTTATGAAGTTATTTTCTTATAAGTACTTTATCTCCTACATTTATTTCAATATTCTTAGTATATTTATCGGATAATAATTTTATATAAGCCTTGGATTCTAACATAATTCTGACTTTTTTATGCTATTTCTAATCTAAACTTTATGAATGAGAAGAGTAAAATTTTTAAATAAATGTATTATGTAATGAATATATCAAAATAAAAATAAAGTTTAAACAGAATACAAACCAAGAATAACAAAGCATTATGAGGTTATTATGAGAAAGTAAACCAAAAACTTGTCAAAAAATGTATAGTAGATATGCAGTGGCAACAAATATATGCCACATTACAGGAAATACAGAAAAAATTCAAGTAGTCACATAAATGTATCTCGCAAAATAGGAATATTCTTAAGGAACGCAAACGCGCGAAGGTATTAGTTGAAAAATACCTCCAAAGGAGGTATAATTTAGATATATCAAACCCAACTATCTTAAATACCCCTTTGACAGTAGAAACTGATAAAGACAAGGAAAATATAGAATCCTCAGAGGAATATGATTCCGAAAGCAGCATCGGCCCAGAAATAAAAGTAAAGGATATACAAGACTTAAGATTATCTGCGGCAATAAAACTACCCGAAGTAATAGAATCCGATTCAGATTCAACTTCGAGTATAGTAGAACGAAAAATAGTAATCATGGCGCAAACCAATATGAAGTTTTTAAATACTGCATCAAGGATTATACCGGTTTTCAACGGTAAAGCTGAAAACTTACGTTAGCAAAAATTAGCTAAGTCTCTAGAGGGAGCATATATCGAAAACGATCATACCCTAAAACAAGCTAAATCAATAAGTACCAAAAAGGCTGTATCAGTAATGAAGAAAAATTGCTTAAATAAAGATATTAAGACAGTTATGCGTTCTCGACCATTCAACAATATGGACGAAACAATATCTGCTGAAGAAAAAAAAACTATTATGTATTACAATAACTACTCACAGCGCGGTGGAAACCGCGGTCGTGGTAGGTATATGGGCCGTTACTATAACAGAGGCGGCTAACGGTATAATAATAGTAATTACAAGATGCGAGAACATGCGGCTCAAATAGAGGAAACAGAGGTAACAACCAGGTGCGAGTTACACAAAGTAACTCGGAAAACACTCAAACCCCCTTGAGCAATTAATAACAAAAGTCTTTCAAATAAATCTAAATCTCAGCATCGTAATAAAAATACACAATCAAAAAAATAATAAATCATTAACTTTACTACTAGATATTGGAGTTAACATATCAATACTAAAAGATAATAGACTATGTTCTGAAATAAATCAAAATTTCAAAACAAACATAACAGGAATTGATCAGGGAACAATAAAATCAATTATTCCCTAATCAGACACGACTTTCAATCAGTCTATAATGAATTTTCCGTACCATGTGACGGAATTCTGGGACTTGACTTCATTTGAAAATTTAATTGCATAGTAGATTATCGCAATTTCTTAAGTACCCAATGCACGTACCACTATTAAACAATGATATATGCAATTTAATATTGTTACCAGCAAGGTCTGAAGTGTTGAGAAAACTCACACTTCAGACAAACGAAGATACTGTATTAATACCAAATCAGGAAATTCATCCTGGGGTATTAATAGCTAACAGCATCGTAACAGGTAAAAATGCAATAGTTAAAATTCTAAGTACAACAGGTGAAAATATAAACATCAGAAATCCAAACATTAAATTTGAATCAATAGAAAATGACGAAATTAATCCATAAATGAAGTCTTATATAAATTAAAGTTCCCAGATCATGTAAAAACAGAACTTACTGAATTGTGTACCAAATACAGTGACTTATTTCGTCTCGAATCAGAAGCAATATCAAGTAATAATTTTCACAAGCAAAAATTAAGGTTAGCAGACCGAACCCAGAATATATAAAAAAACTATAGAAATGCAGAAACAGAAAAACCAGAAATAAACAGGTAAAAAAATTAATAAAAGATGGTATAGTTGAACCATCTATATCTGAGTATAATAGCCCACTTCTCTTAGTTCCTAAGAAATCATTCCCAAATTGGAAAGAAAACAAATTGCGTTTAGTAGTGGATTATCGGCAAATAAATAAAAAACTTCTAGCAGATAAATATCCATTTTCGTGTATGGACCTTGTGTCTGGATTCCACCAAATAGAAATAGAAAATAAATCTAGTAATATAACATAATTTTCTACAATCACTGGCTCATATCACTCCACGCGATTACCCTATGGTCTAAAAGTAGCTTCCAACTCAATTATGAGAACGATGCAACTTGCTTTCTCTGGTCTAGAACCATCGCAAGCATTTCCATATATGGATGATTTAGTGGTGATCGGCTGTTCTGAACAGCACATATTCAAAATTCTTAGGAGTGTATTTGAACTTTCTAAAAAACGCAACCTTAAATTAAATCCAGAGAAATGTTCATTCTTTATGCACGAGGTAACATTCCTTGGCCATAAGTGTACAGACCATGGCATCCTTCCGGATGACAAAAAATATGATGTTATTAAAAACTATCAAACTCCCACAAATGCAGATAGTGCACAATGTTTTGTCGCTTTTTGTAACTATTACAGAAGATTTATTAATAAATTTGCACAATAGCCACGTAATCTAACAAGATTGTCCAAGAAAAATATCCAATTTCAATGGACTAAAGAATGTAAAGAATCATTTCAATATCTAAAAAACTCATTAATGAAGCCAACATTATTGCAATACACTGATTTTAGCAAAGCATTTTGAATAACCACAGATGCAAGTAAACATGCATGTGGTGCAGTACTATCTCAAAACTGCAACGGTGCACAACTACCAATTGCATATGCATCGAGATCCTTCAGGGAGAAAGTAATCAATCGACTACAGAACAAGAGCTAGTATTACACTGGGCAATAAAACATTTCAAACCCTATATCTATGGAAGGCATTTTTTAGTAAAAGCAGATCATAAACCACTAGTATATTTATTTTCAATGAAGAATCCTACTACAGAGCTTATAAGAACGAGATTAGACTTAGAAGAATATCAATTTACAGTTGAATACCTCAAGGGGAAGGACAACCACGTTGTCAATGCATTATCTCGTATAAATATAGAACACTTAATACAAATAAAAAGAAATATATTTATGGTACAAACACGATCATCAAAAATACAAGAAAACAGATGAAAAAATTAAAATGCATGAAAAAATGAATCTACGAAGTCGTTAGCAATAGCGACGTAAAGAAATTTGCGAAAATAAATATTAATAATTTCAAGTATTTACTCAAAAGAGGAAATCAAATTACCTCACAAATTTCAGTTAAAGATGTATATTCTAATGAAAAATTCGATTAAGATCAATTTTTCCAAAGGCTTTATTCAGAAGCCGGGATATACAAAATCATGAACTTACAGATGTCACCAAGTGAATAAATCTTCGAATTCGTCACTTTTAATGAATTTAAAAATAAGGGCAATAAAAATTTAGAAAATATAAAAATAGAGCTATTACAAAAGGGACACAAGTAGACAGAAGTGACGAAAGTCAAATTAATGCAATCCTGTTAGAATATCACAACGACCCAATAGAAGGAGGCCTTACAGGGATTACGCGTACCCTTTTAAAAATAAAGAAACTTTACTATTGACCTAAAATGACACAAATAATTCAACTTTATGTAAAAACGTGTGTAGACTGCCAAAGAGCTAAGACTACAACACATACAAAAGCCTCAATGATTATAACCAACACCCCAAACAGCCTTTGACACTGTTTTTTATTGATTCCATTAGAGCATTACCTCGAACAAAGAATGGCAATGAGTATGCAATAAATATCTAGTAGCATTACCAGTAGAAGATAAAAGCGCAAAAACAGTAGCCAAGCAATATTTGAATCATTTATACTAATGTACGGTCCTATTAAGAAATATATGGACATTCATTGGAAAAAAAAAACAAATTAATAATTAATTTAAAAATAACTTCATTTAATTACGATATTTTTCAAATGGAGGGAGATGTGATATGCACATATCGAGAGCTCACTGTGCTCAGTACTATGTTCAGTATATACTTCATATATACCAATAAACATATACATACACAAGAACGCAGCACTTAGTCTTTGTTGCATAAATATATGTCATGTTCAAGTACTCCGAAATATGAGGAACAAGTACCTTGAACTGCAGACTTGGTAATGATTTCTTTGGGACTAGCAAGAGTGGGCTATTCTATTCGGATACAGATGGTTCTACAATTTTGTCATTTATTAATTTTTCTACCTGTCTTTGAATTTCTTCTACGTTGCTATTGAGGATTTCTGTAGTTTTTTATGTAAATTGCTTCATCATCTTTTAGTCTTAGTGTTTGCTTATAGAAGTTGTTAGTTGTTATGGATTCGGGTTCCAATCCGAACACATCGCTATACTCGGCGCGTAGCTTTGTTAACTGTTCTTTAAATTGTGGTGGAAACATTTTTTTTAGTGTGTCAAATACTATTTTGCTTCTGGTGGCTGGATTTGTTGGAAGAATTTCATAATTTGAAAGATTTTCATAAGTTAGATTTTTTACGTTGACTAATTGGTCAAAATTAGTTGTATTCAAGAGACAATGTATACATGTTTAGACGTTGCTGTAGTATTTGCAACATAAATTCCATTGTATACACAAGAAATACTTCTTGATTTGCAACAAATCGTCCGTCGAATTTATTTCTATTTTTCTTACCACTTGGGATCTGGCTGGCAGAAGTAAGGTATTATTGCCAGTACTATATGTAATTGGTACATAAATTGGGTAATTTAGATTGTGGGGTCTATTTATAAACCAGTCTTGAGTTGGTTGAAGTTTAACTGGCAATTGAATTTCTTTATGAAGTCAATACCAATAATTCCATCACACGGTATTGAGAAATCGGAATCTACTATAATAACTGATTGAATGAACTTTTGAACACACAGTAATGTGTTGCCTAAAGGGTTCTGAGAGTTTTCCGACGCAGTATGCGCTACTTTCACATTATTGTTGTTGGTTTTGTTTTGGTTATAGTGATTTCGGCCTCTATAGTTTCCTCTATTCTGACCTTGTCGCCTATAACAACCGCGAATATTGTTTTGGCCTCTGTCATTAATATTTTCTTAATAACCTCAGTTGCTTCTGTGCAACTGTTAACAAATTTAGTAATGGCATCATTCATATTGCTGAATGTGTCCACCTGCATAATAAGTTTTACCTTATCAATAGCGCAGTTTTGTGTCATTGCCCTTATAGCTTGCGATGTACTGTATTTGGATGCCAAATCTGATGATAAACCATCATTTATGTAGGCTCCTTCCAAAGATTTAGTAAGTCTTTCCACCTCTTGGGTGTACTGATTGGCTGTTTTGCTCTTTTGTTGCAAATTAAGGAGTTTGTCAGAAATAACTTCTACTGATTGTGTGTGATTATCGCAATAATTCCGCCCCCGCAACTAGAGCTCTAATAAAGATATCACATTTGCTATTTGGCACACTTAATAATATGCGCTCGCTGTTGCTGCATACTAAAAGAATTTTTTTGTAAACTGATGTCGATTTTGATCGTTTTTGACTTTATGAAGTACTTTTAATTGGTACAGGAAATACTCAATGTCGGCAGCGATGACTTCCTTGCTTCATTACTTCTATAGTTAATACATAGAATAAAATAATCGGTTGAAGGCTGCCCAAAAATAAATGAATACAACAATTACAAAAACTTATGAATTAAAGCAAGGGAGGGCAGCCAAATTTTGCAAGTGAGCGCGACAACAACATTTACAACAAACCACAATCCCAGCAGAGAAAAAGTTCGCGATCGCGAGTCCGAGCAGGGGTCATAATTGTGCGAGTTCGTGGTTAGAGGGACGCACATTCATTTGAGGGACGGACAAGAAAAGATCTCTAACTCGAGAAAGGGCCATAAATGTGCGAGTTTATGGATAGAGGGACGCACAAGTAAATGCGGGAGGGGTAAGAAAAAAAAAGATCGCGATCGCGAGCTCGAGGATGGGTCATAAATGTGCGTCCCTCAGTTGAATGTGCGTCCCGCAGTTTCTTGTGCGTCCCTCTAGCCACGAACCTGCACATTTATGACTCCTCCTCGGACTCGCGATCGCGACCTTTTTCTTTGCTTGTGCGTCCCTCAGCCAACGAACTCGCACATGTATGACCTCTGCCAGAAAAATAACGGAAAGAGCTCGGTGAGCCAAGTGAACCACTACGTGCCCACCTTGAATTAAAGTATTACAGTAGTTTAATTTTTACTACCCTTACTTTTTTGTCCCGGCCTCTTTGTTCTTCTTCTATTTAACCCAAGGAGAATCTACCGGGATGACAATTTTCATCTTTCCATTTGTTCCTTTGTTGGAGAGAATGCAAATATTCCTTTTTGCGTTTCATCCAGAAATCTTATTTTCTGGATAAATTTCACCTTTTGATCTTATATGGACTCTACTGACTAGTACGGTGGTTTTCCAATCAAAAAATGCCCATTTATTAATGCCACATTATCGTCTGCATACGTTGTGTATAATGGTCGGGGATAAAACACCATTTTGCTTGTTCTTTTTATCGAGCAATTAGTACATTGTCTTAAATTGTTCTAACAAGCTTTCCAGCAGCACTCAAAAATTAATTCAATTATCTGAGTGTATACTAGCACATTTATTGATATTTGATATTAATGCATGACGGTGAAATATGGAGGATATATTCCGTTTTTTGTTTTGACTGAAATTAACCTTAATATGTATGAAATTATTATAATAAGCTTATTGATATACGAATACTTTTCCAACAGTTTTTGCCTTATATTATCTTTTGTAACCAGCACTGTGCTGACAATAATATCACTAAGTTCAGTTTTTTAGGCCTTGTTCCTTATATCTTCAGTCCGCCTCCTAATAAAGTTATTCTTGTCCAGCAGAGTATAAATGGTGAATCACTAGTACTAGAATAGTACACTGATAAACTCTTTTTGAAGCTGAGTTAATGGATGAGGTGCACATAAATCCAATTTTGGTATAGTTTTCCTATTTTTGATAGGATTCACTTTATTCTTACAGGCTATCAACGTGGTTTTATCACCCAGCTTAGCATAGATAATTGTATCAAATTCCATTTAATTCTGTTTTATTAAATTCCGTTGATTTAAATTCTGTCATGTCATTATCAGACAACTCTTGATCAAATTTTGTTCAGCCATAATTTTAGTATGAACAATTTTTCTATCACTGTTACCGGCGTTAACCACCCCAGAGTGTTGTATGTTCTTGCAAGTGTGCATAATACTACTCTTTTATTCGTTTTTCTGCCCTCGTCATGTATCTTAAACTTCAATTCATTTTTGAATGACTCCGACACCTACAGTTTTAATAGACTAGTTCTCTTCGACTTTAAACACTTTGTTATCGCACTTATTGAAGATCCATTTTCTCAAATGCACTCCCACTTTTGCTAGCTCTTTAGAGACCTGCCCTACTTTGTACATGGACTCTTCGGTGGTATTACCTCCTGTCATCAAATCGTTCATGTAAAACTCTCCTTGAATTTTCTCACTAATTACTCTGTCTTCGCATTTGTCAACTATATCTAACAAAACACATACGGCTAAATATGGAGCTGCTGCTTGACTACCGTGATCGATATTAATTTAGCGACACATTTTTTCTATGTCTGTGGATACAACAAACCGCCATTTGCACCATTCTAGAATTATGCCGAAAACATCTTTTTGTAGTCCAGGACCGACGCAAAAGAAATCATTTAGACTTTTATTATTTCTTGTTAATTTGGTGGTTAGACTTGATTTCTTTATCACTACTTGATGTGGTAGATAATATAAACCTTTCGTCATTGGTTTAGATAATATGATCCAACTCTAAATTGCTTGAGCCTTTGAATCACACAATTCTTTGTCATCTTTAAATGACATTATATCCACGTATCTTCCAGAAGCTTCATTTCACGCTGCCTTCTTAAAATATTCTTTACACGTAATGTGTTCCATATTAATAACATGGTTTTGTTTTTACCCCGCAGTTTTCATCAACTTGTTTCAAAAACCCGGGCGTGAAATCTTTATGTATAGGTCATAGGTTATACGGTTTGGGTGCTTAGGACGTTGTGCCTAATTGCCTGTGTTCCAGCAAATAGGCCGTGAAGTCCCTGGTTCTGGCTTGGAGTCCTCTTGGCTTGGTGAGAGAGACGACTGTTGTGGTAGGTCCCACCAATATTGCGTTAGTTTTATCCCAGAATTGGTGTAGGTAGGCTGAACGTAGCGATTCCTTACATAATCACCATACACTTTGCTTCACTCTACAAGAAAATAAAAAAGCAGCTAACAGGCGGAACGTCACACAAATTAGCAGCCCGCATAGTGGGCTACAGTATTGCGCGCTCACAGAGAACCGAAGTGTAGCTGGTCAGCCAGGATATTGAGGAAATGGGACTCCATTTAGATACCACGTAGGACGAACGGTAAAAACCGATCCATAACCAACCATCTCAGGGAGACATCAATGCACAGGGAATTATTAATTACTATTATTACAATTTGGCAATGTTGTATACCTTCGCCACACACTGTGAGCCGTGAACAGCAGTTCAAATGGAGAGTAGTTCGTCGTCTATGGGTGACAACTGCAGGCAAACAGCGCCACTGGCGGCAGCCAGGCAGGGCCAGCATTAAAACAGAATGTGTCGCAACAGAAGCGTTAAAAATAACAGCAAGCGCCCCATATGAGGTCGTCTGCAATGCAAAATCAGGGACCTAAATCGAAGCACAGACGAAAAGATGATATAACGGAAATACTAAGAGACTCTGTAAGAAGCCGAAATAAAATACACATACTGCTCAGCAAAGAGTATTACACGAGGATATGCTGGCATGCACATAGCAGTATTTATAGCCCCGGACTAAGTAATGGTCAAATTACTAAAGTTGATGAAAATTAAGATTCGATGGAGCTGCTGCAGGATAAAGGAGACAAACGAACTGTCCATCAGATGCTCCCGATGTCTTGGCATAGGTCACTTAGCAGCCAAGTGTACAAGCCAGGTTGACAGGTGCAACTGCTATTTAAAGTTTGGCGAAGAAAGACATAAGGCATCGGGTTGCTATGACGCTCATCACAAGTGCTACCTGTGTATCGGGAAGGGTCTGGAAGATATAAACCACAATGCGGGTGGCCCCAAATGTCCTCTAAATGGCAGTATATATATAGTTTATCTTCATAAAGATAAACTATTTGAAGACGCTAGAGGTATCGTCATGGCAGGAAACTTCAACTCCTGGGTATCGCGAGTCTTTACGTCACTCTCCTAAACTCAGGAACTCAACATATGTTTAGTATGGCTAGAGCTGGATCAATCATTGACGTAACATTTGTCACCGACTCGCTGGTGTGTTCAGCTACTTGGAAAATCAGTGACAAATACACAGCAAGTGAACACGAAGCTATCCTGTGCACTTTAAACCGATCACAGAGCCCCAGTCATGGACACACATTCAACAAAATGGCCTTTAAGACGAGGACCCTAAATGTGCCTGCCTCTTCTAGAAATTTGGCTAGCATAGGAATGAGTTAGTGCAGACGAATCCTGGGGGAACCCTAGAATTCCCCAGACTGCAATTCAGTTACAGAGTTAGGCGTAGGGAGCTCAAGAATGCTTTCCACAGCAATGAGCGCGAGTGTTTCCTGGCAATATATGACTCGGCCGATAGAGACAGTTGCGGAAAACTTATCAGGCAAAAGTCAAACGTGTGGATGCGAGAACATCGGATTGTTTTCCGACACGCTTTTTCCCAGCAACCCAGGATGTCCACTAACATTTTCCGAGCAATGACAATTAAGAGATCGAAGAATGTGCTTCGATGATCTTCTTAGTATACTCAACAGCCTAAATTTGAATAATACACCCGGCTCTGATGGTATTCCTAATCGTGCTATAAAGTTGGCAATAAATCTCTACATCAGAGGCTTTTGCTTCACTTTTCAATAAATGCCTTAGGAAAACAACTACCAAAACCAGGAGCCCAACTCATGTGTGTTGAAATCCATTGAACACCGCGAAATGGGACCAACTTCTTAGCACCGTATCAGATTTCGGAGCGCAGAGCAAGCTGTTAAGACTGATCACCAGTTATTTTGACCACGAAAGGGACTGAAACTCGCAGAGTCACTTACGGGGTTCATCAAGGCCGCTTCTTTGAAATGCCATGTAAGATGTTATACTCAAGATCGACTTCGCTGCTGGGACCAAGATTATTGGATTCGCCGACGACGTGGCTCAAGCCATAGTCGCTAAAGAGATTCCAGAACTGGAGGCTTGGTGCAACGAAGGCATTGTATCGGGCAGTGGCTTTCTGTTGCTAAAACGGTTTTCATAAAATCCAAACCAAATCGGATGACACAACACACATTCAGCGAAATGGTGGAAGAATCCAGAGCGAACTACGGAGCTTTAAAACCACCAGCGGCTGTAGTAAACCCACGACCGAAGGCACCGTTACAGCAATCATCACGTCTGGAATCCTTAAGCAGATCATAAGCCCGTTGGAATGCATTAGATAAGGGGCGATGGACGCACAAGTTCATACCTAACGTCGGAGAATGTGTTGGAGGGGTTACCATCCACCTTACACAACTACTAAGTGGCTGTTGCAGACGATGCGAACTACATAGAATTCGACGAGGAGCAGAGAGGTATACTAGAGCAGCGTGTATGCATCTTTTCAGAAAACCTGCTCAAACAGATGTCAACGAACCTCGCCTGGGATGCAGTCTATGGTTTCACAGCTATTGTAATGACAGACCAGCGACGTCTGGAGAGGCTGAGAAACGACCCGCAATAAGCTTCATTGGCCTCCATGAAGCAATACCCTCAAGCAGTCTTGAAAGGAATGATAATGAATCATTTCACTGTTTCTTGTTACCGAATAAAATAAAAAATGAAGCAAGCATGTGGTCCCCGCCGACACTAAGTATACCCTGTACCAAGTAGAGGTAAAGTCAAAAACTCTCAAAGTCGCAATCAATTTACAAAAAAATTCTCTTAGCATGCAGCAACAGCGAACGCATGCTATCTCACTCACACTTAACAGCCCATTTTGCATGGGGCGTTTCAGTACAAAACGGAAATATCTATATAATTATAATTAATTATATATATATAATTATTGTGCCAAATAAGAATGCGATATCTTTATTACAGCTCAAGTTATAGTTTTTCCTA
Source organism: Drosophila emarginata (assembly GCA_037075365.1). Taxonomy (NCBI): domain Eukaryota; kingdom Metazoa; phylum Arthropoda; class Insecta; order Diptera; family Drosophilidae; genus Drosophila; species Drosophila emarginata. The sequence goes on along the minus strand of JBAMCD010000037.1, from coordinate 30,039 downwards.
AATTACGGGGGCGGAAGTGGGCGTGGCAAAAATTTAAAATAAACTTGATCTGCTTATACAATAGATGGATGTTGACATCAAATTTGGTTGCTCTAGCTCTTATAGTCTCTGAGATCTCGGTGTTCATACGGACGGACAGACGGACATGTCTCAATCGACTTTGCTATTGATACTGATCAAGAAAAATTTTCCTTCTGTCTGTTACATACAGCGACTTTAACATACCCTTTTACCCTATGAGTACAGGGTATAAAAAGTATCTATGTACACAGAACGCATACATTGCGAGGATGAAAGCATCAAAGTGCATGCTCAGCATTTACACGCGCTACTATTGGTCCGTCTACACATAGGCGGATCGGATTACGTTATGCGCTGGAATGTTTATGTTAAGTTATTGTGGTCACATGAATTGTGTAATTGTATATAACTTGCGACAAAGTGTCACTATATGAACTTAGCTTATACTCTATATATTATATTTTCTATACTCTATATATTGTAGGGTACAATTACTAGACCTGCCTTTTTAGGGAAATAACGTAATGTACTGGAGTAATTTTTAATGAACATTTTTCCTTTATGTTTGAATAGGTGTGTATATAAAAATTATATTAAGGAAATTAATTTAATTTTTTTTTTTAATCATTTATCATCTATCATTTTTTTTTCTAATATTTAATTTTGTTTTGTTTTTCCTTTTTCAATTGTTGTTCCTTTTCTCTTCTCTTTTGAATTCTTATTGTTCTACAAAAAAATTTGTTTTATATATATTTTTTTCATTTTCTTTTCATTTATAATTTTTTTTTTTTATTTTTAAATAATAGGTTGATCAGACCTTGTTTCATGAAAAGTTTAGTTTATATATATTTTTAATCTATCCTTATGAGTTTTTTGTTCTTTCTTCTTACTATCTCTAATTAAAATGTTATCATTAACTCCTATTTCTATTACCTCAAATGGTCCTAAATATTTATCTTCTAATTTATGACCTGTTTCATTCTTTAATAACACTAGGTCTCCTACTTCTATGCTTAAATCTTAGTATTCCAATCATAATATGTTTTTTGATTAGCTTTATATTTTTATAATATAAATATACGATCTCTTTTATAAGCCGTTTCCAATCTAAACTTAACCTCCTTAGCGTAATCGTCTATATAATATAGTGGATCTATTGCATCTATGCTATTAAAATGTTTTGGTAAATAAGATTGTTTGCCGTATACTAGTTCATATGGACAATAATTATGTGCCATAGATGGTGTGGTATTAAAACAGTAAACAAAATATGTTAACCATACATCCCAATCTGTTTTATCAATTGATATGTAGGAACAAATGTACTCGTTGAAGTTCTATGCTTTCTTTCTATTGACGTTATATTGGATACTTTCAAATATTTGCACAAGCCATTTATAATTGAATTTTTGTATGTGGAAATGGACCAATTGTGTCCACTATTACCTTATCAAAAGCATATGTATATTTGGATTTCTGTAATAGTTAATGGGGTCTTAGTAAATTTTGCCGTTTTCGACTTCTGGCATATTCGACATTTACGTACATATGTACTCTTTTACATGACGAGTCATGTTTTTCCAATAATAGTGTCTCTTTATTTTGATTACTGTGCTTGAAATGCCAGTATGACCTCCTTGTATAGGATCATCATGATATGTAGAAGTTAACACGCCCGACTTGACATAAGTCATCGGCCCAAACTCTACACTTCACTGTGACGTTGGAACTGATTTCATGGAGTATAACCGTTAATGCAGCGATTATAGGGTTAGCTTAGCATAAGAATATTTTGTACTCTTACTTTAGTCTTGCATGAACAATAGACTGAATCGGTTGACCAGGCAATAAACATCCCACTTAGTGACATCGCACAAGTAAAGGATTATAAATAACTGGCGCCCAACAAGTTGTCAAAAAGTGCTCAAGTACCCTGAGGCAACAAATCAACAGTATCATATCGACATTTGAGTTTGAAGAAAAAAAAAAAAACAAAAAAAAAGAAACAAAATCAACGGTTATTCTGAAAAAACGCAAAAAAATTCAACAGAAAAGTCAATGACAAAAATCAGCAAGTTATGGAAAATTACTAGGAAAGAAAAAAGAAAAAAAAACCAACAAAAAAAATCTACATAAAAAAAACAAAAAAAAATTAACAGTAAAATCAACCAACAAGTAATGGAAAGTTACTAGAGAACAAAAAAACGAAATCAACGGCTATTCTGAAAAAACGCATCACGCTGCAGTAAACGCAAAATCGTCAGACCGACGTAGTGGGAGAAGCGAAGCAAAAGGAAGACAACACACAACAACAAATTTTCGAATGAAATATTTTTACTCGTATAAGAATAACATTTAAGTAGAGTGTTCACATAAAAATAAATTAAATAGAATACAAATTAAAAAAAAAAAAAGAGTCAAGCAGAATTATCCGTTTTAAACGCAAATGTTGAAAGGCTTTCATCATATCTCAGAATCATTCGTGTATTAGCATATATATTTCGCATCACTAATCGAATCAAACCTAACCCTGCACTAACTTCAAATTTAGCAAACCCGCTCTCAACTGTAGAGCTAACTGAGTCATTTTGGAGGACCATCTCATTAATTCAGTCAGAAGTATACAAACCCGAAATTCATGCCTTGCGGAATAATCAAGCATTGCAACCAAGCTTACAACGTTTGTCACCATTCTTACAAGTTATGATTTTCGACAAGACTGTTGTGTGCGTCATGAGAGTCGGTGGTCGTCTATCGAACGCGGAGATATCATTTGAGGCAAAACATCAAGCGCTGATGCCGCAAAATCACCGATTATCGAAACTTTACGTTGAGTATTTACACATCAACTATCTTCACGCAGGACCTAGGATTCTGCTTGCTTTATTACATGAAAAACTTTGGATCGTCAATGCACGTGCATTGATACGCAAGGTTGTACGAAGTTGTGTAAGCTGTTTTCACTACAAACCAAAGCTAATGAGTCAAATAATGGGAAACCTTCCGGCAGATCGACTGTACGGTAAGCGTCCTTTTGTAATCACCGGCGTCGACTTCTGCGGACCCTTCTTCACCTCATATAAACTCCGAGGAAAATCTCCATATAAGACATATGCTGCAATATTTGTCTGTTTTGCATCAAAGGCAATCCATATTGAATTGGTATCAGAACTATCTACAAATGCCTTCCTGCTAGGAATAAGTCGATTTATAGCTCGTCGCGGAGTGCCTGAACGACTATATTGCGACAATGCTACCAATTTTGTAGGGGCAGCCGCAAAATTTGCCAAATTCACGAGTCCGTCCATACCTGAGTCGGAAATTGACACAATTAAATTATATAGCACAACTAAAGGGTTTCAATTTTGTTTCATCCCACCTAGAGCACCACATTTCGGAGGCCTCTGGGAGGCGGCAGTGAAGGCCGCTAAATCGGTGGTCCTCAAAAACATTTCAAAGGCCCACCTCACTTATGAAGAATTGCAAACTGTTTTCCAAGATGTCGAAGCCATTCTTAATTCGAGACCGATTGCACCAGTATCGGATGATTCCAGTGATGTCGCAGCAGTTACTCCCGCTCACTTGCTGATTGGGACATCGTTAACATCAGCTCCAGAACCCACACTTTATCACACATTGGATCCACCTGGCAAGGAACTGCGCTACTTAGAACGTTGTCATCGGATCACCTACTTCAAGCTACAGTTTTGGGCTCTGTGGAAAAGGGACTATGTACGTACTCTTCAAAATTTGTCCGTTGGGCAGCTAGTTTTTATTCATGAAGACAACACTCCGCCAAAACATTGGTTGCTAGCAGAGTAGTGACAATCATTCCTGAGAGGGATGGGAAAGTTCGAGTCGCTGATGTCAAAACACCAAAGGGCATCATTCGACGGCCAATTCAAAAATTAGCACCACTCCCGATAAATTAGTTGTTATTGAAAGCAGGATCTTTCAATGCGGGGAGGATGTTCGGGGAGAACCCCAGTGAATTATTATAAATAGTAAAGAATTTAAACATACGTGGAATTGAGGGAATCAAGGAGAAATTAAGTGGACCGTATTTCTGGTAAATTGATTCGGAAGCAATCAAAACATTTAAGCTGGAATCTCCGGCATCAAAGTCTATACCAATTAGGTCGTCACTTGGTTTTGGAAAGTTATGTTCCACTAAATGAAAGTTGTGAGGAAATATATATTTTCCTGTGGTTAATTCTACAAATGATAAGCCTTTTGATAAAACTGATCCTTCACCCATTCCAGAGATTTTTGTTGATATGTTAGTGTTAACATTATCGAAAATATCGACATTTTCTTTTAATATTGAAATGTCTGCACCAGTATCAATTAATATGGTAAATTCATTACCTGATTGCCACGGCCTCTAAAGTTTCCTCTATACTGGTGTTGTCCTCTAGTATAGAAATTATGATTTATATTATTTCGAAATCCGTTATTTTGGTAATAGCCTCTTCCTCGGTTATTACCGCGGCCTCTATATAATAATTGCCAGTTGCCTCTGTGCAACTGTTGACAAATTTAGTAATGGCACGATTCATATTGCTGAATGTGCCCGCCTGCATAATAAGTTTTACCTTATCAATAGCGCAATTTTGTGTCAGTGCCTTTACAGCTTGCGATGTGCTGTATTTATATGCCAAATCTAATGATAGTCCATCATTTATGTAGGCTCCTTCCAAAGATTTAGTAAGTCTTTCCACCTCTTGGGTGTACTGATTGGCTGTTTTGCTCTTTTGTTGCAAATTAAGGAGTTTGTCAGAAATAACTTCTACTGATTGTGCGTGATTATCGCAATAATTGTCTGCTCGTTGCTAATAAGGTTTCAAGCATGACCTTTTAATTTTGCTTTTACTATCTGGACTGCAATTGCTTCGTGAGTGCCTTCAGTGTATCAATCAAGTTGAGCGTATCTAGGAAACTCCGTAGGTTCTCAATTTTTCCATCGAGCTCTGGTATTAGAGATGATGTGAGCTTTAAGAACTCAGACACAGATTGTTCATTGACCATTGTTGGTTTGTCATCCCTTGACTTTGTAGCGAAGGTGGTGCTACTGGCGGCATTTCCATTTTTTGTGCGGGTAGTTTAGTTTCGATGTCAGATTCTTCGCTCATTTGTTCAGATTCATCTGGACTATTTGTGGCTAGAATTGACTCGTCAAATTTAGCATCCTTATTTAATGCATTTGGAACACAAATATGATGATTATGTCTATCCGAGATTGTTCTAAGCTGTGTTCTTTATCGGTCTAGATTTTCTCTCGCTTGTAGCAAGTGTAAGTTATTAGACCGACTGAACACTTCTGCGGTTAGTTTATTAATAGCATTAAATTTGGTAATCGAAATTCGCACATGTTTTGAATGATTTGTCGAATTCTATTCTATGTTTTTTGACACTTTGAACAATTTTTGGCCTTTCGAATGCAATCCATTTTTTTTTTTGAAAATTTGAAACAATTTTTCTTTTAACACTTGAATTTTGTTTTTATTATTATTATTATTATTTTTCCTAGATCTAGATAACAATATATTTGTTAATTGCAAATCCGTATTTGATGATTAGATTTTGTTTTTGTTATGTTTAAATTAGAATTTTGGAAAATTTTTGTTTTCTAATATGGCATAATTAATTTATTAAAATTATCTATGTAGAAATGTCTTCTTAATTTAAAACTTTGGTTATCTGGGACACGAATTTTTACGAAATTTTAGGCATTAATATCTATGCCAAAAATCTTTAATTTTTATTCTATTTTTATAATTCTACCTATTGGCTTGTATTGCTTTATAGCCATACATCTAGGCAGATAAGATTCCGCTAAATTTTACAATATTTTATCTGAGTTCTCTAGCTCATTCATATATTTATTATTCAAAAGTCATATTTTTATTTTTCCAGCATCAGCTGGTTGTCATCGGTTGGCTCGCTGATGCTCCCTCGCTTTCACGCTCGTTGTCTCTGCTGCTGATGTCCAGGGTGGTACCGGTCCTTGCATTTGAGAGTTCAATTTAATTGTTTTTATAATGTTTTATTCTGAGTGAGCGAGAGTTATAGGCTTATATTTTTGTTGAAGACTTGACTTTAGGAAGTCAAGCTCTTCTTGTAATTTTTGGGCAGTTGCCCAGGGGTTGGTGTTTTATTTGCGAATAATATCCGCTTTATGTGTGCTATTCTTTTCTATTTCTTTCTGCACTCCATAACTCTTGCCATAACTCTCTCTCTCTACTCACTCAGTTTTTTCCGTTTAATTTCCATATAATAGGTTTGATGCAATTATTTGTTGTTGGTCCTCGTTCCTTTATATTGACTTGGGTGCTGCGTGGGATTGATTTTACAGTGTCTAAATTTTCTCTCCTCTTCTTTCTAAAATTCTCTGCCTTAGTTGGGTGTTCGTCCAGGTCGATCCTTCGACCTATGTCATGGTCGCCATGCAATATGTCACGGTCGTCCACTCAATATTTAATGTTTTTCTTTTAACACAAAAGCAATTCATCGGTTGATTAGTTCTCTTCATTTAATGATACTTAGTTCTATAACAAATATCTTGTACAGCCAAAGACTCCGTAGCTACGCTGCCAGTGACGTCGGCAGATGGTTACATATATGCATAAGGCTGGCGAAGAGTCGACGCAGGAGAGAGGACGTATCATGTTCACTTGGTGACAGAGCCGTCGCGCGTGTTAAATATGCCGACTCAGCTCTGTCCAGTACAATGCACTCATGGTTGGATACGTTATCGAAAATGCGTGGTACTTGGATTTTTGTATATAAATGTTGTAACTAAGTGCTACAATATGTTTGTAATAATATTTATATATATATTCAGCATAGTGATCATTCGATATATGAACATGCTACAATACATTGATATCCAATGATATGCATTATAATAATAATATGATAATTATAATAATATTAAACGCAATCCAATATATAGTCCCTCATAAAATCTTTCCCCTGTTTAACTTCTAATTTAACTTATATTCCCTATTATATTACTTATTTGTTAACGATGATATGGTCTAATGTGATGTAGCCTAGGTTTGACACAATAGCACATGTTCATTTGCATGTTTGAACCGACGCAATGCTTCCGTTAAAATATATGACTGGGTTCGGTCTCATACCAAATGTTCGTCTGTATGTTCAAATTACTCCACTATGTTCGCACTATTCTAATATGACCGTTACATATTTGAATTATATTATATTTGTTTATAAATTTTTTGACTATATTATATTTGTTTATATGTTTGCATAGATGTTTGAACCATATTTGATGTTTATATATATATAGTGTCATAATTACATCACTACCACCCCAAACTAATGTCATAACCACATGATCAGCGCCTCAATCATGCTACGCTCCCATGAGTGTAGTATTACAGGTAACTACATAACCATATTCAGACTGCTGCACCTGTAAACTTTTACATAAGCAAAACGGACTAAGCAAAAATGCACAAATAAGAATACTTCCTGAATATTGTTCTGTTCATTAAGTTTTAGTCTTACCTGATACTGGCGGAGAACTATCGATAGTGGGCGCCATCGATAGTGCCATCGATTGAAACCTGATAAGTGGAGACGCTGTAGAATTCGTAGAAGTTATAATACAAGTGAAAACTAAAAAAAAAATTTAAAAAAAAAAATAAATCATCGTTCATCCAAATTTTTCCGACGTTAATTGGGGATGCTGAAAAGTTTCACCGTAACCCCAAATTCACTACACACCTTTATCAGCCGAATTGATTACATACTGACAGATATTGACAAGTAAGATAGAATAAGAAAATTAAACATTTAAAAAAACTCTTTACACCTCTTTGCACCAGATTAAATCAAGTCTTGAAACAGTGGTTGAAAAATTGCCTGTCCAAATATATTTACGAATTGTAAACACAAATATCCCAGATTTGCGAACACTAAAAAATTTTTTACAAGAAAAAGGTTGAAGATATATTGATATGCAAAAAACAATTCATAAACAACCTACATTTCAGAAATCATATCAAAACCCCCATCAAGATACTAACTCCAACAATCAAAATTATCACACATTCTTTCAACCTAACAATACACCTTATGTCTCATATCAAAATCATAACCAACTACATATATTATCCACATAACAATTACTCCATAATAATAATGTTTTTACCCGAATAATTTTTATCTCAATCGATTCATCCTAATTTGATTAGACCACCACATTTTAACCCAAGACCAAAATTTTCACCTCAACCCATTCAATCCATACATAATTTGACTAGACCAACACATATTACTCCAAGATCAAATTTTCACCAAAACATTAATCGTTTCGGACAGAATCAAAATGTTACACAACAACCAGAACCTGCAAAAAGTGGACAGAGCAGAATGAGCATAGAAGAACTTAGGAAGTAATATGAGGTTAATTATGAGGAATACTTAAAGAAAGAATATTACCAAAATCAAACAGCTTCATATCCCGATTATTATTCTCAAGATTACCAAGACCAGGTTTATTCACAAAACTCAAATTGTACATACATATACAGATCACAACCAACCGAAAATTTTCAGAATCCAGCCTCGGAATCCAAGAATACATAGTAATTACACACAAGTGTGGAAGTCTAAAATGTTTAATAGATACAGGGACTATCAATATGATGACATCCAACATTTTCAACCTACAAGTTCTTGACGCGGAATGTCTTATCCAAACTAATGTAAAGTAGGTAAAGTCAATTTATTAATGTCCTTTATTCTTTAATTTGTGTATTATCTTAACCTAATACATAAAATAAGTATATAAAGATATTCTTATAAAGAGAGAGAGAGTGTAGTATATATATTATGGAATTAACATTCACACATGTGTGATGTCAGGGTGTTTATTTTATTTCGTAATGTACTTATTGTAGTTAGTGTTTATTATAGTTATCATTCATCGTAGTTATCTTGGTATCTGTCTCACACTCCTCAACGCTCAGCAACGACTGACCCACACGACAGACGCGATAAACTTCCCTCTCTCTCAGAGAGTCAATTAAAATACTGGGATCGAAGAGTAGCAAGAGAGCAAGTGTGACCGTCTCTCCTGCTACACACGCTCGCTTAAGAGTTTTATGCAGACGCAGTCCACATAGGTGGATCACAATTCAAGCTTCCTTATGTTTATGTAATGTGACGCAGCGGTCACATATAGCATAACTACCAAGTGTCGGTTATATGACCGTTTCAATGAGAGAATACTCAACGTTGTGTTGGTTATTGTTATTATTAAAATAAACTTACTACACCTCAATTTTTTAAGGAATAACGTAATTATATGAAGTTATTTTATTTTATATGAATCTTAATAATCAATAATTAATAGTATATTTTGTTGTTAAATTTTTTTCTTTAAATTTTGTATATTTCTTATTAATTATTTTATATTTTCTTGAAAAAATTTGGATTTATTTCTTTTTTATCATTTTTATAATTTTGTATAACAAAATAACCTTTATATTATTTAATAAAATTTATTTATTTAAGAAATTTCCTTTTTTTAATTTTGTATTGTAGAAATTCTCCACGAAAACTTTGATTATTGTTATTTTTATTTCAATTATTATACTTCCTTATTATTACTTCCCTTTATTACTACTCTGTCATTTTTTCAATAGTTTCTACTACAAATGGACCTAAATAGTTAGCGTATAACTTATGTCCTACTTCATTTTTAAATAGTCCTACTTCTATATTTATGTCTGATACTGATCATAATATGTTTTATTTTTACTTTTATGGTTTTTTAACATTATTCAAGCTCTTTTATGTGCTATTTCTAATCTAATAATAATAATCGTCTATATTGTATATTGGATCTATTCTAGTTATCTTATTGAAATTTATGTATTGACTTGGTAATCTTCCAAAGACTAAATCAAATGGACAATATCCATGAGTAAATGTTGGGGTGGTGTTGAAACAATATGTAAAATACTGAGTCCAGATATCTCAATCAAATTTGTCTATACGAACGAATATATTCATTGAAAGTTCTAAGACTTTGTTCAATCATTCCCAATGTTTGATGATGAAATGCTGTAGATCTAAAATTTTCTATTTCAATATACTTGCCTATCTCTATTATGACCTGGTTTTTATACTCAGTATTCATGTCCGTAATGAACGTCTTCATTACTTAAGAATGAAATTTTCAAATATTGGTTTGCACTTTTAGTTACAATAGGAATGGCTACTAGGTATTTAGTTAGGTTATATATGAGTGTGACGATATACTCATTGCCTTGTTCTGATTTCGGAAGTGGTCTTATTGTGGCAACTATTACTTTGTCGAAAGCATTTGTTGGTGTGTTAGTTACAACCATGGGAGTTTTTGCATAAATCATTGTTTTTGATGTTTGGCTTTTGTGACATTCACGTATGTATTCCTTGATATATATATGTAGACAGTATTGCTTCTTGATCATTTCTATTATTTATTACAGGCCTGAGTAGCGCTACTCTCAAAATATTTGAGAGTATTTTTAAATATTTGTTGCCCATATTTTTAAAAGATTCTATCGAAACTAGTTCAAAGATCTTTTCGCTCGGTGCCAACTTGAGTTTGTTGATTTTGTGTACACCGACTTGCTATACGAGCCATTGGATAAACTGACCTAAGTCGAAGATCCCATAGGTAAACAAATCACTAACATCAATTCTGGCTATAACTTTGAAATAAATTATTGAGTAAGCATTTTGATTCTGTTATACGCAAGGTCACTTTCGTACATCATCATTACAAATGATTTCATGTACATTGGGCTTAGAAGCATTTTGAGTACTTTGCCTTGGCAAAAGTTCATCAATATTGTCTACTTTGTTGCCTGGTAGTGACTTTTAGGACTTTGTTATACATTTCTTTTAATTCGGATACTGATATCAGCGATAAGGCATCTGCCACAAAGTTGTCTATCACCTTAAGGTATTCTACCGTGAAGTCATATTCTTCTAGGTCTAGCCGCATTCTAGTTAATTTTGAACTGGGATTTGTTATTGAAAATAAATAAGTGAGTGGTCTGTGATCTAATTTATTGTGGAGTGTTGACCATATATGTATGTATGATCGATATTGTATTATAGCCCAGTGAATAGCTGCTAACTCTTGTTCTGTTGTTGATTTGTTGCTTTTACCTTTAGTAAATAAGCGTGAAGCATATGCAACTGGGAGTTCTTTATCTCCATATTTTTGTGTTAGTACAGCTCTACATGTGTATTTATTTGCGTCTGTTATTATGCAAAATTCCTTGCTAAAGTCAGGGTATTTTAGTAAAGTTGGTTTTATTAAAGCCTTTTTTAAATATTCAAATGGGTTTTGGCAATCATTAGTCCATTCAAATTTTACAGACATCTTACATAACCTGGTTATGTGACGTGAATATTCAGCAAAGTGATAAAGCGTCGATAATAATTGCAAAATGCAACGTTCTATCGCTGTCTGCATCCGTAGGGACTGGGTATTCTCTAAATACCTTGATCTAGAAACGTCACTTCATGAAAGAAGAAACTACACTTTTCTGGATGTAATTTTAGGCTGTGTTTCCTACATAAGTCAAAAATGCTTGTTAGTTTTTTGATCATATGGTTGTGAAGGTTGAAGTCCAGAAAATGCTATAGTCATCATTCGTTGGAATGAATTTGCCGCTATTTTAAGACCATGAGGTAGTCTTGTAAATTGATATGAGCCATTGTTTGTTGAAAAAGACGTAATATTTCTAGACTATTGTTTCAACTCTATTTAACTCTATTTAATGAAAAATATTTTGCTCTGTGGAAATTTGTCGGACAATAGTTTTTTATTTATTTGGCGGTAATCCACGACTAATCGCCATCTTTTATTTTCGTTTCCTGGGAGACCTTTCTTGGCTACAAGTAGTATTGGTCTGTTATATTCCGAAATTGATGGTTCAACGATTTTATCCCGAATGAGTTTTTCGACCTCTTTATGACCATGCGGTATTCTATAATTTTTATGTACACTGGTTGTGTATCCTTTAACCTTAGTTCTTGCTTTTAAGTTATTTGTTGAAATAGATTCGGTTTCAATACCGGGAATGTCTATATACTGGGTGCATAGTTCTGTTACCTATGTTTTAAACAATAGTCTTTTTAATTTTTTTCTGAACATCTTCATGTCAATCTTTTTTATTATCTTGGACTATGTCATAGTCATTTTGCGTTTCGGTTTGGATTTCATTTAAATTTAGAATTTTGGTTGGACTTGTTGTGTTTATTAGAGTATCACTAGAATGTGTGCAATCTAATTGTCAGTTGAATTTTTTAATAAAGTCGATACCAATTTTGCCGTCACTTGGTATTGGGAAGCTATGCTCCACTAAATGAAAGTTGTGAGGAAATATATATTTTCCTGTGGTTAATTCTACAAATGATAAGCCTTTTGAAAAAACTGATCCTTCACCTATTCCAGAGATTTTTGTTGATATGTTAGTGTTAACATTATCGAAAATATCGACATTTTCTTTTAATATTGAAATGTCTGCACCAGTATCAATTAATATGGTGAATTCAATACCTGATTGCCACCGCCTCTAAAGTTTCCTCCATTCTGGTGTTGTCCTCTATTATAGAAATTATTCTTTCTAATATTTTGGAATCAATTATTTTGATAACCGCCTCTTCCACGGTAGTTATTTCGGTTTCCGCATTGTTTTTGAAATTGTGTTTGACGGAAGTACAGAACAGATCTTGCCTGTGCAGTGGCTTCCGTACAAGTTTTTACAAATTTCGAAATTGCTTGCTTCATGTTATCGCACGGGCCAGCCTGCATGATAAGTTTTACCTTATCTAAAGTGCACATTGGGTCAAAATTTGTGCTGTATTTGTTTGCTTGTTCGGTCTAAAAACCCATCATTGATGTAAGCTCCTTCTATTTTTCACGCCTTGGGTGTACTGATTGGCTGCCTTATTTTTTTTGCTGGAGATTTAATGATTTTGCAGAAATTACATCTACAAATTCTCGTTTAACCTTTTCGTTTAGTTTGTTATTTATGGCAATTATTGTTTGCTCATCACCAATTAGATTTCTATCATGACCCTTTAGTTTGGTTTTTATTATACTGACTGCCACAGATTGTTCATTGGCCGAAGGTGGTACTACTGACGGCATTTCGATATTCTGGGCGGGTAGTTTAGTATCGATGTCAGATTCTTCGCTCATTTATTCAGATTCATCTGGACTATATTTGGCTTAAATTGACTCGTCAAATTTAGCATCTGTATTTAATGCGTTTGGTACAAGATCTAGATTTTCTCTCGCTCGTAGCAAGTGTAAATTGTTAAGCCGACTGAACAGTTTTGCGAATAGTTTATTAATAGCATTAAATTTGTTAATTAAAATTCGCACATGCTTTTGTTTGGTTTTAGATTTTACATATATGCTGTTAAGGCATTTGAATGATTTGTCGAATTCTACTCTATGGTCTTTGACAATTTGAATAATTTTTGGGCATACCATGGAATGGGATTATTTGAAAAGTCGTACTTTATAGATTTTTAAACCCTTCTCTTCGAAAATTCATATTTTAACGTATGATAACATTGACATTGCCTTTACTTAATTTTTACATGATTCAACAGTTTCACATATATTAATGGACTTAAGAACAAATGCAGGTCGAAATTGTATATTGATATGTACTCTGTTTGTTCTCTAAGGATATAAATAGAATTTGCTATGAAATTTGAGTTATTCTGTAATTTACTGTCCTTTTCCTAATTATAGCTCGCAAATTTCTTTCGTCCTTACTCATAAATCACCAGTCAATTTTTTTTTACTATTTCTTTTGCTCAATGATCGTAAAAAAAAGATAACAGTAGAAAAATTTGTTTTTTTTTATTTTATTATTAAACTTTATGTAAATCTAAATATGTTTTTGCAACTGTCCCTTTATACACCAAATAGATTTTTATAAGCAAATTTATTGTCGCGGTTGCTAACAAAAGTGAAAGAATTAATATTTGTGACTCTAGGTGTTGAGTGGTATCTACTACTTGAATGACATTCAGCACATTGGCTGTATAATCCTAATCTTTGCAATTTTTCCTCCCATGTTTAAATACAATTGAAGTTTTCCTGTAAAAATTTTGAAATATAAAGTCTTAATATATTCAATTGATTTTGGGCAAAAATTTATTTTTGAAAATAACATTTAATCAATGAAAGTTATTTATTTATGATATTTTTTTTTTGATAAATTTTCGTTTTTGTTTTTGCAATTAATTTTTCTTAATTTTTCTTATTTTAAAAGCACTTTTATTTTTGTTTTCCTTAACTTTTACCCTATTTGACAACGCAGCGATCTGGTCTATTGGGCCTATGGCTTCAGGGGCCATACTCTACACAACGCAATTATCGCTCAATTTAACATTTTACATATTTTCTTTTTTTTTTTTGTATATATACCATACCATACAATAGGGTATCTTAACAGACGCAAGGATTTCTGGGGACCAAACCTAACGCTCATGTTACATCAGGACTCATAGACGGCATGTATAAGAGAGTTCATGGTTGCCCAAGTGTTTTGGCGAACCCTATTCGTTTCAGATGTTGTAATGGCCTGGCCGGGAGTAAGCTTCTTGCTAGCATATTTCTGTCCCTAGCCAGCCTGTCTCTATACCTGCTTGTGTGCCTTCCAATCTGTTCCTCCACTGTGTGAAGGTTTAGGTCTCGATGAAGGGTGAAACCACGCACATACCAGGGGCAATTCGTTATTTGCCGCATGACGCGGTTCTGGAGGACCTGTATACGCTTATACATGTATGTCGATTTTGCCGCTATACCCCAAATTTGCACGCCATAGAGCCAGATCGGCGCTATGCAGTGAACATAGACAGCTCTTTTTGCCCTTAATGTCATGGTGCTTTTTCTATTCATCAGCCGGCGTAACTGTTGCATTCTTAGGCGGCACTTTCCAGCCGTAGCTTTTAAGTGAGGTCCAAAGGTTAGTCGCTTATCAAGTGTAATCCCTAGGTATATGGCTTTCATCGGTTGCTCCAACGTTACGATCTGTAGGATGTGTTTCGAAAGTCTGTGAACTTCCTCTACCGCACCATGTCCCTTCCTAAATCCGAACTGGTGGTCCGGCAAGATTTGGCATTCGTTAATATTACCGCTTAGTCGATTGACAATAAGTCTCTCCCATACCTTAGATAAGGAAGGCAGGAGACTTATCGGACGGTACGACTCAGGATCGTGTTCTGGTTTTCCCGATTTATGAATCATTAAGATTGCTGCCATCTTCCACTGCTTGGGAACGATCTGTATCCTAAGCATTGCGTTAAATATTTTTGCCAAGAAAATATTCGCCCGTTTAGGCAAGGCTTTCAAGGTAACGTTGCAGACCCTGTCAATACCAGGAGCCTTCCTTCTCGGCAAGTATTTGATAACTTCCTCAATCTCCTCGACCCTGGCTGGCCTAATGGGTAAAGACATTTGTAGAGGAGTAGTCTCCTTGCACTGGTCATCCGTGGCGAATTGGTAGTGGGTGAACCAGACTTCCAAATGACGTACAAAAGAATTGGCCTGCTCTTCTTCATTTTTAGCAAGCTCACCACTAGGACACCGAACAGGAACCTGCTTAAACGGTTGCCCCTTTAGAGCCTTAGTGCCCTTCCACAACGAATATCCCGCATCCAGTGTATAATCCATAGAAGCCAGCTTCTGCTCAAAGAAATTACTTCGAATTTCTCTTAAGATATCTCGTAGTTGCTTAGCAGCCCGGTTACATTGAATTCTATCCCATGGGTCTTGGGATCGGATTGCTCTTCTTCGGAGTCTTCTTTTCCGTGTCAAAAGTTCCCTGGCCTCTCTTGTTAATACAATACCATAGGCGGGGCCTTTATGGGTCTCTGTCGAGGCAACAGCAGCCATGTGAATACTCTCTGTGAAGTTATCTACAGCCATCTCAATATCTTCCTCAGAATTCAATGAAACGTTCAGCTGAATCTAGTTCTCCAAATGTTGCCTAAAGGCGAGCAAGTCGGTATGCTTAGTGATTAATCCAGTGCTTGGATTGACATGAACACCATCCGTCTCAATGTTGACAACTAAGGCCAAATGATCAGAGTCCAGATCCCAGCTCTGAGTTATCGTTGCTCGAGAGTCCGGTATACCATGATGCACTGCAAAGTCTATACAGGAAGCCGTACGACTCAGCACATATGGGTACCTGGTCGGCGATCCAGTGGAGAGAATCCTTGCGCCAGTTGCAGAAATGGCTTCCGCTAGTTCGCGCCAACTAGGCGAGTTATAAGAATCACCCCAGAGCCAGTGCCGTACATTCCAGTCACCACCAACAAGATACCTTTGGCCACAAGCCCGGAGTGCATTGATGAAATGTCTCTCCTCAATCCTAATTCTGGGCGGACAGTAAATGGCGCTAAACTCTATGTCTCCAAAATCAGTAGCAACTTTAACCGATGACATTTGTATGCTACGTGTCTCAACAACTTTTTGTGGAAAGTGACGAAGAGAGGACCTCACCAATACTGCTGCTCCCCCAATGCTGTTATTATTTCGGGATGGTTTAAAAGCTGGATAAAAGGTGTATCCATAAATTTTTACCGCCTCCCCTCGCTTAATTCCGATCTCCGTTAGTAGAATTATGTCAACGCTATTGTTATGCGCAAAGAAATCTATTTCTTTGGCTTTTCCTGAAATGGCATTCCAGATAAGAATCTTTAGTGGATTCATTGCGAAGCTGGAGCTTTGTTTTGAGCTTGGAGATTAAGTCTCTCCAGCCCATTCCTTAACTGTATTGGCCAACTCAAAAACCATTCGTTCAAGCTTTTCAAGGCGTTGGTTGGCTTGCCGGTTGTTCTCCTGCTGCTCTTGCTGTTGCTGCTGCAACCACATAAGAAATTGATGTTGCTGTTGTTGCTGAAGTTTTTTTTTTTTTTTTTTTTTTTTTTTCGCGCGAGTCCAATTGGGTGCACTAAGTGCCCACAACCTCCCGCCCAACCGACCGAGGGGCGCTAGCCGCATGACGCACGGCTCGAGTCGCGGGGACATTCCACAAAACAGACAAGAAACGAAAACTATAACTAGTTACGAGCTAAATGTAAAAGGATAGATGTTTTTAATGTAGGAAGAGAGAGCTCCGAACTAATTACACAGTAAAGTCGATTGTAATCAGAACAAAGTACTCGGAAAGGTTCATGCAGAGCATAGTTAGTAGCGGGGAAAAGATAGAGGTATAAAATTTCTAGTAGGCCTACAAGGAACCGATAGATTTACTTGGTTCAATAGCTTAGGAGAGTCTATATCACCATTAAGGAGCTTGTGCATAAAAATCACACCAAGCATTATTCTACGATTAGTAAGAGATGGTAGGTTAACAAGAAGAAGTCTACTAGAGTACGATGGCAGATTGATATTGCGATCCCAGTTCAGACCACGAAGAGCAAAGAGTAGGAACTGTTTTTGGACAGATTCTATTCTTGATTTGTGTGAGTCATATTGAGGAGACCATATGCAAGATCCATATTCTAAAATAGGACGAACCAATGAGGTAAAAAGAATTTTGGTTGTATAAGGGTCATCATCATCATTGACCATCGTTTAACAAACCCAAGAACACCCATAGCTTTACCTACAGTAGTGGAGATATGAGATTTAAAGGTTAATTTATAGTCCATAAGGACGTCCAAATCGTTCATCTCATGAAAACGTTTTAGTGGGATGTCATTAAGAAAATAAGTTACCAACCGCGGAGTATTTCTGTGAAAAGTCATGACCTTGCATTTGGTTGGATTTAAACTTAACAAATTATTTTGACACCACGACTGAACATTTTGAAGATAAGATTGTAACCGACAGGGAGAGACAATATCTTTGTAACTAAGACAAAGCTTAACATCATCTGCGTACATAAGGACATGAGAATGATTTATAACAGACGGAAGATCATTGATAAAAAGAGTAAAAAGCAATGGTCCCAGATGACTGCCCTGGGGCACTCCCGAAGTCACATTTATGGACCTAGAATATAGAGACTTGAAAAGAACCCTCTGTGTTCTGCCTGTCAGATATTCCCGAATCTAGGAAACTAAAGGGCTAGGGAAGCCAATGTTATTTAATTTAAGGAGAAGTAGCGTATGATTAACAGAATCAAAAGCCTTGCTGAAATCAGTATATATGACATCAGTTTGCCTTGCATTCCGAAATCCTTCGATCGTCAATGATGTAAATTCTAAAAGGTTAGTGGTTGTAGATCTACGTTTCACAAATCCATGCTGCGATGGTGAAATTATAGAACTACAAAAATGTTGCAGTTGAGAAGTAATTAACTTTTCAAAAGCTTTAGGAATAGCGGACAATTTAGAAATACCCCTATAGTTAGATGCATCGGATTTCCTACCAGTTTTATGGAGAGGAATTATATAGGATTCCTTCCAAATGGATGGAAAAGTTGAAGATTTAACGGACAATGGAAAAAGTTTTTGAATTGGCTTACATAATGACGCGGCGCAAAACCTTATTACACATCCAGGTATACCATCAGGACCAGGAGAGTACACAGGTTTTACTAATTAAGCACGCTATGGAGCGAGCTTTCGTCGATCGAAGGATTACAGATACAATTAGATTTTCTTAACTTGCTCTTGCCATTGCGAAAACTGCTGCTGTTGCTGCTGTAGCAGAGTCTTAACTGTAAGAGTTAGACGAAGTATTGTTTTTCGCCATTGCAGCATATGAAACCCTTGCATTATCACAAGAAACTTCAGGTGATTGAAACTGGACCTCTCGCTGCTGCTGAGGTAGTCGTTCCTGTTGACTTATTAATGGCCTATCAACCCTCCTGCTGCGACCAGACCCCAACATTGGAAACCCCAGTACCTCTTGGTAAGGAGTTGAAGGATACGTGTACGATGCTTGATTGTTTCGGGATCGCTGAGATGGAGTGTTTATTTTACACGCCTTCGGCCCCATTGATCGGCGAACAAACTCCTGGTACCATGTACATTCTGTATAACTAGCCATGTGGCTTCCAGAGCAGTGGAAGCAGGTCGGCTGTGCGTCTAAGGAACGTGTGCACTCTTTGGTATGATGTTGTTCAGCGCACTTAGCAAAAGTAGTATCTCATCTTTATTAATCCTCGAGCTCGGATTATGGATGTGTAGAACCTCGTAGCCTAATCTTTTAAGACCGACAGTAATTTCATCATTCAACGTACTGTGGTGTAGGCCTCTGAGTACGACTCTATGCGGCCTCTCTCCTTTCAGTTGATATGTGTGAAATTCTATTCCAATGGCATCCATGCGGTCCACAATGGCCCTATAAGTGTTACTGTCTTTGGCAAATATTCTGACCGTTTCCCCTTGGTTTGCTTTGACGATTACGTTGTCCAAAGTTGTAACTTTCTTAATGAGCTCAAATAGGTCATTTAAATTGGTAATATCAACAACTATTTGTTGTGGTTTTGGGATACCTTTTAGTTGATTACCATCGTTAGCTACTTCCCTTTGCGAGCCTCCGGCAGTATTATCCACTTCCTGGTGTTGTTTTTCCATGTCATCACTGTCCTCTTCCACATTCATTGGTTCTTCTTCATCCGCGTCAAGAATGGCAAATCTAGTAGATATTACCCGTTTAGTAGAAATGGGGGCAAACGAGAAGCCAAATCTCCACTCACTCGTTTCGTTTTAGAACTAGATGACACTGGCTTGACATTTTTTCTCTTGCCCAATCTCTGCTTTTGAGCAACCAGCAATCTCTCTGCTGCAGCACTTACAATAGAGCATAGCAGCAGGGCAGCTGCCCTGGTGCAGGATGTATTGCAGGAGGTAGTAACAGCTCCAATTGTTGTAGTTGCTGTCCTGACGTTGAAATGGCGCAAGTGGTTTACCTGCTGATTGGAACATTTCCTCTTGGATAATCTGCTTACTTCTATGCTGCGAGACAGAAGATATAAGTCATCCATGTCTTTGATATTTTAGCTGCCCAAATTCTTTTTTACTCCTCCCGTAGGGCAATTTGGAAGGAATGTCCTGCCCGTGGGGCAGACAAGCAGTAAGAGTTATTACCGCCAATTGAGTTTTGAATTTTTTGTTTTATTATATTTAATATTAAATTTCCCAGTTCCTATCTAATAGGTCTCGCTGAGGCAACCATTTTACTTATAAATTTTCGTTTCAAACAATTTTTATTTAAGTTGTACCTGGATGTTGGGCGGTCTTTGTAGAGCTATCGCTTCTTCTTATAACCTGTACCCATAGGGTAAAAGGGTATATTAAAGTCGCCAAAATGTATGTAACAGGCAGAAGGAGAATTTTCCGACCCCATAAAGTATAAATATTCTTGATCAGTATCCATAGCGAAGTCGATTGAGACATGTCCGTCTGTCCGTCCGTATGAACACCTTGATCTCAGAGACTGTAAGAGCTTGAGCAACCAAATTTGGTGTCAACATTCGTCTATTGTGTAGACAGGTCAAGTTTGTTTCAAATTTTGCCACTCCCACTTTCACCCCCGCAATTCGGGAAAAATCTATAACTAGAGCGATATTAAAGATATCGTATTCTTATTTGGCATGCACATTAATATAGCCAAAATGCACCACCTGACCAAAATCGGACAATAATTATCGGAGATATACGTATTTCCATTTTGTACTGAAACGCCCCATGCAAAATGGGCTGTTAAGTGTGAGCGGGATACCATGCGTTCGCTATTGCTGCATGGCAAGCAGTACATGCTAAGGGAATTTTTTTGTAAATTGATAGCGATTTTGATCGTTTTTTACATTATAGAGTACTTTTACTTGGTACAGGATATACTCAATGTTGGACGACTTGCTTGCTTCATTTTTTTTTTGGTCACGCTTGCATGCAGACGCTACAGTTCGTCTGCGTGGCCAGTCCACATAAGTGGTTGATCATATTTCAAGCTTGCCTTTGTTTATGTAATTACAACAATGTGTCGCAGCGGTCATATATGTAGTACATGAATGTGTCGACTATATGACCTTTTCAATAAGAGAATACTCTACATTGCTTCGGTTATTATTATTATTAAAGTAAACATACAACAGAATATGTATATGAACAAGTTAGCACATCCAGGCTGCCAAAGGTAGACGACTGTAATTCAACATGAGAAGCTTCTAATGTAAACTACAACAAACCGTCAATATTCCATGCACCAACGTAGGGATGTTGGAAACATAATCCACACAACATAATTATAGGTCAGGGCTAGCTTAGCTTAAGAACATTTTGTATTCCAGTTTTCAGTTTGTTTGGAATAATAAGGTTAAAGGGTCAATCGTAAAATATAATCAAATACATGAAAATACTGGTGCCCAACAGCAGTCTGAACCTACTCAAAAAGAAAAATATCCTGGAAGCAAGAAGGCAACATAGTTGGATCGACATCGTTCAAAATTTAAAACTATAGTTTTTAAAAGCAATAACTTAACAAAACATGTAAGTAGAGTGCTTATTTTTAATAAAAAGTAATAAAAAAGTAAAGAAAAAAAGGGCAAATTAATAAAGTACAAGAGAATTGGCTGGTATTTTAATATAAACTTTGCGAAACATATTTTTCCCCCCTTTAATATAACTTTTTTTCAATTTAAGAATAATTCTTATGAGTAATTGTGAAATGATGAAATACGATAGAGACTAGAAGAATTAATAAAAGATATAAAAGGCAAGTTAGTGCCAAGTCAAAATAATAATAAAATGTCATTCAGTGAACAAAAATATGAAAATGATGCTGAGTATGCAATTAACTCTAGACTCTAAACACAGGCACAAATGTTTAAGAAAAATACGAAAGATATTAAAAATCAATTTAGGAACCCATCAGTCCGTACCCGAGGTGGAAGTATTTAAGACGCCGAAATAGATCCAGATATGCAGTACAGGGAAACGTTAGATATTTTGAAATCAATGCCGGACTTTGACGGAAGCTTGTTTCGTGGCGGAAAGCCGCACCGGACGTTGAGTCGAATCACGAACGGTTTCAATTTGCAAATAGTTTTGCAAGAAACTGTGAGGCAAAAACTCAACATAACGAGCAAAGACAACTGAAATAAACCAACATGGAGCATAATTCCTCAATTCAGGGTAAAACCCCATTTTATAGAAAATCGGCACAAAATAATAATAACCCCAACACATATTCAGAACCGCTACTATCAATGGGCGTTGACGGTTCATTTTAATTTCGACAGAATACTCAGTACCAAAATCAATTTTAAAGAAAGCAAATAGTGGAACAGACAGGTATACCTGCCCCTAGCAACAGCAAATAAATCATATTTCCCAGGATGATCATTTTGCAATTCAAGAACAGGAATATGAGACATTATCAAAGTCTGAGGAAGCAGACATCGAAAATGAGAAACAGCTTCAAGAGGTCAATTTTTTAGGCACAAATCCTCCTTGTTACAGTAGAGCGAATGATAGCAGGTAAAACAATCACGTTACTTATAGATACTGACACTTCAACAAATTATAGAACACCGATTCCAGATTTGAAATGCGAAATTAATGTCAAAAATAAATTTTTGGTTAACTTACTTCATGGCTTCAAATCCAAAATTCCATTTTGGAATAAAAACCACATATTTTACATATTCCGAATTGATAAAGCTTTGATGGAATAATATGTTTTATACGTATAATTGGCTTATACATACTCAGAACGTTTTGTCATACGAGTGCTATTTGTGTTCTTTACAGTAACTTAAAACATTCTTGTCAGTACAAATGTATTGAATTAAATCGTGAACAACTTTCGACGTGGATTAGCTCAGCAACAGTGCATGGATGAACTTAATTCAACTTTTGGCCCAGAAGCTCCGTCAGTCTTTATCGATGGTATGGTGAATTCAATCTTGGTCGTAGTTCACTCCAAGACGAATTTCGCGAAGGTCGCCCAAAATCAATTGTTGCTCCGAAAACTATTGATTCTGTGCGCGAAATGATATTGCAAAATCGTCATATGACCTATCGTGCATTTAAGGCAACCCTAGGTGTTAGAGAAACCAGCATACATTCTATATTGCATAAACATTTGGCTGTCAAAAAAATTTGTTCGCGTTGAATCCCACACAATTTGTCAATCGCTCAAAAGAAATTGCGTTGCTTGGGAACACGCCCATGACATCGTAACAGGTGATGATTCGTGAATTTACTCGTATGAGCTCGAAAGTAAACAGCATATGGGTATTTCAAGATGAGCCAAATCCAACAAAAAAATGTTCGTGTACGAAACACTTCCAAGCAAAAACTGGACATGTCGCAACGTATTGTGGTTTCCCGTGGTGCTCTTGCAACTAACCCTAGCAAAGTTAAGGCAATTGGCGAATTTGAACAATCTACCAACGTGTTCCAGGTCAGATCTTCCCTCGGTTAAGCAAATTATTACGGATGGTTTGTAATAGACTTTATATCTATAACGGTTATAACGGAAAGGCAAGTGCCGGACAATTGAAGAAAATTACCGTGAGCCTTAATGAATAATTGTCCTTCGAAAAATCAGAAAAAAAATGTAGCCTCGGAAGACGAATTGCTCCAATACCCTGACTATCAAAAACCATTTGACTTGACAACAGATGCTTCATCTTTTTGCTTAGGTGCCGTGTCGTCTCAAGACAAGAAGAGAATCGCCATGATCTCTAGCACTTTAGATGACGATAAACTGGATTTCGCAACAAATGAAGACAAGCTTCTTGCGATAATATGCGCAATTTGCTTAGATACTATCTATATGGTGTAAAGAACTTAAATATTTATCTACAAACCGGGAAATAAAATTTTGTTGAAGATGCTTTACGTTCTACTAGATTCAGCCACTATGCACAGTGAACTGTCATTAACATAAAAGTTTACGGAAAAACCGAAAAATAGTTTTCGGAACCCGACAACGAAATTCTGGGATTCCCACAAGTCAGTCATTAATGTTCATGATAAGAATGAAAAAAAATTAAACTATGGTCGTGGAACTTAACAGAGCTCATAGAGCAGCTCAAGAGAATATTAAACAAATTCTTAAATATTATTTTTTTCCCAAAAATAACTCTAAAATAAAAATAACTCTAAATGAAATTGTTGCAAATTGCAGAATTCGAAGCAAAGCAAAATATGATCGACATTCAAAGAAGCAGTATATTGGCGAAACGCCAATGCCAAATTAAGTAGGAGAAATTCACTTAGTTAATTTTTTATTATTTAACCTTCAGTTACAAATTTCTTTTGTGCTTTCAAAATTAACAATCGAGTTACCGGAAAAACATATTTGACGACCACTAAATTTTATTTGTTCTAAAACATTTAATCAAAGCTTACATTTTATTTTACTCAACAACAAAAGTTATAGCTTTGTTATTATGCTTGCATACTTCAATTTTGAGTTTCTTATCTCTTTTGCCTACATTCGCGCTTTCGCGTACTCAGTAATGTTGTTCCTTGTGTAGTGTTTGCTTGAAATGAAGCTGTGTAGCGTGCCTGGAAGTGGATATTCGTATATTTATGCGGCGGACAAGGGGCATTTAGAACTTTGTCGGCTGGTTTTCTAAAGCTCCGTGAAGAGTTTTCGAATCTAGAAACTCAGTTTAATAATTATAAATTATTTAACGAATTCCCAAAGCGGAAGAAGACTATTTCTCGGCATTTCTCCCCCGATCCGCCAGCATCTCTGATTTTAACGGTTCCGTTGTCGTGTATAGGGTCGCTACCATAACTTCTCAGCATCTGATATCGTTTACGAGTCCAGTATTGGCTGCAGGTACGGACACTATTGCCATTTCCCCTGGCAATCCTGTCCCGCATACTGATGCGATATCGGGTGTAGTCTCCGGGCGAACATCGTCTTCTAGAGAAGTTACCAATAAAATATAAGCTCCTAGAGGAGTTTTCAAAGCGTTACCGGCTTGCGGTTGGTGCTTCGTAAGTTCGCTTCTTGTTAGTATTCCACCAAAAAAGCATATCATTGTTTCCAGGCTAGAGCCCAAGACTAAGTTAGACGATGTCATAGCCCATATCCGGGCAAAAATCGCGGTGGGCAAGTGTAAGTTTTCGCATTCCCGTGGCATTTCGTCTTTCAACACACGATTATACAGCTTGGAAGGAAAAAAGATCGGCTACCGATTCGCCTGCTTTCTGCATCTGGTACTACAATAAATACTAATTCTTCCCTACCTTCAGTCTCGTCAGTAACTGCTGGTGGGTCAATAAACTAATTTGGTCCCTTATTCTGGCCCCTCGGAATGTTAGAGGACAAAATCTAAACTTTATGTAGATAGTCTATCCTTTGACATTCATATTCTTGTTTTTACTACTTATAGATACGATCGAACATTCAGAAATGAAGGCAGTTTTTTTAATAGCAGTCAACTCAGCCCTTCTGAAATAGTTCAGTTTTTTACATATCTTGACATTGAATTTGTTAGTGTCAAAATTTCTCTAAAATCATTCTGCTTTTTTAACTTGCTCATACGTTCCACCGAAATCTGAAATGGCGGTATACATCAGCCATTTAGAAGCTATTCGCTCTGTATTCTCCCATTTTTCCGATGCAGACTTACTAATCGTTTTTTTGGATTTTCAATTTGCCTGACATTTCATGGTTTCCATCAGATGAGTCTTCCTTGCTGTTGCCCTCCTATTGTTGTTATTATATCAACACCTCCAATTTGTTGCTAACTAACTTTTTCAAGCGTAATGAGCTCATTTTTGCCACAGACTGATACAGACAATACTATGTTTTTATTTTTTGATGCCTGTGCTCCCGAGTGACCGATATGTTGTTTGACAAGCCATGGTTTTCACGTGAGTTATCTAATTTCAAGAATGTAAAATCTAGATATAATAAAATGTGTGAAAAATCATTTCGATTTTTCTCTTTACGTGGTTGCTCGATCAAATTTTTCACTGCTCAATATACACTGTTGACTTCAGTTTTCCCGTGATCCCAAGCGATTTTAGAACTTCGTCAAGGACAAAAAAGCACCAGCGCATCCATCTTACTTATGTTTCGAAAATAAAATAAAAAAATTTTTTCAATACAACTTATTTCTCTTAGGAGTATCAAGCTAATCCTTCGTATTGTTTTGTAAATATTTATTTTATTAATTTAAAGTTTTAATGTTTATAATTATAGTTGCCCCTAGAACATAATCTAGTGGCACATAGGCGTCGCAACCAACACTTGAATTGGGTGGACTTCGAAGCATGAGGGGCCAAAGACACAGCGATGCACACCCGAATTCTGGTTAGTCTATGAATTACATTCTACTTATATAGTCCCAACTCCACCTTTCATTATGTAGTAGCTGGCTCAGCATACGACGTCTTTATTGCTGACTCTAGTAAGGGTGCTCAATGAATTGAGAGCCAATAACGATTATGAGAAGGTTACCCGAGATTACTTATAACTATGATGGATCACAAACGTCAACAGTTGGAGGTGTTTGTATATCTAATCTGTTTTGTGTTTTATACAGCAACGTGTTTGTGTTTTATAAAATAGTGTGGTTTAGTGTGCTTATCTAACGGAAGGCACCAACATACTCCCGGCCGTTGAACACCTGTTCAACATTATTCCACGTTGATTTCAAGTTCTGGGGATGCGGGCGCCATTGGGATGGTCCTATCGACAGTATCGGTATTCTTCTCGCCGTTGTGTAGAGTCATCTCATGGTGATCTGGTTGTTTTACTGATTTCCGAGTCCACCTTCTGTTAATTCCATAAACGACCAAGAGTTAGGGATAGTGCTGCGCTACATATGAGCTAACGTGGTAGGGGTGGATGGACTCGATTTCGTTTGGTAGCTTCATCTCCGTGTTAGACAGCAGCTGATTGTTCAGGTCATCTAGTTTGTGATACCCAAGCTGTATCGTGCTGTTGGTCGAGGTGGCGTGTGGTAAATTTGGTGCAGTGGCAGAAAGCAGATTGCCAAAACGAGCGTATGACAACTTAATACCGCTAGTAGTGGCATAACGTCTGTACTTGAGCCTGGTAATGCCAATCCAGATGGAAGGTGTGCTCTTAGTTGCGCCGCCTGCTGGTGAAGCTGTTTTGGCGAGAGCAATAGTGGGCTAATCTGATTATGGTGTATATCGGTCAATACATGGTTAAACTCTGCCTGTATTCGCTGGAGGTTATACCATTGGAGTAACTTGGCTGTATCTCCCAGAGCGTTTGAAAGGTCACTTGTCTGTTGATCCAATTGTTTGAGTCTTTTTTCAATTGTTTTTTCATCTCGTTTAAAAATGTTGATTGTTGAGTCGATAATTGACGTTTGATTTCTCATTAGTGCCAGGAGATATTCTTCGTTGGATTTTACCTTTTGGATTTTGTGTGACATTTTTTCAGCGTACTCTGTGTCTAAAATGCCAAATATGCCCTTGGCAATGGTTCCTATTATTTCCAAGGGCGCTCTCTTGACACGCCTGATATGAAGGAAATCGTTTCCTGTCATTATCTCATTGAATATATGGTTGAAATGTTGCTGCATCGCGAAACATGGCTCTGGAGGTGAGAGTTGACCACATATGGTTCCTATTCGTTGTACCCCGTCCACATATGCATCGATTTCTTCTAGGTACGTATTTAGATCATAATATGCTATGATTGTCCAGTCAGAACCAGTGAACCAATTTTTTCATAGTAGATTCCTGGTTCGTTGTCGAATTGCGTGATATTCACTGATTGGGCTAATGCCATTGGTAATATAAGAAGCATCATTGGCAAACTGCGTTTTGGCTTTGGTTCCCCACATTCTTTCATAGTGTCGGTTGGTTCCATATTACCCAATTTGCGTTTGTCACCTAGCTCTGTCTCTCGGAGTAATGGAGCCATTTTGTGAATCGCTCGTTTAAAGGTTCCATTGGTAGTTTCCTCATTCCTTCCTTTACATTGTTGTATGGTTTCTTCCATTTGGATGTATTCTGGAGTTCCTGCAAGTACTCTTGAGACCATTGTTTCCAAAATGTGTGCTTTAATCTTTGCACTAACTCCCATTGTTCAGGTAATGGCTTCTTTCGAACTGACTCGCTGTCGGGTTGAGCTACCAATGGTTCGCCAATAAGCAAATGGCCTGGAGTCAAGGCGGTTAAATCATTTGGATCATTTGAAGTTGGTGTTAACGGTCGTGAATTAAGTACTGCTTCCACATTGACAATGATTGTTGATAGTTGCTCAAATGTCAAGTTTGCCGTCGAAACATTCTTAAGAAGTAAATGTTTTGCTGACTTTACTGCTGCTTCCCATAACCCTCCAAAATGTGGTGAGCGTGGAGGAATAAACTTAAATTGTACTCCCTTTGGTTGCAAAATTCAAAGATAGTATTTGATGCCTTTTCGGAATGAATTGTCTCAACGAGTTCTTTCATTTGATTCTTGGCTCCTACATAATTTGTTGCATTGTCACAGTACAGGGTCTGACATTTTCCTCTTCGCCCAATAAAACGTTGCAGGGCTCCCAAAAACGATGCAGTAGATAAGTCTCCTGCTAGCTCCAAGTGTACTCCCTTTGTTGCAAAGCAGATAAACACTGCTATGTATGCCTTGTCTGGTCTCTTGCCTCTTACTTTGTGATGGATCCAGAATGGCCCACAGTAGTCAACACCTGAATTCAGAAATGGTCGATTCTGTGAGACACGATGTTCGGGTAGATCTCCCATCACCTGTTTAAACAACTGTGGTCGGAACCTCGTGCATTTCACGCAATTTTGGATCACATTTCGGATCATTGATTTGACCTTAATAATGTGGTACTGCTGTCGAGCAATTCCACGAAGAGCTTCTTCTCCGCAGTGCATGTTTTCTTCGTGCAATTTCTGAAGAATCATTTTTACAATTGGGTCTCCGTATGGAAGTAAGTATGGGTTCTTTGTATCCCTTGCGACGGGAGCTAATTGTAGAATCATTTTTACAATTGGGTCTCCGTATGGAAGTAAGTATGGGTTCTTTGTATCCCTTGCGACGGGAGCTAATTGTAGTTGCGTTCCTACTCGGATCATGGAGTTCTCATCTAATATGAGAGGCAAGGTTGCCATGGGACTTTTGTTGTGGAGTGTCTGTTCGGGACGCTTTCTTAAATGGCGCAACTCGTAAGCGAAATCAGTTTCTTGCACTTGTTTGATAATGATTCTGCGGGCCCCTTCCAATTCTTCCAGTTCCAATTGAGTTGTTGGTCTTCTGTTTTGGTTGTTGATGAATCTGCTAACGTATGCGACGATTCGCTACAATCGGTAAAATGAGTTTTTGTGGTTGATTTGATAAAGCCACTCGTTATTTCTTTCGTTGGGAGACTTGTTGCTTATTGCTGCCATGCTAAACACCTTTGTTTTGGGTTCACTTTCTTCGCTTGCATGATCTGTTTTGTTAAATGGTGCTGGCCATCGCGTCTGAGGTCCGTGTAGAAACAATGGGCCAAATAGCCATAAATTGTGGGTACTGAGTTGGGAGGCTGATATGCCACGAAACAACACATCTGCGGCATTTAACTCTGATGATACATGTCGCCATTGCCTTGGGTGTGACACTGCATGAATTTTTGTCAGACGGTTGGCCACAAATGTATGAAAATGCGATGCTTGGGAGTTTGTCCATGATAACACTACTGTCGAATCTGACCACAGGAACGCGTTGACAAGTTCAGGCTTTAATTTTAAATCTTGTCGGACCCCGTCTGTAAGTTCCGCACCTAACACGGCAGCACAGAGTTCCAAGCGAGGTAGCGTCTGCCTTTCTAGTGGAGCTACTCTTGATTTTGCGCATACCAGCCTTACGGATATTTGGCCATTTTTGTACGTTGCTCTTATGTAAACTGCAGCTCCATATGCCTTTTCTGATGCATCGACAAAGGTATGTATTTCTTTTGTACACGGTACCTTTCCGTCGTAGATGTGTCTCGAAATCTGCATTACGTTTAATGCCTGCAAATCCTCGAGATACGCTTCCCATTGCTTTTCTTGCTCC